>OX439139.1:161652213-162239631 GCA_949318255.1 Pollenia labialis | reverse complement strand
TACAAGCACAGAAAGGAATAAACTTAAAACAAATACAGCAATGGCACCTAGGTTATACGGTGTTCCAAAAATTCATAAAATCGATTTTCCATTGAGACCAATATGTTCAATGATAAATTCTCCATCATATGAACTATGTAAATATATAACAAGGATTCTTAGGAAAATTACAGAAAATTCAAAATACAATGTTAGGGATTCACTTCAATTTAAGGATAGAATTAAGAATATTGTATTGGATAATTATGAGAAGTTAATTTCTCTTGATGTAGTTTCATTGTTTCCAAGTGTACCAGTAGACTTAGCTATGAATATAGTAAAGGAAAAATGGAATATAATAAGGGAACATACGAATATGGAAAGGGATTTATTCTTACGTATTCTTAAATTTTGTATAATAGATAGTAGATATTTTCAAATGAATAATCATGTATATAGTCAAATGAAAGGCCTTCCTATGGGCTCACCAGCTTCTCCAATTGTAGCAGATATAGTTATGGAAAAATTATTAGATATATGTGTTGAAAAATTAATTATAAAACCGAGGATATTGATAAAGTATGTTGATGATTTATTTTGCATAATTCAGGAATCAGGAATAGGGCAAATGTTGGATATTTTTAACTCATTTCATTCGGACATTAAATTTACAATTGAAAGGGAATCTAATTCAAGACTTTCATATTTGGACACATTGATAATAAGAAGAGGGAATAGGATATTAACAGATTGGTATCAAAAGCCAACATCTTCTGGTAGAATTATTAATTTTTTCTCGAAACATCCGAGGAGAATAATAATTAATACAGCTAAAAATTTTATAGAAAGAGTTCTAAGGATAAGTGATTCAGAATTTCATAGAGATAATAAGAGAAAGATTTCAAACATTTTAACAGATAATAGCTTTCCTAAACAATTAATATCAGATTTATTAAAACAGTATAATAATTGTAGAATATATAACCGAAATAGTATAACAGAACAGAAAATTTATAAATCTGTAACATATATACCAAAATTGTCAGAAAGATTAGAAAAATCAAATATATATGATAGTAAAATATATAAAATAGCTCATAAATCTTTTAACACAGTAGGTAAACTCTTTACTAAAATGAAAGACAAAATAAAGAAGATGGAAATGTCAAATATTGTTTATAAAATACCTTGTAAGGGTAATGATAGTGGACAGTGTAATATGGTATATATAGGTACAACAAAAAATAAACTAAAGACTAGGATAGCAGGGCATAAGTCAGATCAAAAATATAGACATATTTCATCACAAAAAACAGCTTTATCATCCCATTGTGCTAATCTAAACCATTATCCAGATTTTGAAAATTCAACTGTTTTAAACACAGAAAATAATTATAAACGTAGATTTATGTTAGAAATGTTACAAATCATAAATGTACCGATAATGTCGAGAATTAATTTTAAGTCTGACACTGAGAATGTAGCACAAAATTATAGACACTTAATTTATAAAAACAGAAACGGAAGGTAAAAAATTTTTGTATATTGTAATAGATTAAGTTTGTATTGAAAAATATTTTTTATTCAATTCCAAAAAATTTTCATAAGTTTGTCAATTTTTGTTAAATTTGTTTTATTTTAAAAAAATTGTTAATTTTTTGTTAAAAAAGAACCCTGAAGAAGGCACTCAAAGAAGTGCCGAAATATTGGTTAAAAATAAAAGTTAAAGTTTTTTATATAAAATAAAAAAAGACCTCAAGCTTGAAAATTTAGTTGTATTACATATAATAATAAAGGTCGAATAAAATACATATAATATACATAGATTTCTTTTAACTTGAATTTTAATAAAGCCATATCTACTTGCTTATCAAAAAAATGTTTTTATTTTAAATTAAACGATTTTCGTTTATTTTTAAATTTTCAGGGATAAAGAAAAAGTATAAATACTCAAAAATGTTCAAAACATACAAAACTTTAAACTTAAACTGCATACTACGCAAAAGTGCACGTTTAATTGTGTTTATTAGCATTTAAAAAACTTATTTTTTAAATATATTTAATATATGTATATATGTACTCACACCAACAAATTGAAAAATAACTGCAATAATAGTTGCAGGTGTAAATGTGGCATTCTTTTTCGCCTTACCCAATCTTTTCTATTCGCTTGTTATTTTTTTCTCTTCACAATTTTATTTCCTCTTTTACAAGGCGAATTTAAATTCGTCTTGCTCTTTTATTTACACAAACAACAAGCACAAGTACAAAAGACACGATATTTCGATGGTTGCTGCGCTGCCGACTAAATTGCAATTTATGTATTTGCACAACTTTAAACACAATTTTCATGAAAAATAACACTTCTTGTTTAATTTTTTTTACATTTTATGATTAATTATTCACAAGACTTTATTTAATTAAGATTTTCGTTAAATTTTTAGCACTTTTGACACATTTTATTTGCAATTTGTTTCGACTATTTAACAAACACGTCCGCGCACCGATGACACTTCAAATAAAACTGACCAACAAAAGAGGAAGACAAAATAACAAAAGGAGATAAAAAGTTGTGGTTTTTTTTTAACTGTTTTTTCGGTTTTTTTTAGAATAAACACACACATACATACGTATGTAATTATGTATATCATACAGAAAACTAATTTGTATAGGTACCTAAATTTAAAAGAATTCTAGAATTTTTAAATTGTTTTTAAGTGTTTCTTTGTATTACATTTAATAATTCCTTTAAATATTTTTAATGAATTTTGAAAACGAAAAATAGTACACATTTTGCATGAAAACAAAATTATCGCCACTTATTTTTAAATATTTTAAAATAAAGAAACATTTTATTATGTGACTTAAAAGTAATTTTATACCTAATAATTTGTATGTGATGAAAATCGGATAAATCGTCATTAAGTAATGATAAAATCTATTTGCATAACCGCCTTAAGCCTAGTACTCTGTTCAAATTTGTGAAAAATGTTGATCAACATTGATTATTCCACACGAAAATTTTTGCATTTATCAATGTTACCAATCTTACGAGTTTGTACAATTTGACGTCTTTATTCCTTCAAAGTATGCTACATTGTTTCGTGTATGTAAACAAACGCTCCATGTGTTTTACTAAAATTATTTTTTTTTAATAAAAAAAAGTAAATATGGATAAAAAACTGTTACCGATTGTGTTATTTTAATTTTTTATTTCTTTTTTAATATTAAGTTCATACTTTTTTGCTTTTGCTTAAAATTCCACGTGAAATAAAGGCAGCTTAGTGCCGGTTCACACACATCAAGTTTGACTCGTCAAGTCTTGAGTTTTTAGAAGAGAAAGGAAAAGAGAATGCCATATCTTTTCCCCTCTCTACTAAAAACTCAAGACTTGACGAATCAAACTTGACTTGTGTGAACCGGCACTTACATTATTTCGCAGTTGTAAAAAAAATGTTGCCAGAAACATTTCGGAACTTTTTCACAAAATAAACAGAGTACAACTCCATCAACATTATTTCATAGATATTCCGCACAAGCCTTTTGACAGCATTTCACGTGAAATGTTGAACAGACTACCAGGCTTAATTTTGGTCCAACTCTTAGTCTAGCCTACGTGATAGAAAAAAACTGAAAACGGATTTGAATTCAGCTCTTAAAAACTTCATATTTCATACATATATTTTTATTTAAATTGCCGACCAGTGCAATTAGTGGAACTTGGTTTCTTAACATGCAAGGCGAATTCATTACAGGTAATCTCGGTACATACTACAAAAAGTACAACTCGTACAAAAACCACAAGCAATTTGTTTTGTAAAACAAAACAAAAACAAAGATATTATACAAAATTTTGACATCCAACAACGTTAAAGCTAAAAAAAAAAAAAGGTATCAGCAGGGCTTTTAAGACCACCTGTAATGAATTTGCCTTGTTAAGATGTCATTGAGTTTTTTATTTAAATTACGTATAATTTTTATCATGGTGAAATAATTAGAAGGTGGCAGCACTACAGAATCAATTATTTTTTGCTCAATGCATGGTGAACTTCCTTTATGTCGAAATTATTTGTTTTTTTTGAGGTAATGTCACTTAAATACATTTTAGTAGATGAAAGAAATTGTTGGCCTTGGTTTGTCGAAGCTGACGAAAACCCCAAAAAGGAACGTGTTAAGAATTATGGAGTAAACTTTTCTTGGAACAAGCGTACCCGTGTTTCAACTAAGTAGAAATTGTAATTTATTTGTTATAATATATCAGAAAGAATAAAAACAATATATTTTGGTGTGGTGAAAATCCATTTTTTTGACATAATGGACTATTTTACACAAACAAATTTGCCTGTTTTTGTTGTATTGTTGTACAACAACTCCTAGTGCTGCCACCTTCTAGTAATTTCACCATGATTTTTATGTATTGTTTTTATGTACAAGCAAAAGCAAACTTATTATGTTTTTTTTTTGATCCCGTTTTATGTACCTGCTAAAAAAGCGAAAGCGGAAGGCCTACTCTGCAATGACAACGTGTGTAAAAAGGATATGAGTATGGAACGGAGCGAACAGACCTTGTATATCCAAAAGAAAGAGTACAGAGGCCTTCTTAATAAATTGTTTTTTAAAGATTTATCGCAGATTTTTTAATCTTGGAGCAGATTTTGCAGATTTTTTGGTGAAAAATTATGGTCTTTTGCTGATTTTACTTCTAAAAGTTCTGGCAGCACTGGTCACATAAGGTACTGTTACGGTTTTTTAGCAGATACAATGTCATCTTTACCCCGGGTCTCCACGTAGCAATATTTATTGCGGCAAACGTCAAATTTGATTGCTCCATAAAATTTGCGACGTATAGACCGCATATTGCCATGAGTGGCAATCCATTGCGCAATGATTGCTCTTCTTATTGCTTGAGCAATTATTGCTTAGCAATCTGCTGTAAAATCAGCTGTTATTTATCTGACATTTAATTTCTCTGCACGTTTTTTTATGGCAAAGCAATTTCACGTGTTCTCCAGCAATATAGTCAGCAATTATTGCGCCATGGTTCTGCCGACGTTATTGCTGGTGCTTAGCAAAAAAATTGCTACGTGGAGACCTAGCGTAAGCGACAACCTTCATACTAAATATATATGAAAAATTAAATAAAAAAAAACCATCATCTGTAAAATTTTGCGGGAATGACTCGATATTTCTTAAAAAAAAAAAAAATCTGTAAAAATAATCAAAAATAAAATTAAAGAAATAATCAGAATAATATTTTCAATCGATTTGTTAGTTTTTGTTAACTTTAATTTATTGAAAGTACGAAGTTGGCAGAATAAGAAGGAAAATTTTAGCAGTTTCAAAATTTGAATACAGAAGCTCACGAAGACAGCTTTTTAACTCTAAAACCTATGACCAAAAGCTTGCAACATCTAAATTATCAAAATTTACGAAGTGAAATGCTTTCAAAAAGCAATTTATTCTTTGATTGACAAATTTACTTGTATATAAAATAATATTAAGGCAAAATTATATAAATTTTGTATAGTCCATAAATAGTCCAAGAATAATCCCATTTTTGGATAATTACAGAGAAATCGGCAACGTTGCCTTTCATAACAAAATTTTGTAGAGTTTTTTTTTGTAACCTACCCTACAAGAAGACTACCGGTCATTTTACTAGTTATATGACCGGTAGTGTTGACCAATATAGTGTTATAGTAATAGGAATTTTTTTAGTTTTGGTTATGCATTTCTTGTAGGGTACAAATTGAAAGCAAATGCAACAATGTGTACATGAGACCGACCTCAAAAAAAATATCACCGTACACCCCCTAATATAAAGTATTTTTGCAAGACGATTTGGAAAAAAAGTGATTGCCCAAATTTTTACTGGCGTCCATCATAATTAATATAACGATCAGTAAATTCCTGCTTTAGCGCCACCTAGCGTAACAATTAATTACTAAAACCATAGGAAAAGCTTTATCTTGTTACCAAAAGCTGTCTAAGAAGAGAGGGCAGGGCTGCCATACTTGGGGATTTTTCCCCACAGTTGGGAATTTGGTGATTTTTTTTGTGGAGTTTAAAAAAAATCGGGAATTTTTTGGGGATTTTGCAAATTTTTTAATATATTTTTCCTCTGAGTTATTTCCGCTTATTTTTCTTTGTTTCGTATGTAAAGTATCAAAAAAAAGTAGCAAAACTTTTATCTTACGCTTACTTAATAAACTTATGTTATTATTCTTGAGCGAGTGTTTTAAAAAAGAAGAATTAAAAATGAACCTAAAGCCGTTGACAACACAAACAGTTTTTGATTTTTTAAAGTCGATTTTCAAGCAAATTTGTCATCCCCAAAAATAAGTAAATATGAAAGACAATATAATAAAGTTTGGGAAAAAGAATGCTGGTCTATTGGTAAGTACATACTTATGATGCATCGAAGTATTTAATAAATGACGGATGCCATTGAACAAGCTCCAAATTCCTATAAATTGGCTCATTCGTCTTCCAAAATGGCATATTGTTCTGCTTGTTGTTCCTAACTGGACCCATAAAAACTTGCCAAAAGCAGTCGCTACAAACAAAATAAAATATGTTTTTACCAAACATTTTTATTTGGGGATTTCTTATTATAATTGTTCTTATTATTTTTTAAAAAAATTATAAATTTGGTCAGAAAAAAACACAAACAAATATTAACTTCTTAAAGTTTTGTTATTTAATTTGGTGATTTTTTAGGGATTTATTTTTATTTTTTGGGGACAAGCAAAAAAATTACTTGGCAACCCTGAGAGAGGCAAAAATTCATAAAAACAAAAAAGCTTTTCGTTGAAAAACACATTGGTAAATAAGTAAATACGTAAATGAAAATAAATGTATCTGAAAAATACAACAGTCTGATCTTGTAGATTCTTTAGAGAACGTCTAGGAAAAACGTTAAAAAAGAGTCTTATTTTTTATTTTTACTTTATTACTTTTCAAACAAAGTGAAATTTGTGAAAAACGATCATTTCTAAAAAATACCTACATGTTGTTAAAAAAAATCATCTTTTAAAGAAATTGTTAAAAGAATGTGAAGAGAAAAGAATAAAAAAAATGGATTATTTACAAGAAAATTGTTATGATGAAAACAAAAGACAGGTGATCTACTTTTTTTTTTATTTATTTATTTTTTATGAAATTTATGTAGGTATCTTATCATGCAATACCCTTCATTGGGAAAGTAGGTGTTTTAAGGTTTGTTAGATGATTCACGACTTTTGTTGTTTTTAGGTACGCGAATAGAATAAAAACATTTTATTATTTTGCAGCAATTAAAATAAATTATTCTTTATATTATACATACATTATAATGTATTGAGTTAAAATGCTTAGGCTCGAGGTCTGTTGTGTGTAAAATTTTTCTTTATTTGTTTAGAATATTTCGATATTCTTTGAATATCATCATCAGGGAACTTAAGAAAAAAAAATACATTATAATATTAAGAATAATACAATCAAATATGTATTGGGAAAAGCTCCCAAGCTGTGTTGAAAATGACGCACCTACAACTTTATTGTAATATCACATTGGACTATTAAGGGCTAACCAATCAGTGAAAGTAAACTCTCTTTTTGGTTTAAAATGTGTTTCAAACAAGCAAATCTATAATTCAATAAACATTTAAACCATCTCTAAACGCATAAAATTTGACGTTTAAACTACCAATACAAACCATATGAATTTGACAGCATTTATCGTAGTGCTGCCACATTATTATTTTTGCACTACACATGTATAATATATGGGGCACTGATTTTTAGTTGTTAAGTTTAAACTACATATAAATTTAAGTTTAGTTTAACCAAACCAACGTTTAAACATTCATTGATTTATTAGACATACACATCGCACTTGATTGACACTTCGAAGTTGAGTGACAACCAACATTCAATCACAAAATAATTTGCGGTTGACTTGCGAAAATTATCGGCAACACTATCGAGCAAGCCAAAATTTTTAGCAAATCATGTTCGAAAGTGTATACTCCGCTAAAAGAAGAATTTATTTAAGTATTTAAATAACACTGGTCTACAAATTTGGAAAAAAAAATTGACAGCAGAAACGAAAAATGTTTTTAACTAATCTGGGTGCGCTGAATTCGAATCTGGCATCAAAATTGGGATATCACGCCTTGTTAATTTTTTATCGCACTGACCCTACAAGAAATGAATGAGCGAGTAGTCACATTTTTCATTTTCTTAACACCAAAATGAAAAATGTGACTACTCGCTCATTAATTTCTTGTAGGGGACACTAAAATTTCACAATTATTTATTTGACAGAAGCCCACATTCATTCAAGCTTTTTTGCTTTGTGTGTGGTGAATATTTGGTTGAAAATAAAAGATATGCAATATCAGAACCATAAAAATAAGCATACATATTTAGATTATTTTGGTTTTGCAGTCAGAAACTTGGACACCGACAATGTTTTGCATATTCTTCATTCGCATTTAGATTTTTTCCCAAAAAAAAAGAACTGGGTGCTGTGAGCGCGAACAAAGGGAGTGTGCTCACCAAGATTTAATGAAAATTTAAAGAAATTACTTTATTGCTGGACTCCAATACGTGAAACCGAACCAACAGCTGTTCAAATAACGCCACTCTCTTTTGCAAATTCATTGATTTTTAAAAAAAGATAGTGATTTTTTATGCCTCAAATGAATAAAAATATTTCTTTGTATCTCGAAAAAAGAAAAGATATTTGGTTGCCCCAGGCCAGTGTAATTATTAAAATTGATGATGATTTAATTTTAAGGACCGATGTTGTGCGGTGCGGTGCGGTTCAATTATGTATGGAGTAAAATATCGGCCAAATGGACGCCGCGACCTCAGCGGCACACCTCCAATAGATGGTCCAAATGTTCGATGACGCTGAGGCATAATTGAGGTTCTGCGCCGTTAATGTGGCGAATTATCTCATCATTTAGCTTTTGAATTGTTGCTGGCTCATCGACGTACACCTTTTCTTTCAAATAACCTCAAAGAAAGAGTCCAACGGTGTCAAATCACATGATCTTGGCTGCCAATTGACATCGCCACCATGTGAGATATAACGGCCATTGAATTTGTCGCTCAAAAGCAGAGTATGAAAACAAACAAAACATTTCGCAAACGTTTGTAAAATGCACAAAACTATTCAAAATTTTTTAATTGTATTTTACATGTGCAAAACCAAAACAAAAACTTTTCAAGAAAACGAAACAATTGGCTTTCCACTCATGTGCATTTTTTAATTTACCGTTACAATCGTACATCTGAGTACAAAACAAATAGAGAAACGTTTTGTTTGCAGTAATTGATTAAGTTCTTGTTTGGTTTTCTTGGAATTACTTTTTATTTAATTTAATTTGTTTTTTTTTTATTACTATAATAGTCAAAATAAGCATTAATAAAAACGAAAAAACCTAAAAAACCCTCTCTATTTATTTTACTTAGAAACAATAGTGTAAATGAGTAAATTTTATAATGAGTAAATCAATTACCAAACGTTTGTCAAACGTTTTTTCTCTGAATGTTTCAATATTTTTCTTACTCTTTTCTTTTCCAACTGTGTACGTTTATATTAATATACGAAAGCAAACGTTTCGTTTTGTTTATTTTCGTACTCTGCTCAAAAGAGCCATTGTTTTGTTAGCTGTGTGGCAAATAGCACCGTCCTGTTGAAACCACATATCCTCCACATCCATATCTTCCAATTCGGGCCATTAAAAGTTCGTTATCATCTCACGATAGCGAACACCATTCACAGTAACTACCTGTGAATGGCCCGCTGATGCCGCCAGACCATAAACCGCACCAAATAGTCACTCTTTGTGGGTGCATTGGTTTTTGGACTATCAATCTTGGATTATCATTCGCCAAAATGTGGCAATTCTGCCTTTTGACGAATCCACTGAGGTGAAAATGTGGCTCATCACTGAAGATGATTTTCTTCGAAATGTACGATGTGCATTTTGATTTGAACGCCCATTTTCATAATAAGCCTGAATAACTTTAACGCGTTGCTCGATTGTGTATCTTTACAAGGTTCATCTTGAGTTAGCCTGAAATTGAGAAATGTCAAATGAAATGCAGAAAAAAAACACTATGTTTAGGTGTGGTTCACATTCAACATCGGCCTTTAAAACTAAATGGACTTAAAGGAATAACACAGGATGACATTTTAACACTTTTTCAAAGTTTTTTTTACCTTTCCAACATAAAATCTTCGATTCGATCCACCATAAATTAGACAGGGTTTAAAAAACTGCAGTCGATACCAAAAACAGTCGAACAAAAAAAAGAAAATTAATGTACAACTTTTCGCCTTTTGAGTTGGTTTGACAGCGACTCTTTACATTTAAGTCTAAATTTACACGTTTCATCTTTTGATGCTCAACTTCTTTTCAATTCCCTTTTAAAGATGCCAATATAATCACACGCAGCAGTCGGTTACAACTTTTTCCGAAAATAATTTAAAAAAAAATCAAAGTTGCATTTCTTAATCTCGAGCCAAAAACAAATCTTTGCAAACATATCAATGTGTGTATTTCTGAAGAGAAACAAATCAGCTGGTAATAAAAAAATTCTAGTGTTATATTCGCCGTTTATCCTTCTACAGACAATTGATTGTGGATACGTTTCCAACATGCTTTGCTGTACAAAAATAAATTTAATTTGCGTTAAATGGAGTACCGAATCTTTGCAGAGGTGAAAAAGCTATCACGTTCTTTTTTAATTTGTCTACAGTGGCAAAATTTTAATGCGCTTCTGATTACGGGCGTTTTTGATTTGACACAAATACTTTTCATATTTAGGCAACAACTTCTTGATAATCTTTAAGGCAGTGTTGCCAGGTGAGGATAAGAAATTTTTTTGAAGGCTTTTACCTTAATGCACTATAATGCAGAAATAACGTTTTTTAATCTAACTAAGCTACCTAAAAACGCGCAGGCGGACTTTTTTTATGGCAAAACTTTTCTTTTTCATTTAGAGTATACAAAACAAAACTTTAGATCGCCAGTTCAACACCACCCAGCTGGAAAATCGTTAGAAATCGATAGGTTGGTTTGTTTTATAGAAAATTTATTGGTAGTAGAATATTCATATTTAAAAAACGCTTGCCGTTCATACTTAGGTTGCTCTGTAAGAATTAGGGATGGGCAAGTTGAAAAAATATATCGAATGGATATTTTTTTAGAGTATCGATATTTATTGTTTCAAAAATATCGATATATCGAACGTATTTTGCTGAAACTATTACCAAATTAAAAAATTCAGTATACCATTGTGCAAACATATGTATGAACAAATTAATTATATGTAATTACATTGTTACTTTTTTTTGTTTCATTTTATTTAAAAAAATTAATAAAAACAAAAAAATTTAATCAAAACAAAAAATTCAATTATAACAAAAACAAAAGGGAAGAATACAAAAAACCATAAGAAAAAAAAATAAATTACGAAAAATTAAATGGAAGTAAATAAGTCACGGAAGTACCAACTTTCCTTAAAATTTGAATTGCACCCCAAAAGTACCAACTGGTTTTAGTCAAACCAGTAATCATCAGATATGGACATCAGGAGCACTCTCTGTTTTATGTGCATTCCAGACAATCTGCTTCTTGTATCCGGCACTGCTTCTTATAAATGCCAATTATTTTAGATCTTCATATTTGTTTAAAAAAAAACATATGATGCATGCAATGATTCCAATTCTTAAAAAACATATTGTTTGAAAACCGGCTAAAATTTTGAGTTCTTAATGAAGACTGACTTTAAGAAATATCGAATTCGATAGTCGTATTTCAATATCGATACATCGATATATCGGTATTTAAAATATCGGCGATATATGTATATCGATTATATTTTTTTAAAATATCGATATTTTGATATATCGATATTTTTTGCCCATTCCTAGTAAGAATCAGAGACCTGATTGTTTTGAATAAAGAGTTTAATTTGTACGACATTTTAGTTTATAAATCAAAACTTTGAAATAAATTACATATTTAAGGAATCTCAAAAGAAATAATTAATCAAGCTCGAAGCCATAGGGTTTTTTAATAAATGTTTTTTATTTTATTTATTTAAATTACTCCAATATTTCGATATTCATTGAATATCATCATCAGGGATAGTCTTAAAACAACAATATACATAAGTTTAAAACATCAATATAAACATAAAGATCACAAAAATCAAAACAGTTATAACAATACCAACAAGAATATACTAATTTTGTAATAAAAAATAATAAAAAATTACAACAAAAACAAATAAAATTAAAATAGATTGGTACCAAAAACCAACGGCATTTGGTAGGATAATCAATTTTTATTCAAAATATCCAAAAAGAATAATAATAAATACAGCCTCAAACATAATAACAAGAGTTTTTTTAATTTGTTTGGCTGGGCTGAGATTTGAACCCGGGTTTATTTTTACATGTTTCAACAATCACCACATTCTAGCCTCAGAAAATCTTTGAGTTCTAACCACTGCACCAGCCAACAGTCTAATATCAATCTTTTAACCAGTAGTACTGGTGGTTCGAAATTTGCTGTAATTATCATTTAAATTTCAAATTACATGTCGCCTCCTTTCCCCTGTTTTTTCGTATTCTTTCTGTCCAGACTTTGTCTTGAAAACCTGAATAGATTCGTTTATTATGTTTATTTTTGTCCACTTTCGTCGACATTTTTTATTTGTACAAATTAAAGTACAAATGTGAAAATAATTTAATGAAAATTTAATTTGATCAACTCAAGCCTAATTAAAGAATATCAAGAAATTAAAAATTACCAGTTCAACTAAAATCAAAATTGTTCTTTTTAAATTAATTAATATTATACAGTTTAAATGTATATGTATGTTTGGAATGATATCTTTCTTTTCTTTTGATGAAACTTGATTTCGAAAAGATGTTTTCACTTAATGTTGACGTAGGAGAGATTGAAAGTAAAGCGATATAAAGCATATCCAATTTTTTTGTTATTTTTCTTGTCTTTTCTAAAAATTTTTAGTCTTCCACTATACCGTTTGAATCTCTTTTTGATTTTTTTTTTTAAACAATTTTAATAGTCTTGTTAAGGTCTGGTAGAAGGTTGTTTTAATTCGTCTCAAGAAAATCATCTTCTTCATCTAAAGCATTGTGGAAAAAGTCTCGGCTTGTTTGTTTAGAAAAAAAAACAAATACAGTGAAAAAACATATTTTCGATTAATCGACATAAAATATTCGAATTTTTCGTTAATCGAAAATAAAGGGCTGCATGAACAACTTCATTCATAAACATACTGAAATGTTTATTCATTGAAAGTCGTGTTCGAATAAAATTGAGATTACCGAACAAACTGTTGTTTTATTCATGCTGCTATGAACACATTTCGTTTCATGTCGTAAACACACAGAGGTTGTTCAATGAAACCGGCTTTGTTTCATAGTTTTCATTCTCTCTCATTTATTTTTATTAATACTCAATAGCAATGTTGCCACTTCAGTAAATTCAAGTAATTATTTGCATGCGTTGCCCATGTGTAATTTAAATTTTAACACATATGTAGATATACCTATGCACATATATGTATAGTATACATATTTGGAATATAAACAATAAATAATATGCAAAATATGTTTTTTTTTTGATTGTCATTTGCATTTTTGAATAATACAAATCTTTGAAACATGGCAAGATTTTATTGTCTTGTAATGTACTGTACACGGCCCTGAAATGAAACGAACTCATAAAAAACACACACATTTTTAGGTGAAAGATGAAAAACAAAAGGAGGAATGAGTTTATGAGAAATTTAATTGTTAGTTTCGTAAGTGTCTTAGGAGTTTGACCACGTGGTTGTTTTTTTTTTCGAAAGATATTAAAAACTTGAAAATGAATGTAAGCCAATATTTTTCTGTTTAAGACAAAAATATTGCCGAAAATTTTTTAATGTTAGTGAATGTTTTTGAAATTAAAATTAAATATATTTAATTTTATTGAAAATTTACATTGAAAACAAACATAAATTTGAGTTTTTATTTCCATATTAATGTATCTCTTTAACTTGTTGCATTTACCCCTCATGGTTATTTCTATTTTTTTTTTTAACTTTCCTATGTTTTTATTTTTCTGCAACTGGCAACACTGACATTTAAATCATACAGTTTTTCCATGAACTTATTCGAGATTTGTTCAATGGTTGTTCTGTTTCATGGTTGTTAATGTTCATATTCTCTTGTATAAGCAAATAAACTAATTTTTTCTTATTCGTCTTTTAAATATCGAGTGTTCATTGCTTTCATTTCATAGTGTTTCATCTTACTGAATACGAATGAAGCGAACACAAAATTATAATGAAGGTTTCATGAACATCATTATTAAGTTTCATGCAGATGTTTAATCGAAAATGAGAAATTTTAAATTATTCGAATCGTTAATCGCCTGAAATTATTCGATTAATCGAAAAACAGCTAATCGCTTGAATACCTTAGCATTTATGTAAAGATTTTTTTGGCAACACTGGTCGGTGCTTTAAAATTTCTTGCAAAAATCCAATTTTTTAACGTTTGTTAAACAATATTTTAACTTTTTCCAAAAAAAAAAATCAGTTGTAACACTGGTTTTCATAGACTCTAAAGTGGGGGACAAGGTATATTTACACAAGGTAGACTCATTTGGGAGTGTAGACATGCTGCTCTATAAAAATAACCAAGTGGAACGGAATTGTCAAAATTGTCTTCATATAAATTTAACGCACACATGTACAAATTTTGGCTCATATACACAGAATTTGACATTGGTGTTCCAACTTAGGTAAACAGCTGACAAACATACGGGCCAACGAGTTTACCTTGTGTAAATATACCTTGGTGGGGGACTTGTTTTGACTACTTTAATTTCGATATAAGAACGTATTATTAGAAGAGCAACAAAAACTATTTCTAGTTTTACTTTTGAACTTATTAGCCTGATTAAATTGTAAAGGTTAAGTTAAATATAAAGGGTATTTTAAAGTCGTTACTACTCTATAAAGCCGTCCAACTTCATTAATGACATTTTCCTTTTGTTTGTTTTTTTCTTTCAAATTAAAAAAATAAACTGCAGTTAAGCTTATCGCATCGTAATTTGAGATCCCTAGACACTGCCACTATTGCTGCATTTGCACACCGTACGGAATATTTAGATTTAAGCCATAATCGCATTAATAATATAACTTGGATTTATAAATTTCCCAATTTGAAATGTTTAATCATGGATGACAATCGCTTAAGGGAGGCACATTTTGAGAAATTAACACAACCATTGACCAGTATACACACATTAATGCTGAATAAAAATGAGGTAAGTCTGAGTATTATCTCAGAATATATGGCAATAAACAAAAAGAAGTAAATAATCAACATCAGTTTCATTGACACAATTAAATTTTACAGTTGAGTGATTTGAAAACGACTGCAGGCATTTTACAATGCGTTTTTCCAAATGTAGAATATTTAAGTTTGCATGGCAATGCCGTGTGTCCGGATAATTTATTGTTGCAGCCCTTTTGTGAATTTGTGCCATATGAATATAATCATTACAGGTAAGTAGATGAGAACATTTGAGGTCGAGCGATTAAATCGCCTGGCTACTAAATGCTTGATAAAAATTTTTTTTATAAACTTTTAATTTTTTTTTTAGGACTATTTTGCTAAAATCATTGCCGAATTTAAAATTTCTTGATCATTTTTCATTGGATTCGTTAAATTTTAAATCTCAAACTGCTGCAGCACAAAATAATCAACAACAAAATTTACACTATAAAAAGCAGCTGCAACACAAAAAAACACTTTTGACATTGACTTCCAATGATTTGTGGTCCAAAATAAAAAGTTTCCTAGCAGTCAATTCAAGTCAAACGACAACAGAATTTCCAGCAACGCCAAACAGGAATTGTGGTAAATTTTCTTGATTTTTTTCTTTCATTGAAAGTTTTTTGTTGTTTAATGTTTTCCATTACTTTTTTTTATTTTATTTTTTAGCTTCCTCCTCTAATGACAACTCATATAGAGGTATGAATTCAGAGGGCAATCGATATATAACAAATTCGGATTTATAGATGTTGCAGAAAAATATGCTTTTGCATATTATTTAAAAAAAAAGACTTAAAAATTGCTTAACTTCTTAATTTAGTTTATAAGTAATTAATAGCACTGGTCGACAAAAAACTTTGTTATGTGATTTTTATTAACTTAAGCGCACTGAATCTAAATCTGTTCACACGTCTAGTTTTTCTTCTTTAAATAAAGTACTAATATTGAAATATTATATTCGCTTTTTAAGAAAAAAAAGCTTTAATGCTGGTTAACACATGGCAAGTTTGACTCGTAAAGTCTTGAGCTTTTAGGAGAGAAGGGTAAAGAAATGGCATTCTCTTTTCCCTTCTCGAATAAAAACTTGAAAAATTAAACTTGACGTGTGTGAACCGGCACTAAATTTCCATTCTTTATAACCTAGAAAGGTGGCCTCAAATCACAAAAATACCATAACAACAGGCAAAGCAATAACAGTAAACTGTTAGACTACTTTGTAAATAAATAACCTTTTTTATGACACTTTTTTTTTTGTATTTAGTGCTACCTACCATACTTCTATCTTAATTAAAGAATGTGCTGTTTTTAGAACGCCAGCGCAAAAGTGACTCGTTAAGCTAACATTTAAAACAAAAACAAAATTTCAAAATGTTAGTTAAACGAGTCACTTTTGTGCTCGCGTTCTAAAAACAGGCAGTAGGTAAGGCTTTTCAAATAAAACTCAAAAACTCAATCTGTATTTAAATACGATCTAAGTTTATATGAAAATTAACATAATATAGATTTATATACTACATATCCTATAAATCGGACATTAGCAAAATAATATCGTAAAATTCCTGACATTTAAAAAAAATCCTGATACCAACATAAGTACCAACGCACGGTACAAAAATTTCCCGAAACATTTTGTGTACTTTCAGTTGATTTTAAACGACTTAAATCGAACAGCCGTGTAACTTTTTGATTCACTGGCGGCAACACTGGCAAATTATTAGGTTTTTGTCTATCACAATAGGAGACTCAAATAATCAGGCATCAAATAAAACATCACAGCTTTTTGATTTTCATCAATCATTGCCGACAGTACGTATGTGTAGACGAAAAAAACCGACCGCACGCACACAACAATGTGATGGATGTGTTTATTTGATAGTCTCCAGGGCGTTTTATAATTATTGGATTTCAAGATTTTGTTTATTATCTTTGTTTATGTTTTGTTTTGTATTTGTTTTTGACATTGTTCAATGATTTTTAAAAATAAATTGCTTGTGGTTTTTGTAAAAGTTGTGCTTATTGTAGTACCGAGATTACTTGTAATAAATTCGCCTTAATCCGGCGTACTTTGTACATCGCCTTTTTTAACAGAGACTTACGTTACAACGGAGGACGTTGGCACAATGAGTACTTTGTTTATGGATATTGTAGCAGTTGGTTTTCCTCTTTATTTATTTAATGCTAGTTTATTTATTAAAGTTGTTCTTATTCGACTTTTCTGTTTATTTATCTTATGTTGCATTTTATTTTAGTTTTTCTGTAAGACAACACAAAATAAATTTAAAATAAGGCCAAAAACATATTTGGGGAATTCACAAGGTGTCATAAAGTCAAATGTCTTAAAATAATAACATGAAAAAATAAGACTGTTGTGAACAACCCCTCATAAATTAGAGTGCTATTTTGAATTTCAATCAGCTGATTTAAAACAAATATAAAAAATAAATATTTTCTTACAATTAAAATATTTGTTAACTCTAATCCATGAATTAATAAATTAAATTAAATCTTACCTGACTATTTTCCATTTTTATACGCAAATCACAAATAATTTTTTTTTGTTTGTTTACCAAACATCAGAGTCCTAAGCTGGTCTAATTTGACGCCGCATGTGTTTTGTTGCAAAAATTGCTAGCCGCAGGTTAAATCCGGATGTTTGCCGGATAAAACTATACCAGCAACGGCGATGGCTACAAAAACATAGCCGCTCGGCTCAGCCGTTCAGCGCAGATCTCTTCTTATTAATTACGACAACACAATAAACATGTTAAGATACTTTTTGTTTACAAAGCAACAACAATATTTTTAAACCATTGTAAAATATTAGAACATTGTGACAATACAACATGTGAATACCCCAATTGATTGCTTTAAAATAACTTAGTGCCCATTCACATTATTCGATTTTTGTCGTTGCGATTCTTACCTTATGGACGAGAGGGGAGAGAGAAATTAAAAGGGGTACACAAGCGAGTGTACTCTTCGATTAATTTTGTTCGCTCATTCGTTCTCTCATTGTTCTCTCATTTGACGAAAAATGTATTAAAGTTCGGTTGCAAAAGAAAAAGTCGTAACCACAAAAATCGTACAATGTAAACATCAGACAGACTTCAAAGAGGAAACGACAATAATCGCAACGACAAAAATCGTATAATGTGAATTGGGACTTAACAAACTTTAACATGTACTTAACTTTAGTACTTTTGGTTAACAGAGAAAAAATCTGCTGTTTGACGATTGATTTACCAGCAGAAATCAGATACCATTGGTGGGGACCACTTGACGTTGTTTTCCATGTGCGCAATATATCGTGGTGGACCTCTCACCATGCTCATTAGACACGGCACCAAGATTTTATGGGTAAAAAATCTTAATGCAAGTGCAAGAAGTGCATTTTTAACGACATGTTGCATATGATATTAAAAAAGGTTCTTGTATCAGTTCTTTGTTATTTGCGGCCCTAATATTTCTAAGAAAATTGTGACATACATACATATACATTACGGTGGGTCGAAAAAAAAAGTTGGGCCAGTCACCCCCTAGAATGAAAGATATGCCAATAAAGTTTCTAAAACAGGAAAAACAAATTTTTTGCCACGCCCCAAAATACAGCACTTTTGGTTTTTTATATATAGCGCTGCCATTTAAAGTCCGATTATTAAAAAATTTTTCTTCAAAACGCCATATTTTTACAACATTTTTAATAATAACCACCTTACTTAAACGAATTCAACTATAGTTGACATATTATAGAATATTAAATTAGTTTTACTTGGGCCATTCCGTTATTTAGTCAAGACACAAACCTTTGCTTATAACATGCTCCTATACTTGGGCGAATACAACAATTGTTATTTTAAATAAATTGAATTTTACATGATTAATTCGCATGTTTTCAGACTAGGGCGCTACTAATTAAATATTATTAGGCCCTAATTCTGTAAACGCAATTGCATTGAAAGCAAAAACAAAATAAACAAGTAAGAGTGCTATATTCGGCTGTGCCGTATCTTATATACCCTTCACCATGGTGCAATAAGAACAAAAAATTATGTGAACACCATTCTTAAGATATAAATAATTATATTTTGTGCCACGCCCACTTATCCAAATCATCCACATTATGTCGGATGTTGTGTTGTAACAACTAATTTTTTGGGAAATGTGTTCTACTAAAAATTGCCGATGTGTTGATACATAAGTCGTTTCCATAGGTCATATGGCAGCCCTAAAATGTAGGATTGTATAAAAATTTTGATGTTTTTTAGCCCATTTTTGGAATATTTTGCTAATAAATTGCCCATTATCTAACCGATTTGATTGTTTTATATACTGGCGTGTTAAGGAATAATTTATATACATTTATATACACTTGTATATATTTTAAAAAACTTAATTATAAAAAATAAAAATGAGTAATTTTTGGGAATTCAGTATTTTGGCTATAACTCAGCAATTTTTTAACCGATTTGACAGATTTATATACCGACGTGCTTAAGAAGGAATTTACGATTTACTTGAATTATAAAGCTTGGACTCGGGGAGTTCTATGGTTCCTGAAAGTGGGTATTTAAAAAAAAAAATTAATTTTGGTCATAACTTTTTTGTATCTGAACCGATTTTTCAGTTTTTTTTTAAAAATATGTTCTTCTAAAAATTTTCGATATTTTGGAATATAAGTCATATCCATAGGACATATGGCAGCCCTAAAATTTAGGTTTTTATACAATTTTTAATTTTTTTGTACGGGAGGTACCACGCCCACTTCTCCAATCCCGCCCACATTTTGTAGGATGGTGTGTATTGGCTACCTAAATGTGTGTACCTAATTTGGAAACTTTGGCTTTTGCCGTTCCCCAGATATACAGCAAAAAGTAATAAAATTACAACAACCACAAGGGATTTTTGGAAAATATTAGAGGTAGTCGCAGTTTTTTGCTCATATCTCAGCCATTTGTGGATCGATCTTGCTGAATTTCAATAGCAACCGATGGTAGACTATATGTAACATAAATGTAAAACAACCTAGCCGCTATCATGTCTGGAGTCTCCGGAAAACACATATCAAACGCAAGACGGACATACGGTCAGACGGACGGATATCGTTAAATCAACTTCTCTCCCCATAAGGACCCAGAATATATATACTTTATAGGGTCTAAGATCAATATTGTAGAAATTACAAACGGAATGACAAACTTATATATACCCTTTTCCACCTGAGGTGAAGGGTATAAAAATATACCTATCCCATTAAAACGTAAATTGATGCACATAGTAACCAGGTATTTCGATATTTCGGAGGCCCAAAACTCGGAATCTATGCGTCGCCTCCCCAATTTTTGTATTAAAATTTCAAAATTACGTGTTCTACTCCCTTTAAAACTTTATTTTTCGGGTAAACTTGGATAAACTAGAATGTTCTTCAAAATTTTACTTTTTTCTACAAATACAAATTTTCATATTAATTCGAATTTTTACTCTAAGTCAAATTACAACTTTTAAAGCTTTTAACTTTAATAGTCTTATGCCTTCAATATTTTCCAGGAATATTTTCTATGCACTATCAGAATTTCCGTTTATTTAATAAATGTTACTCACCATGAGAAATAAATTCCCAGATTCTATTTTTCTACAAATTTTAAAAATAACCGCATTATATCAACGAATAAATTTCTGATAATTCAATTAAATTCACTTGTGTCATTGTCTCACTTAATTTAGACATAAACCCGTATAAAATGTGTAGGCTTAAATAAAGGCAAATTTATGAATTCGCCTGATTTCTGATAATTAAATTAAATTCACTTGCCTCACTTAATTTAGACATAAACCCGTATAAAATGTGTAGGCTTAAATCAAGGCAAATTTATGAATTCGCCTTAACTTAAATTGTTAAAAGCTTTCAAAAAGTTTTTTGCTTTGCAACTTAAACAAACAAAACCAAAATAAACGAACCAATAAATGAAAACAAAAATAAAACCGGCATAAAAATTTAATACATGTGTACATACGTACATACCAAAAACAAAACTGATAAAAGAAAATGACAACAAAATGTAATAACACAACACAAAAAATATAAAGAACGACAATAAAAAATTAATAAATGAATTAAAGAAAAATTTTGCTATAAAACTCAGAAACATTAGAAAAAAATGTTCAGTTTAATCAGCGACATTCTCTGGGATCCTGGAGAAACCGGCCGGAATTAAGTTTGTGAAAAAGTAAATTTTTTTTTAATAAAATGGCAAATCCACAACAAGAAGTAAAATACACAAAGGTAAGTATGTAAGTGAATTTTGGATTCAAAATAAGTGTATGTACAACTTGTTTGCTGCAAACCCGGCCAATACAAAGATTTTTAGTTTAAATTCTGCGTAAATTATAAAAGTTATACCTACATACATATGTACCTACCTATTTTATGAATTTACTTTTCTCTAAATCTGCTCATAGCATTTGCTTTATATGCACGCACTTCATGTTGATTTTTTCAGAACAAATGAAAAAAGATAATTTGTTTTTGTTCGGGCTTGGCAGTATGTATCTTAAAAACTCAATAGTGGGGAGCAATATTATAGCAGTTTTTTAAATTAAATATTGTAAATTTAGCACGCTGTACTTATGGTATTGAATAATTATACTTAAATCTTAGAAAATCTTTGTTCAGGTTTCTTAGTTTAATGCAGTTTTGCCAATTTAGCCATATAATGGCTAGATTTACAGGGGTGTGCTGGAAATTGCAAACGTTAAACGCAAGAATTTTAAAAGTCGTTTTTAAATAAGATTTCTGTTATAAAAGAATTTTATGACAAATATTAAACAGATTTTAAACCAAAAAATTATAAGAATTAGGTTTAAAGTGTATTAAAAACAACTTCCAAATTCTTGCGATTTGCGTTTGCGATTTCCAGCATACCCCTGTTAGCCATTTTTCACCCTATTAAGCTATTAAAAAATGAGTTTAGCCATTAGCTATTTTGCAACTTGTTTAAAGCCTTTATCCACTGATCAAGATCTAACATCTACCATCAAAGATGTATAAAATGTGAAACACTCGTTTCAATTGGTCACATCTGACATCAAACAAAAATGTCACCATTTTTGAATAAAAATGTTTTTCAAATAACAAATTTTTTTTTCTACAAAAGTGCCAAAATTTAATAAGAAAACATAAAAATGTATTTGAAGTTCAGTTTGTATAAAAAATATAAAAAATACCTAACAAAAAAACATTGCAATAACAGAGAAAACTTGACAAATGGTAACGCTGCTTTCAAAACCAATTTTTTTTTTGTCAGTGAAGCCACAATAATAATTTTTTAGTGGTGACACTAAAATAATCGAAAGATGTAGAATGGATAAAAATGAGATAGGAACATCTTTTAAAGATGTTGGTTCTTAGCCCGGTGAATTTCTTATGGAAAGATGTTAACATCTTCGCAAATTGTGGAAAATTGATAGTAGATGTTAGATGTTGATCAGTGTAAAAAGGCTATTAGCAATAAAAGTGTTTTTTGCCGTTTTTCTTTTAAAAGAATACTTTTTATTTTATTATAAAACTTTATCAGAGTAAGATAATCATGTTTAACAATTTAAACGACTTTAATTTAAATCAATATTTTAAAAATGTTGAAAATCGCTATAAACTATGATAATGAAACACCTTTCAAAATAAAGAAACAGTATTCCAATATTAAATTTATAAAATGGATCCACAAAAACATCGGTGTTTCAATAAAGAGATGCAGGCGGCAATAATTTTTTTTTCTAAGTTTCAGAATTGACTTTAAAGTTGCTCTTACTTCCATGGTCCCATGCTGAAGTAGAGAGGGTACCTATTAAGCCAAGTAAACATCGTTTAAAGTTATTTGAGAAATAAGTTACATTTAACAACCGTTAATTCGATTTTATCAATTAGATAGGTAAATATGATTACCATAACAATAAATTATTTATACCTAACAACACCACAATAGTGGAGAAGGTACTATGCGTTTGTGCTAATGTTTGTAACGCCTTAAAATATTGGGCCTAAGCCCGCCTTTACGTATACCGACTGACTCAGAATCACTTTTTGAGTCGAATTAACAATGTTTGTCCGGCTGGCTGGGTGTCCATGTAAACCTTGTGCGCAAAGTACTGGTCGCAATTTTGGAGATTATTTGATAAAAATTGGCACATAGGTTCTAATGTGGTGTAGGGTGTCGTATGGTCGGGGTTGACCGACTATGCTTTCTTACTTCTTTTTTATTGTAGATCTGGACTCAATAGGTGTTGGATATATGTTGTCGTGATTATGATTTGCCTTCAAATTATTTAAAACTAATAGGCACCAGTGATTCCTATGAGATAAACAATAACGAAATCGAATTTATCGATATCTATCAAAATATTAATTTACGTTTATTCTTATTTAACAAATTGATCTTAACTTACAATTTCATCGTAAACAACATTAAATGAATTATTTCTATTTTGTTATTGAATTTTGTGTAAAATGATTTAAATGGGAGGCGAGTTATGTTTTTATTATGTACCAATACAGATTTAACATAACGACCATAAGCTCATTAAATAAATTTTCCTTGCTTATGGTGTTTTCTTTTCTACAAACAATGTGCCTTTTTTTAAAAAAAAAATTCAATTTGGTGTCTTTTTCTTAAAAATTTTGCTCCCGAAAGGGGTGGCTTGTTTTATTCTAAAAAACTCTGGCTTTTTCGGGAGCAAAATTTTTAAGAAACAGACACTAAATTGCATCTTTTTTTTAAAAAAGGCACATTTTTTTGTAGAAAAGAAAACACCATTAGTGTTCCTTGATAAAACAAGAATTGCCACGCTTATTAAACGTGGAATTGTAGAAAATAATTTTTTTTGTCGGCGGTCAATTGTTAGTTCCCTTTTATTTAACTATTTCTTTTTAAACTCATCAATGATAGTTTTTTTTTGATTATCTATCAGCTTAAAAAATAACTTTCGAATAAGTTATAAAGCAGATACAGAATTTATTTGTTTGGTCCAAATAAACTATACAAACGGCTTGACAATCAAGCCAGAATTTTGCGTTTGTTCAAACTTTTCGCTTTGTTAATTAGGATGTTGCTCGTTTAGACAAAAGTTTGAAGCATGTTTGCAGAAAAACAACAAAATTTTTGATTTTCTTTACTAATTATTAGGTGCTGGAATTTCTGCAATTGCATGTTTTTGAGATGTGGATAAGGCTTAAACTTAGTTTAACCTGGTCTGAAACACGGATTTTCTCGACGAAATCTGATTTTTTTATTTCACTGAGTGAACTGAGTGTTTGTCATAGATGTTTAACGTTCAAAAATGTATGTTCAGAGTTTAGTGAGAAAAGCAGCTGTTTGTTTCTCGACGCGAGAGTTACAGAACATGGGCACAGTTCATCCATAACTGATATTATTGCTTACATTTTTAAAGAATAGTTCAGGGATTATTTCTAAAATTGTGAACATAACTGTAAGAAAAACTACACCCATATAGGATGTTGAACTTTTTGTTTATTTTGTTTGTTTATTTTTAAGATCGGTTATGATAATATTGATAACAATCAATTCCAGTCGTTAGTGGTTGCAGCATTGCTATGGCCCAAATAGAGAGATGTTTTTAATTTTTTTGCGCAAAAGCTTTAGCCGATATTTGATATATGTAGAACTCGTTAGTTATTGTGGTTTTTAATTATACATACAATATTCACTATGTTCATGCGAAAAAAGAAAAATAAAATAATAAATCTGAGATCTGGTTTTAAAAGGTGTTGCGATGGAATAAATCTGAATTACAACTTTTAATCTAAATGGTTAAGTTTATTGCCGACTCATTGAAATTTTGATGATTTTATTGCTAACAAATCAAAGATAGACTGCCATATTTATAAACAATTTAATAAGTTTAAAATGTGTTTCCATGCAAATGCTGACTTTAAAAATGTGTACAATTCAAATCCGTTTTAATATTTTATCAAAACAGCAGTTAATATTTCATATGTATGTGTATGAAATCTTCAAACGCACTCCTTGATTCTTTATCTTGTGCTAATTTTTAACTCAAATGTAACAAAAAAAGTTCTATTAAAATTGTATGATAAGGTTTTTAAATGCTTATTAATGTTCCTAATTTGATAATATTCTACTATGTACAGTTTTTATTGTTTAATTAAATATATGTAGGTATCACAATTTGTTTATATTTGTTGGAAAATATATACATACTTGTGTGTATATATTTTTAAGAATAAACAATTAAGCTTTAAATAAAATAAACAAGCGTATGTCGTTACCTGAAACACAAAAGGCCCTAACTAACCAAAAAATTCAAAATCGACTTTTTCATTGATTCTGATGTATGTATTGCATCTAAACAAATGCCCGCAAAGAATTTTGGAAACTTTCGAACAAAATTTGCGATTTTTTTTAGCAAAAAACAAAAGGCCCTATCTACAAAAGGTTAAACGGTAAACGCATAAAGGCATAACAAACAGTTTGCATAATATTCAACATTGTCAATTGTCAAAGCAACTGGTAGTTTTAACAAGAAAAATAGAAAAAAAAATTAATTATAAACAGTTTAAGGTGATTTAACAATTTATTATTTTAAATAGTTTTTACTTCTCCTGTAAAATTTTCCAAATGTTAGTTAGGGCCTTTTGCGTTTTAGGTGATGGTGTATAGTTATTTTGTTGCAATAATTTTAGGCTGCTTGCTTAATCTGATTTGACATGTTATGTATGTAGTAGAGTTATTAAATATTCGACATGCACAAAAATCGGGTATCAAATTATTTGAAAAAGCGTAAAAAACCAGTTTAAACAACCAGTTAATAGGTTTTTAGACTTTTTTTATTAATTTAGGAAAAGTGGTATAAAATGAGTTTTATTATATATTTTGGGAATTCACAAGATAGTCATAAAGTTGTAAATTCATATGTCTTATAATAATTTCAAGAAATATATGTATATGCCTGCTCTGGGCAACCGCTTATAATTTAGAGTCCTACTGTACAGCTATGACGAATCAGTGAACACAGCATTAAAATGTTTATTTTGTTTAAAACATAACAGTATGTTTTTTAAAATTATGACGATATGACTTAATAGCACACATTGTGAATCCCCCAATTATGTTTAATTTAAACAAATAAAAAGAGGTACATTTCAGTCTTCATTCAAATTTTTTCAGTTCATCAAATAACTTTAATTTGAATATACATATTTCACTTTTTTTACATATCAATTACAGAAAATTTCAAATCAAATGAAAAAGGATGTGTTGATATAATATACAGGTTGGGCCAAAAGTCACCATGGGGTTTAAAAATTTAATAACTTTTTTGCTTTTTTTTAGATTAAAAAAAATATACAAAAATAAAATTTTTTGGAAAATACAGTCGCTTAAATTACCCCCATTTGCAGCTTCGCAATAATAATTAAAAAAAGTCTTAAAAAAATACAAAAATTAAGTCATAATTTAAAAAAATAATTACAAAAAAATGCTTAAAATACAATGAATATAGCGGAAATTCGAATTTTTAAAATTTTAGCGTACAATATCTCAGATACGGAAGAAGATATTAAAAAGGTTAAACATTTATTTTACAATTTTAATTGGAGGGACTTTGGAAAGACATATCAGCTTTTATAAATAAAGATTAACTTGTGCAGTTACACACTTACATCTTCTTTTATTTTTAACAAAAATATTAGTTTCTGTCAAATAATTCGAAGCAAAAAAACCGGTTTGTCCAATAACTTGAAATCCGTGCTTTTTAAAAACAGACTTAAAAACCCGAAAAATGGAAAAATACGTTTTTTTCGAATATTTCGATAACCGGTTTAAGAACTCTACATATGATGCACCTAACGGCCAATTACACCAAGTTCAGTTACATTTAACTATCCGTTATAACTGTCAAAAATATATTGTTAACTGATAGAAAAGACGTCTTCGTTTTTGACCCCATGACACTTTTCATCATTGTGATGTCAAAATAAACATCACTTGGCCAAAGTGTCATCAGGGTCAAAATGAAATTATGTCACCAATGGGATGACACATCGGCATCATAGAAATGACGAACATGTCCTCAGTGCGGTGACGAAGTAACATCGGAGAAAGGACACATTAGCATCAATTTAATGACAGTTTGTCATTAAGTCAAAGTCATTGTAATTGAATTAAGTATAATTGTTTCACGTTTGTTGAATTACGACCATTGTTTACGGCAGAACTCTCAATAATAAGACACCAGCACCATGCCCCATATGGTTTTCGCAATCATTATACTTTAAAAATTTGTTGTATTTAACTAAATAATTTAAAAAAATAGAATATAGGAATTTTTGATTCTTATAAAACATTGTAATCATGAAAATAATGTTAATAATACAAAAAATGTGGCATCGAATTGATGCCACTAGTCATAAAATAGATGACACGTAAAAAATGTAAAAACGTTAGTCATTGGATTGATGTGTTTTCGAAAGAAACTTATCTACACGGTTTTTAAAAAGGCAAAGGTGCAAAAACAAAAGAACAAAATGAAGTACACAACATAAAAAAAGTACAATTGCGTACTTCTTTAATGGTTATGATAGTAAAAAAACGTACGCGTACTGATGAAAATAGTACGTATGGCAAGCTTATCTTTGACCCTTTTAAGTATGTATGTACATATGTATATTCTGGATCCTTATAAGGAGCGAATTTGATTTTACGATGTCCGTCTGTATGTTGAAATGGATTTTCCAAAGACCCAAGATATGATGGAGACTGGGTTGTTATTTGTTTATGTCACATATGCTCTCTTAAGTTTTCTTAAAAATGACTAAGACATGAGAAAAAACCACGACTGAATCTTATTTTAGTCATAAATTTCTTGTTGTTGTTGTTTTTTTTATATATAGAGAACGGCACTAGCCAAAGTTTGCAAATAAGGTTATCAATGCACAGCATTCGGCGGGATTGGAGAAGTGCGCTTGGCAAAAAATTGATTTTTTTATATCTAAAGAACGGTAGTCCCACGTCTTTGTTTTTTTTTTATCTTGTTGAGGGGATTCACAATGGAAACAAAAAGATTTCTGCCTCGTGGGGCATTAAATTTGGGCCTAAGATTGAATTCGAATTTAACAACGATCCAAAATATAGACTTTATGGGGTCAGGGTTAAAAATTACTCGCTATTCTACACGCAACTAAAAACCATTTGCAGTGATTAATAAGAGAGTATGTACTTATGTATGTATGTGTGTATAGAAGGTTTCTCGCAAAAAACATTGTTGTGCTTGAAAAAATAAAATTAAAAATAAATTTAAGCACATAACTTTATTATCACTTAAAAATAAATAATTATCTATTTCTACAAATGTAATTAAATTTATAGCTCTTTATCAACAATGAATTTGTTGATGCTAAATCGGGCAAAACCTTTTCAACCGTTAATCCCGCTACAGAAAAAGTGATTGCCAAAGTAGCTGAAGGTGATAAGGTGAGTCAAGAAAGCCTAAATATTATAAATCAATTAAAAGCTACAGATTAATTTTTATTATATTTATTTTTCAAGGCTGATGTAGATTTGGCTGTAGAAGCTGCCAAGAAAGCATTCCATAGAAATTCGGTATGGCGTAAAATGAGTCCCATACAGCGTACTGAATTAATGATGAAGTAGGAATTATAAAGATTTTCTCTGTTACATGTTTATATTTATATTTCAAATGAATTTTCTTATTCCAGACTGTGTGAGCTTATGGGTCGCGATAAGAATGCTTTGGCTAGCTTGGAATCTTTGGATAATGGCAAACCTTTTGCCGAAGCCTTATTCGATGTGGAAATTTCCTTAATGACTTTGAAATATTATGCGGGCTGGACAGATAAGTTCTTTGGTGATACCATTCCTGCTGGTGGGTTTATTTCCATGACCAAGAAAGAACCCATTGGTGTAGTAGGACAAATCATTCCCTGGAATTATCCTCTGCTTATGTTGTCTTGGAAATGGGGTCCTGCTTTGGCGGTTGGTTGCACCATTGTTATGAAACCTGCTGAACAAACTCCTTTAACTGCCTTATACATGGCTGCCTTGGCTAAGGAAGCTGGTTTTCCTGCTGGTGTTATTAATATTATTACCGGCTATGGACCTACTGCTGGTGCTGCCATCTCCGAACATCCAGAAATACGTAAAGTAGCCTTTACTGGCTCCATGGAAATTGGTCGCATTATTATGGAAGCTGCTGCCAAGAGCAATTTGAAGCGTGTGTCTTTGGAATTAGGTGGCAAGAGCCCGGTTGTTGTCTTTGATGATGCTGATAGTACGTTGGCAATTATTTAGCAGAAAAATATTTGATATATTCAACGGTTTTCTTTTCAGTTGATCTCGCCGTTGACATCTGCCACGAGGCCTTATTCTCCAATCATGGTCAAAGTTGTTGCGCTGGTAGCCGCACTTATGTCCACGAAAAAATCTATGATCAATTTGTTGCTAAGGCTGTAGCTAAAGCTAAAGCTCGTAAAGTTGGTAATCCCTTTGATGATGGCGTTTTGCAGGGACCTCAAATTGATAATGAAATGTTGACTAAAGTCTTGGGTTTCATTGAGAGTGGCAAAGAACAGGGTGCGAAATTGCAATGTGGCGGTAAACGTATTGGCAATGTCGGTTTCTTTATTGAACCCACTGTTTTCTCAGATGTCACTGATAACATGAAAATCGCCCAGGAAGAAGTAAGTTGAGGAAAAAAATTGTTTAGATATATTTTTTTATTTATCTTGCCTTCATAAAAATTGGCGAATAAAGGAATTCTTGATTATAAATGTAAAATAGTTTTAGTTCTTTAAAAATATTGGAATCAACCTTTTTAAAATTTTTATTAAACGAATTTAATTTGTCTCCTCCAATTTCTAGATCTTCGGCCCGGTTCAATCCATTTTCAAGTTCAGCTCAATCGAAGAATTGATTGAACGTGCCAATAATGTTAAATATGGCCTAGCTGCCGGGGTCATCACCAATGACATTAACAAGGCCATATATTTTGCCAACAACGTCGATGCCGGTTCTATATGGATTAATTGTTATGATGCTGTTTTGCCCCAAACACCCTTCGGCGGTTATAAACATTCTGGCATGGGTCGGGAATTGGGTAAAGATGGTTTGGACAATTACTTGGAGACTAAAACAATTACCATGAAATTCGTTAAAGTATAATGGTGGTGGATTAAACAGAGAGAAGAAGAAATGTACTGAAATTGTTAAGCACAAAAGTAATGCACTAAAAGAAACAATAAAATTTCCTAAAATATTTTAAAACAAGTTGGGTTTTTTTTACAAAAGACTGTAGTTTTTTTTATTAATAAATATCTAGTATATTTTTAGGCAAATTGGTTAAAAACCATACAATATTATTCAAAATGGGAATTTGTTTTAAAATAATACATAAAAAAAATTAACATTTAATTAAAAATATTTATTTATTAACTAAAATTTGTAAGTGTAAAATAAAATTTGTTTAAAATTAGTTTAAGGGGATTTTTAAAAATTTTGAATTGAATTTAAAGCGCGGGGAAGTCAAGTAGCGTTTAGGAGTTCCAATACCCCTTAAAAAAATGTAAAGCAAATCGCTTGGAAATATTTAATTGGATTAAAATAACAAAAATCATTTATTGCTTTTTCCAATACAAAGTTTTAAATCGAATAATTAATGGTGAATTTTTTTTTTAATTTTATCCAATTAAAAATAGACATTTCGAAAGCACCAATCAAATTTTTGAAATTTTAATAAAATCTAACGGAAAAAGTATTTAAGAAATTATTTATTTGATTTGCAATTGGAAAGAAGTTTTAGGCATTTTCAAAGTACATATTTTTAACCCATTTTGTCGCCGACGAACAATTAAAATTACCAACACTCACTGTTATTTTCTAATAAGGTAATTCACGTCACAGCTTGCACCCTTGCGAAAATGCAAAAGTGCAAAAACAACAACCACATAGACAATTAGTTGTACATAAATAATTGTCTGTGTGGTTGTTGTTATGTTTTTATGTTTTTTTATGCTTTACACTTTTGGTTTTTCGCAAGGGTGCAACTTGTGACGTGAATTACCTTAATGTTTTTTACTTTTAGTTGCTTAGAAACTTATTTTGTTATTATCTTCAACATCGATCAACAGGTTAAACTTTTTGTTTTAAAAAATTGCTTTTCCCACATTTCAGTAATTCTTAATAGTTTTGGATTTCTTTAAAACTTAACAATCAAAAGCTAATTGAATTTAATTCCAAACAATAAAAATCCCCCTATTTATATAATGTTTTTGTGTTTCGCAGGCACTTAATGGTATTTTAAAAATTTGTTAAACCAAAATTATAAATACCCATTTTCTTAGTAAATTTTTGTGTTTAAACCACATTTACCATTAAAAAAAAACTTTCCATTTCTTGGACTATAAAAATTTGTGAAATTTTAAAACTTACAGTATTATTTAAAATAAAAAAAATTGTTCTATATAATTTCTGTATTGATTAATATTTTAACTGTTATGCATAGATTCTGTATACCTGAGATTTCATAGAAATATTTCGTTAGATTTTGAAAATGAACTTAAAAATCAAAAAACAAAAAACAATATTAACTCTATACTTTAGGTTTTGGTTACTCCTCTAGTCAAGCTTAAACGATCAAGCAAAGGTGTAGTAGCAACTTCACTCATATGAGATTTCGCACTTTGAAAATCATCCTCTGATTTGGGCCGTTCATTCTTCACATTCAAAGTTGCACCAGCCTTAGGACTTTGGGGGGGATTTAATAAAACTTCTACAAAGTCCTGTTCCTTTATATTTTCATCTCTTAATTGGCGATCGTATGTTGTTTCTACATCCACCAGTTGAAAATCAATGGCCAAAAGGAATCTCATTAACATGATGAGTAAGGCAAAAATCCATAAAACCATGGCTATGCTATAAGAAATTCTAAATAGTGTTAAGTACGTATTGTGCGATAGGGCTTGTGTTTGAATAACGGGCCTTAAAACGGCCATGGCATCTCCACAGCTGTAAGTATAAGAAAGTTGAGTATAATTATTATTTAGGTTTGTTTTTAAATATTCCTTATTTTTGAATTTTTCTATTCGATATTCTGGAAAAATTATCTTAAAACTAGTTTGATTACCTTATCGCTTCGGGCTTACTGAGATTTTCGCGTAAATCGTTGCAAAATGTTTTAAGAAAACCATTAGCCAATATTAAATAACTTAAATTGGCCACAGTCATTATGGTGAACATCATTATTGAGGGTACAACAATGCGCCAAGGCTTTGGAAGTCCCCTGAAATGAAAAAGAAAAAATAAATTGAGCACTTACCCTTAACTTTAAATTAATTTATTGTAACATCTAGTTTAAGTTTATTATTGTTAATCACATTGTATATATTTGGATTTGGAATGTTTTTTTTTTGTGCAATTGTTCTGATTCCTTTATGTATATAAGTTCTGATCTTATATAATTTGGGGCCAAAGAATCGAACGGTGTTTTGCCGGATTAGCTTGATTGTTTGAGATATTGGCATTTCAATTTTTTTTTTGATACCCTTTATTAATGAAGGGTTGGACTTATATGTTAATTATTTGAACATAAAACCGTTACACATACTTTATATTACAGTCTTCATTATACACAGGGCTGCCAGACTTGGGGATTTCGTGCGAGAAAAAAGGACAATGAAAGTCATTTGGGGATTTTTTGATGATTTAAAAAAAATTCGGGGATTTTACACATTTTTAATATATTTTCCCTTCTTTTATTATTTTTCTTTGCTTCGTATATAAAATATAAAAAAAAACAACTAATACGGTGTAAAGGGTACTAATTAAGATTACTATTTTTGTTAAGTGTGTCAAAGGTACTTAAAAAACTTATGTTATTTTTCTTGAGTGAGTGTTAAAAAAAAGAATCTAAAACCGTTGACAATACATACAATTTTTGAGACAAATTTTAAGCAAATATGTCTTCCCCAAAAAAAAGTAAATATGAAGGACAATATAAAAAAGTTTAAAAAACGAATGCTGGGCTATTGGTAAATACTTATGATGCATCATTTTTATTGTTGATTTTAAGGTTGGCTAAAACAAATTCTTGTAAATTCTGCTTGTAATTCCTCACTGGAAGCTCATAAAAAGGATTTAAAAAAACATGCCGAAACCAGTCGCTTCAAGCCAAACAAAATAATTTTTTTTACTAAAAAAGTTTTATTTGGGGATTCTTTTTAATTTTTTTGGGGATTATACAAGATACAAAAAATAGATCCTTTTAAATAAGTTTTTTTTTAACCATTTTCGAAGTTATTTTTTACCCTCCAACACCAGTAGTTGTGAATGCGGGTAAACTTAGTTTGTCATTACATGTAAAAATTTTTTAGTATTCATCTAAGAACCCATAAAGTACATAAATTAACAACGTTGATTTAACGAAATTTTCATAAATAATTTGTTTTGTAAACCTTTATTAAGTTTTAAAAAATTTTTTTAATACAGTCATAAATCTGCAATATTTTTTAATAACTACTTTGTCAACCAAAAAATAAAATGCATGACTATACAAAATAAAACACATGTCGTCAACATGACATGAATCATTTGAACGTCAATTCATGATTAAAGAAGAAAAATGAAGAATCATGTCAAAAAGACATGAGCCGTATGAACTCAGACTTAGTCCCAATTTACACTAGGGACATTTCTTGCCGTACTGACGAAGTTTGTTGGCGAGGGGTCGAAAAGGTAGAGTGTGTAGTACATGACTGGAGTACTGTACTGGACATTTTTTCATTTTTCTTTCTTACTTTTCGTAGTTTACATTCAAGTATTAATTTCTGTCTGACTTCTTATGTTTTATATGCAGACGCTTCAGGTAAGATTAAAAGAGAATTAAAAAATGTCCGGCAAGAAATGTCCCTAGTGTAAATTGGGACTTACTTAATGTCAACATAAATTTTTTGGACCGATAAAGAGTCCGTTAACGATTTTGGGTTTCTCAATATACTGACAAAACACACTGTTTTCAGTTGGAAACACCTCTACATATAAATTTTAGGAGTCAGCTGATTGAATTTATCTGTACGGCAAATAAAAGAAAAATAAGTAATTGGCAGATAAGTGCTGGTTAGCTTTGCGACAGAATAGAAAACAAATGAGACATTGAGAAAATCAAATTTCTTTAATGTGTAGTTTTTCGTTGGAAAAAAGTTAATCGCGTAATGAGAACGGCCATTAGACAATGAATAAATAGAAAGTATAAAAGTTCAATAAAATCGAACATTTTTATGCATATAAAAATTGTTAAAATGTACATAAAAGTTGTTAAAATTAAAAATCCAGGGAGTTTGTCAATCCCGAAAAATCCCGGGACTTAGAATAACCGGATTTAGACAACCGGATTTGAACTTCGCTTTTCATAAGTACCCAGAATATATATACTTTATAGGGTGTAGGATCAATGTTGTAGAAATTACAAACGGAATGACGAACTTATATACATATACCCATTTACCTTCGGTGAAGGGTATAAAAAGAGTAATTTTGTGATTTCAGTATTTTGGTATATAAGTCATATCCATAGGACATATGGCAGCTCTAAAATTAAGGTTTTTATACAATTTTAAATTTGTTTTGTACGCGATGTACCACACCCACTTCTTCAATCCCGCCCTCATTTTGTAGGATGGTGTGTATTGACTACCTTAATGTGTGTACCTAATTAAGAAACTTTGGCTTTTGCCGTTCCCCAGCAAAAAGTAATAAAATTACAACAACCACAAGGGATTTTTGGGAAAAATTAGAGGTAGTCGTGTTTTTTTGCTCATATATCAGCCATTTGTGGATCGATCTTTTTGAATTTCAATAGCAAACAATTTCCGACCATATGTGGCATAAATGTATAATAACCTGACCCCCATCATATATGGAGTCTTCGGAAAACCCATTTGAACGGACAGACGGATATCATTAAATCAACTTCGCTTTTCATAAGGACCCAGAATATATATACTTTATAGGGTGTTGGATCAATGTTGTAGCGATCATGACATTTTAGGAGATGATGCAAGTGTTGTCAATAAAGTCATTTATTAAAAAAGAAAATGGAAAATTTTGTCGCTTACGTTATTTTCGCGGTTAGTGGTCGATATTTGCTATATTTTTATCAATGTCACATTCATAAAATTATACTATTTATAACCACTATGATGCAATAGAACACTTTGTGAATTGCCTAATTATATTTGTGACCTTCTCTGAGAAAATAGACCTTGTGTGTGAAAATGAAGTTTTGACTATTTTAGGTACCAGAATCCACTCTTGAGTGCAAACCCGTTTTTTGACACACTAGGTCCCTATTCTCGGAGAAGGTCACCTTTAAATAATACTCACCAAGTCTTTTTGACACCCGATTGGAATATAAAACACATGGCAGTCCATATGATGGCAATAATTTCCGAAAAAAATGGAAAACTATAAATAAATTTAACAGCAACATTCTGATGCCAACGAGTTTGATGAATATCAATTGTCACTAAATTAAATAAAATTATACAAGTAAAGTATAAAAAATTATTACAATTGTAAATTAAGAAAAGCGAAACAAAAAAAGGTTAACTTTCTATTAAAAAAGAACATACTGAGTGATAAAAATTTACGATCCTCTTCTATATTAAAGGGTTTTGGCACTGTTTTAGTTGAATCTTTACAACCAACATCGTCGTTATCATTATCATCGGTGGCCACATCGTTATTACTCTTTGAAATCGCTGGAGAATCAGGTACTTTTAAGTTTTTCGTTTGAAATACATGGGAAATTTTCAAAATTTTTGGGTTTTTGGTGGTAGCTAAAGAAAGAGACGTTAAAAAATAAACATTAATTTGACTTTAAAACTCTAGAGTTATTGTTTTGTTTTTTTAACCAACGTTGTTCTTCTGTTAATTTAGGCATAACTAAGGCATCGGCTTTTAATTGATCTAAGGCCTCGATGGCATAAGTTTCATTTAGAACTCTATCTAAATCCTGTTTCCAAATGTGTCTTTCCTGTTGCTCCATTTGCTCTAGATCACGCTCACGAAATACTAATTTGGCACCGATAAAACCATTGTAAAAATCACCCGATAATACATGGATCGATAAACTCCAGACAATGGAAGTGGCTGCCAGCGATATCATAAGGCATAGTACTATATCTGAAAGGAGAGAGAGAAAGGTAGAAAGAAATTTTAAAATCAAAACAATTTAATAGTTTTTAATTGGCCTATAAATACTTTATTAATAAAACTGAAAAAATGTTGTTCATAAATTTTGCAAATGAATGCCAATTATTTTTAAAGAGTTTTTTTTTTATAAACATTTAATAAATTTATTTCTATAAACTTGAACTTGAGTCCACTATCACACCCCATACCTCCCTCACAACACATGTCAATGATTTGTTTTGGGGAAATCATGAAATTTTCATTAATGCCAATACAAGTATAATTCTCCCTACGCAAATAGCCCGAGTTCACAGGCACTCGAGACATTTAGACGTCTTTTATAATGTTTGTTAAACCATGTACAAATAATGTTCTCGTCTTTATTCCTCGAATAATCAACATTCATTCAATACCGACATGCTTCAAGTTGTACATGGCATATACAATTCCATCATTCCGTTTAACGAGGTCTTTGTATTCTCTTATAGAATTATTAAAAAATAGAAATAAATGTGTATGAAAGTCTCTAGTGGGCAACAACTTTCATGACAGGGGCCATTTATGACAAAAAAAAAAAATAATAACTTGTCACAAGATTTTAAATTAGTTTGCTGAATACGTTTTTCGATTGTCTGATATATTAAAAATAGATCTAAAGTTAAATTCCAGTTTAGTCAATGAATGGACTTAAAGTTCATTTGGAATGGGTGTTACCAGTTTTATTGAACTGTATATGGTTTTAAGACAATGGTGGGCGCTCCATAGCACAATTATGCTGAGAGATATCACACGTATTCTTAGCCTTTTTAATTAAGTTTTCGATGAGACAGCGTCGAAAATGTACACATGAAGCGGATGTTTACATACATTTCAAAAAAAATGATGTTATGCGAAAAAGATTTTTTTTCCTGTGCACAGTAAATAAATCTCTGCAATTTTAGAAGAGAAGGGAATCGAAATGGCCTTCTCTTTTCCCTTAGACTTGGAGGACTTGGACTTGGATTCTATGACACCACTGAATGTCTAAGATCCAAAGAGTATTATATCCAGAGTCAAACATGGAGGTGCCAGTGTTCTGGTTTGGTAGCAATGACATCATCTAAATGTGGTGATTTAATTTTGATTAAAGGCAGAATGGACCGATTTGAAACCATAGGTTGAGAACTTGGGTTTTTTAAATATGTAACTGGATTTTCCAGCGAGGCAATGATCTCAAGCCTGCGACGCACATTGTTCACGAATAGCTTCTCTTTTGTGCTCCCAGATAACTCAATTTTCCACCACAATCGCCGTATTTTAATCCAAAACATAAGTATATCTGGCATGTTAAAAAAAAAGTCAGAAATTATGAAATTAGCACACGGAGAGAATTTTATTTTCTAAAGTAATCAAATTCGTTTTTTAAAACAAGAAAATCTAAAATAATTTCATGATTTTTACTTATTTTATCTGAGTTTAATCAAATTTTCTTAAATTAAGAAATATTTTGCTTAAACCAAGCCTTAAACATACATAAATTTGGAATAAGTAATTTTTGGCTTGGCCGAGATCATGCAAAATTTTCTTGGTACAAACCATATTTTCTGGTGATTTAGTAAATAATTCTTTCCGTGCAGCTGTGGAAGCCAGAAAACTGCTTTAAACAGAATTTGGGCAAGAACAACCAGGGCTGTGGAGTCGGAGTCGGAGTTGATGTTTTTGTGCCGGAGTCGGAGTCGTAGTACCCACAAAAACTCGCGACTCAGACTCCAAAGTTTTTCGGCATAAAGAATTTAAAAAAAATTTCCAAAATAAAAATTATCTTTTTAAAACACATTTAAAATTTAAATAAATGGTTTATGAACACTGCTCTTATGTGCTGTTTCCAAATGACAGGCGATGGACTGAGTGATTTTCCTAATGTAAAACGCATGAATTTTAAAAGTCGTTTTTAAATAAGATTTTTGTAATAAAATAATTTTATGACAAATATTTAACAAATATTTTCCTATTAAACAGGATTTTAAACCAAAAATTATAAGAATTAGGTTTAAAGTTTATTAAAAACAACTTCCAAATTCTTGCGTTTTGCGTTTGCGATTTCCAGCACAGCCCTGATAAATTTTGCTACATAATCAATCGCCTGTCATTTGGAAACCGCACATTAATGTTTGCGTACGGTAATTGCTTCTCAAAAACTCTAATTTTTAGAAGACCGTACGGTAATGAAAAAATAAAATTTAACATCACTGAGTCTCATATACATTTAGCATCAAGATTATAGTAAGAGTCGGAGTAGGAGTAGGAGTCGGAGTCGCACTTAAAAAATGTCATCATTTTTTCGGACGACTCCACAGCCCTAGAAACAACTCTGAAAACCACAGAAAAAAAATTGAAACCCCTACTTTAGTATTTAGAATAATTAAAATGGAAAAAAGTTATGAACTACGGCATACCAAGAAAAGAGAAAAAGTCAACAAATTTAAATTTGGACGCCTCAAAAAGTAGTTTTTTGATGTATTATAGTGGAATTTTTTTCCTATTGCCAAAGCTATCGAAAAATCGATGGCATAATATCGATTGCTAAATTGACTCACGCTAATGTACACATTTTTTTTTAATTCCCTAAGCTAATCCCCCGCGAAGTTGTACGCTTGTCTGCAGGGAAGAAACCGGAGTTTCTGGCGGGAATCGAAACCGCAACCCCGGGGCTAATAGACTAGCCAGCCTACCGTGGCACTTTTTTTTAAAGTTTTTATGTTTTGCTTATTATGGCTTCACCGTCTGAAGAAATTGAGTGGTAACGATTGCAACATGTAACGGTCACCTGCCCGGGTTCGAGCCCCGCGGCAGTCAAGAATGAAAAATTATCAATAAAATTTTAATTTTTTAAATTCCTTTCTTCATTAAAATAATTTAATGAAAACAAGTAAGAAAGTACATTCGGTCAAGCCCGACTATATGATACCCTACTCCACAGTATTTTAAAATACATTAACGACAGTTCACCCTATTCGGAAACCATGGAGAATCGTGCTTATGTGTCAATGGACCTATCCTATCTCCCCTTGTGGTCCTATTTTTTAAAAACTGCATAGCTAATGTATGCATATTAATATGAACCCATCTATCTTCCCTGGTGCTCCTACGATTCAGCGTATTTTCAATAGGCTTGGTCCTTGTGCCAATAAGAACCTTCATGCCCAATTTTATTAAATTATCTTTAAAATTTCGACCTATACTTTGCGCACATGGACAGCCAGCCAGCCTGCCAGCCAGCCGGACGGCGGAAAGTGATTCTGAGTCGATCGGAATACTTCAGGGTGGATCCAGGATCCATATTTTACACACATCAGCACAAATGGCTAATACCGTCTCCACTATTGTGGTGTGGGTATAATTAAATTTGATGAACGTTATTCGGGCTTAATTCGCAATTTTTATTATTTGATAAAAACACTGAAATTTATTGTTGATGGGATAAGCTATTCCTATGCGCATTTCACGGGTTGCTTAGGCCAGATCATCTGGAAACTTCATCCATAAAGATTTTAGAAAAACTAAAGATATTAAACCAAATAAAACTGTAAAGCGTATAAGAATTACCGCAACAGTTCTATTTGTAACAATCATCAACAATAAACAGTGAGTTTATCTCTCCTTACATTCCCCACTACAATTGATTGGAATTCTTCCAACATTAATTGTAGTTTTAAGTAGGTTAAGAAAAAACAAAATAAAAACAAAAACAACTCGCTGTATTTAAAAAGCGGGTTGCCAGTCAGTTTTTTTTGTATTCCCACGAAAATTATTTTGATAAATTTGACGAACTTTAGCCTAAATAAAATGTCAAACCATAAAACAGTTCAACAAAAATAGCCACAATACTAATTATTGCTTTTAATGAATAAATAAATGAAATGAAATGTTTATGAATTATATTTTTTGTTGTAAATAACAGCATTTATTAATGCCTTTAATATTGGCATTCAAGTTTTTCTTAATATCGTTTCCATTTCCCAAAAATCGTAAAATAATAGGTTGCATGTAGTTCTTCACTGTATATGAGCTTTAAACTCGTAGCATATTTGTATTAATGTGGGCACATGGGTGACCACCGGTCTCTAAATACTGAAGTGTTGGGTATAATATGGTCGCGCGTTATCGAATATACTTCCTAACATGTTTTTACATTTAATATAGTTTTTAACATATATTTTGTTTTTTGCGGGCCTTAACTAGCACAACCCTGTATCAAACACCAAAATCCATCCGATTTCAATTAGATTTTATGTTATTATTTTAGTATTTTAGTTGTTGTTGAATTCATTTTTCAATTTTTTTTTTATAATCTTAATAGCGGCTTATGATATCATCCTCCTTCCCACAAGACCAGACAGCAACATTGTAAATGAACTACACACATATTTATTAGTTTTGGTTCATAAAAACAAACAAATAAAAAAAAATTGTTTTGTTAAAACAATCAATATGTTTACATTTACATTAAGTAAACAATGTAGTTTAAATACCCTACAATATTGGGAGGTAAGAATGGCTTAGTGGTCGACCATAGAGAAACGATTAGAGTGTTAATAATTACTATATTCAATCTCAAAATTCCGTATGTGTGAAGTTAGTAGCAACTACAAAGAAACGCATATCTTAAGATGATTTTACACGATACGGATTTCCTTTGGATAGTAAAATTTTTAAACTGTCTGTGAGTGCCGGTTCACAATCGTCAAGTCTTGGGCTTTTAGGAGGGTGGAGAAAATAAATGGCATTCTCTTTACCCTTCTCTCCCAAAAGCTCAGGACTTGACGAGTCCAACTTAACGTGTATGAACCGGCACTTAATTGTTAATTTGGACAAATATGTGCAATTACAGATGGAACGTACAACTGGCAAAGCCACTGAAAAATACATGTCGTGCAAAAGTAGCTTTACCAGCACATTCGCAGCATAGCAAGCTAAGTCCCAGCGGGAAAATGTAGAGCAGGTACATGAGAATGTATATCTTATCTTTAATACGATAGAGCCGAGCCAAAGGTATATTTATAGCAGGTCGCCGCGAGATTACAACAATTGTATAATAAAACAAACAACAGGGCTTTTTATTGTTGTTATGTGATACGAACTGTCAAACAACAAAGGGGTTGATAAGAGACAAAAAACACAAAAGATAAAAGATAAAGACAAAAAACTTGTTTGCTAAACAACATTTGACAGTTCGTATCACAAAACAAGCAAATAAAAAATAAACAGCTGGCTTTCCGAGACTACCTGCTATAAATATACCTTGGCCGAGCCCTTCTATGAGGTATTCTTTAACAGTTAGATAAGATAAGTAATTGAATCAAAAAAATTTGCAAGCAGGCCTTTAAACAGGCCTAAAGTAAGAAGGCCTTGTTATTTTTTTCCCACTGGGAAGCAGGGATGTTAGATGTGACGATTTTACGTCATTTTGGCGATTTTTTTCGACGAATTTACCAAAATTACGATTGACGATTTTTAATGTAGATTCACTTATGTTTTGACGATTTAATCCCGTCAATAAATTTACTTTAAACTTTAATCTGGCATCAATTTTATAACACTTTAATCTGACAAGCAGGGTTGATAGATGTGACGATTTTTCGTCATTTTGACGATTTTTTTGAGAAAATACAGTAAAATTACGATTGACAATTTTGTGACTAAAAGTAATAGTGTTATGACGATTTTCTGGCATCGATAAAACACACAAGAAATATTTACAATTATATTGAAAACTGTCCAAAACTTAAAAATCAATTTTTCGAAATACAAAAATTTTTGGAAATTAAACAAAAAAATTGCTCCCCCTCTCAAAAAACTGAGTGCTTTTCATATAAATTTTACTACACGTTCAGTTACTTGTGTTGTGAAAACAGCACGGAAATAATACAATTTTTGTTAAGCATTTATGCAAATATATTTTTTCTTATGTTTTCTTTTTATATGATAAATATATTCAGCTCACTTGCTGAAATAAATAGAATAAAACTAAACCATAGCACTTTCTTCATCATAAATAGAATTTCTTGCTAAAAATTTATATTTTCGAACCAATTCATGCAACAAATTGTCTTTAATTTGTAAAATTTAAATATTTGACGTTTTGTTGACGATTTTCTTCAATTTTCGTGACGATTTTGACGAATTTTGTTATAACTTTTGACGATTTTTGAGGAAAATAGTCTAACAACGCTGCTGGGAAGCTAAGTAATTTGCTTTAACCTCTCTTCCTCTTTCTCTTCTAGTCCTTTTCTATGTTGTTAGCAATGATACGATGAATTTATACAATAAGTTACCTTCGAGGAGTTGCCTGATGTTTCTTGATTATTTAAATAAACATCGTTTAATCGATTATTTGTTTAATTCCAATGGCTTTAAAAAAACAATCGATATAAACAATTTTAAATATGTGTTTAAATATGAATTTAGTTTTAATTTAAAAAAAAAAGTATTTTAATTTTAGGAAGAATATTTTTTTAAATTCTTTTAATTAACAGATTAATCGCACATCCCCATTAAAAATGTAAAATAAAGTCGTTTTCCACCGACTGTAAATATTTTATTAGTTTTAGTTTCTGCTTATAAAATTTTCTTATTGACTTGCGAAAAAAAATAGATATTAAATAATGTAAAGAGCAAATATTTATAAATTTATCTTGTTGTTTCCATTTTCAACCTAATGAAAAAATAATTAAAATTTATACAATTTATGGACAAACAAAAGTAATTTCGAGGTAATTAAAAGACTCAATTTACTGCGTCATTAGTAATAAAATTCATACAGTCCCTTTTTACCTTTTTGAACTAAAATTTTATTATCTTAAACAAAAAAGATATCAAAGTAAAAACTTTGTATGTATTATAAATAATAAAAGGACGTGGACATTTTTGTTTAAATGTATAAAAATATATTATTTTGAAACTTTCAAAATTTATATGGTTTTTCGACTAAAAAGGGAAATATTTCAAAACGTATAGCCTATTTCCGATGTGCACAAGAATTCTTTCTTTCGAACAATTACATTTAAAACAAAAACGAATGCTAAACGTTTTGTTTTTGTTTTTAATATACATATTTGTACGAAAGAAAGAATTCTTTCGCACATCGGAATTAAGCATTTAATATGTTATTTATTGTATTTCAATAATACCCACACCACAATAGTGAAAAGGGTATTACGCCTTTGTTCTGGGGCCTAATTCTGGCAGTCGTGATCGAGTAATATTTCGATAAGAAAGCAATTTTATTTCTAATTCTTTCAGTCGTTACTGAACGAATCGAAATTATGTTTTCAGTATTGTGAAACTCAAACTAATGCATTACAACACTGAAAAAATAATTTAGATTCGTTCAGTATTGACTGAAATAATAAGATATTAAATCGCTTTCGCATCGAGAAAGTACTCGATCACGACTGCCAGAATCAGGCCCCTGATGTTTTCAACACCTTAAAATGTTGCCCTCCTTTTAGTATACCGATCGACTTAGAATCACTTTTTCAGTCGATCTATCAATGTCCATCCGGCTGGATGGCTAACCAATTTTGGAGATATTTTGATGAAATTTGGCACAAAGGCTTTAATTGTCACAAGGCCCAAGTCTTTTGAAAACGGTGAGATTGAGTAAATAGTTTCACATAGCCTTCATACAACTTTCTTTACGGTCTTTATGTCCAAAAGCCATCTTCTTATGTTGGTATGTATTTCGATTAAATTTGGTCCAAACTTATTACAATTTAATTCATCATTCACAACTTTATGTTGTAAAATTCCTTTCTTCATAAAAATTAAATTTGATTACCTTTAGCCTTATTAAAAATATCAAAATTTGCACTAAAATCCATAAACAGTTCAAAAATATAACCACAATACTTTTTATTATCCAATTATCCCTAATATTTCGCTAACCTTTGGTTAGCATCTTTAGAAAATTTTAATTTTTCAAAATTTCTTATATCTTCGTTACTGAGTCAGAAGTCTCTTAGATATTTTTTAAGATAGTCCAAGGCGAATTCAACTACAGGTGGTGTCGGAACTACAACAATCCAAAAACAAAAGAAACAAAATAGGGGTGTTTGCATTGCATTGTTAGTGCCATTAGCTCGAAATGTCAACCATTTTTAGCAAAACACTAACAAATCAAAACAAATTAGCTCAAACTTTCAAAATCAGATTCCGTTTCGACACCACCTGTAGTTAATTCGCCTTGAGATAGTCTAAGGATTTTTTTTATTTCGGATCCCAAATCTTCCAGCTTCTCTATAGCAGTTATCTCGATAAGATAGTCATTCGACAAGCAAAAGGGAAGAAGATCATAACGTTTATCTCTCCACACTCACCAACAAACTGAGACTTTCTGAAAGAAAATTTTCCCCATATCAAAGAACACGCACAGAAAGAAAAACACTCGGGATAAATCAAGTTTTTTTTGATTACTTTAAGTATGAGTCGTACTCAAAAATGAAAGTACGTATAACACTAAAACGAACTCAAAACAATCCTTAATGGAATTACTTTCGAAAATCAATCCCGGAATTTCTTGAAATGATTATAAAATTCTAAAATCAAGTAAAAACAAGATTAAACTTTTCGTTGTGTTTAACCCTCCCTCCGGCTTACGCATGTTTTGATTTTCTATACACAATGAAAGAACAGGTCTGGCCAGACTCATGTGCACCACGAAGGGTTAAAAAGTAAATTTGAGCTCTTGCTTCTCTTTTAGTTTATATTTTTGGTTGAATATGTGTGTACATAAGATTTCTTAAGTTAAAACCATATCGGGAATGATGTTGGTGTTTTATCATTCTGTAAGGTGTAATACGGGTTAGTAAAGCAATCATAATAATGTGTTCTTTCTATTTCAGGATAAAATCAACTTTATAATACTTGAATCAAGCGCATTTTGAGATTGATTCCATCTTAGTTTTACTTAAATCAATCTTATTTTCGGATTATTTCAAGTACGTATTCGGGATTGAATATGGATAAGTTAAGTATTTCGTGATAGAAAATCCGTACTTGAATAAATCTTTCCGTACATGATTAAAAAAAACCGTACTCAACGTACTAATCAAGGTATATTTACACAAGGTAAACTCATTTTGGAGTGTAGACATGCTGCTCTATAAAAAATAACCGAGTGGAACCGAATTGTCAAAATTGTCTTCATATAAATTTAACGCACACATGTACAAATTTTGGCTCATAAACATGAAATTTGACATTGGTGTTCCAACTTAGGTAAACAGCTGACAAACATAAGGGCCAACGAGTTTACTTTGTGTAAATATACCTTGGTACTAATAATACCACTTCGGATTAATTTGAGTACGGATGGATTGATTTTTCCTTTAAGGTGCGAACAATTATATGTCGGTAATTCTGCCAACGTGTTTTTCTTGTGCATACAAAACAATGGAGCGTCAAGACGGTATGTTAAGGTACTGGGTTCGTGATTGGTGAAGGTGTTTTTAGGGATCACCTGTCGGGTATCGTGAACTTTCATAGTGTAAGCCCAGACAAACATTTATGAGCACAAAAACCTCTATAAAAACAACAAAAACAATCAAGATGGTGTTTATTAAAGTTAATGGCAATACTGCAATTATGTTAGACATCGTTGTGCGAACAGATGTTTGAACAAAAACAAAACATCGACAAACAGCAGTCTTTATAAGCCGAATTCATGTGTGCACAAGAAACTGTTTGTTGTTTGAATATAGACATGGCTAGTGAATACAATGTATAATGCATAGGAGCTGCTGGTTCCATATAAGATTCTTTATTGTAATGTTAAATGAATTTAATTTTGATTACTAAATTCAGGCAACCAAGCCTATAGGTCATAAGTTAATTTTTAGCAACCGACAAACTTATCTCGTAGGCTTCTTAGTCAAGTGGTCAGTGCAACTTAAAAAAGTTAAAGCACAACCCCAGGGGATGTGGCAAAGAACTTAGGAGAGTTAATTTTACTTATTTCTTTTTTTTATAAATTTTCATAAATTAATTTAATTATACCATTAACTTTGATAACGCAAAAAGTTTTAAAATAAATACATATATATGGGTAATTACATGTCAATTCGACCAAGAGTGGGACACGACCTCTATCGATTTTAATGAAATTTGGTTAGAAGGTTCCTTTTATCCTATTAGGATCATATATGAGCAAAAAATAACCATATTTAAAAAAAATGGTCATACATTTAACCCTTCTAGGAGCATCCTACGCGCTGTACCATACAAATATGGCGGCTTAATAAAATTCTTTAATTTGGCCCCTGCAGCGCAAAGGATGCTCCTAGATAGGGTCAAATGTATAATCAACCCCACTTTATTATTTATTGCGGAACTTCGGGTTTTTTAGTAATTTCAATAAGCTAAGCCGTTTTTTGAGTAACGCGGATATTTGTTGGGCAACCACCTCCATTTTCGAAATAACGGTATATCTCGAAAACAAGAGCTAACCTGAATGGTTAGCACCACTAGATTCAGCGTGCCCGAATTAGGTTAAAACGCTTAGTGCGCGGCTTGTCGCAGTGTACTTATTGCTCAAAATTACAATATTAAAATTATCTTTTAAGATTATTTTTTAAAGGTTGCGAGAGAAAATAATCATATCCTAAAAAAGAAAAAAACACCTCCTTTAAAGTTTTAGGATTTTAAAAGAACAGTTTGAGGTATAAAAAAATAATCAGCCAAATAAATAAATAAGTTTTTGACTTAGTCCGTGTTTAAAATTGTATATTTTGCAGAAACATATTACATTTTTCCAAAAAAAAAATAACTTTTGAAAAAAAATTTAAAAATTTTTTTTATTTCTTAATAGGATAAAAGGAACATTCACACCTACTCTTGGTCGATTTGACATGGAATTACCCATATACATAGGTATATAAACGTTTTAATTCTAAACAAAATATTTAAATTCACATTAGCAAGAGTACCACCAGTAGGAATCAGATTTGTTTAAACAAAATTTCCAACACCTCAAACTGTGCGTAATTCTTTCACCTATAAGAAAAACATCCATATTTATGTGTGAAAACCCATAAAAATTTTCAAATTAAAAATTAAATAAAAAAAAAAGAAAAAACAATTAAGAATTTTAAAGGTGGATGAATTTTTTCATTCAAGTGAATACGAAAGTCAGACAACCAACAAACTCTTGAACATCTACATATAGACATTAATTGTTGCAAATTTAATGCCGCCGCTGAACATTGAATTCTTTAATTTATTAAGTATTTTATATGCACTTCTATTCCATTATTATTTTTATTTTTTTTATAAAAAATAAAAATTTTAAAAGCAGATACAATTTAAAATTTAGAACGTACACACAGAAAAAAAATCAATATAAAATCGTCAAAAACAAGGTGGATTTTGCCGTTTTCGGTAGTGATTTTGCTTCATTGTTTTAACATGATTTTACAATAACGAACAAAATTTGTTTCTTTTAAAATAACTGTAATTCATGTTAACTTAACGTTGCAGTAAAGTTAGAGCAAAATGTCATTTACAAAATCCGAATTACGTTGAATGAAAGTTATTTCAAGTTGAAACAACGTTGTTTGAGTGTGATATAACAGTGTGAAGAAGGTTCAGAAACAGCATATGTATGCATTAATTTAAGATTAATTCAAAAGTTTTGAATCAAAACACTTACCCCTGTAACACATGTTTTACTTATTTTGTATTCTCCTTTGTTAACAGAAGCAGGGCTGCCTGGTTATTTTTTTCCTTGTCCCCAAAAAATTAAAAAAAATCCCCAAACTAAAAATGAAAACCTTAAAAAGTCAATATTTTCTTTTGGTTTTTTTTTGACCAAATTTTAAATCTTGTTAATTAAAAATTTGAATTTTTTTCAAAAAAAGTAAGAAAAATTTTAAAAGAAAATCCCCAAAAATCCCCAAATAAAAATTTTTGGTATAAAAATTATTTTATTTTGTTTATTTCGACTGGTTTCAGCATGTTTTTTTAAAATCATTTTTATGAGATTCCAGTGAGGAATTACAAGCAGAGCAATATGCTGTTTTTGAAGACATATGAGCCAATTTATAAGAATTTGGAGCTTGTTCAGTCGATTTTAGACATCCTTAAAATCAACAATGCAATACATATATCCGTCATTTATTATATACTACGAAGCATAATAAGTACTTACTAATAGCCCAGCATTCTTTTTCCCTACCTAACGTTTTTAAAATTTCACAGCGGAAGCAAAAACTATTCAAAGTTAGGCCTGTTATGCAGAAATTTGTGTTGATGCAATACATCAGAATCAATGAAAACGTTGTTTTTGAATTGTTCGTTAGTTAGAGCCTTTTAATTGTTTTATGTAACGATTTACTTATTTTTGGGAATGACATGGTTGCTTGAAAATTGTCTTTAAAAAATCTAAAATTGTATATGTTGTCAACGGTTTAGGATTCCTTTTTTAATTCTTCCTTTCTTCACTTCCTTCACTCGAAAATTGTATAAGTTTTGAAACACTTTTTACACACTTAACAAAAATGTTAATCTTAACTAAGACCCTTTATCCTGTATTAGTTGTTGATAAGAGTAAGGCAAAAGGTTTGCTACTTATTTTCATATTTTATGTACGAAACAAAGAAAAATAAGCGTTAATAATAAACGAAGGGAAAATTATATTTAAAATGTATACAGTCCCCAAAAAAATCCTCGAAAAAATCCCCAATCCCCAAATGACTTTCTTTGTCCTTTTTGCTCGCATGAATTCCCCAAGTCAGCAGATTGGCCCGATATGGTTTTCGTCATCATTCTACTTTGAAAACATGATGAACTATTTAACTAAATAATTTCAATTAAAAGAATACGGAAATTGTTTTCTTTGTATACCATATTTTAAACGTGAAAATAACAAAATGTACATACTCAAGAATGTATGCATGTTAATTTAACAACATGAACTTTTAATTTTAATATTAAACAGGTTTTTATGGATTCAATATTGAACAATGTTATTTTAACAGTCGATAATATTAAATAAACATTATTAAAGGTAATTTTAATATTTTTCATTTAAAATTAATATGAAATATTGATAAATTTAAATAAAGGGCATACTTTTGCAGAAATTTGCTATGATTCTCAATCAACATTTTTCCATGTTAATTTAACATTGATATTTTTTCTGTGTGTATTAAAATAATTGTATTAGTCTATTTGAAAATGGCGTAATTCGTCCAAAAGTATATTAAACATTTTAAATAATAAATAACTTTTGCTAGTAAAAAGATATTCCTTCTTTAATATCTTTATTATGTTTAATTTATTTAAGCCCAACACAATTTACTTAAAGTACAGTTCTCTTTTCTTGTATAAGCAGTCCTTTACAAGGAAGCCACAACCGTTTTGTGGTTACTTAATCCATATTATTTCTATTATAAGTATTACTTGATAAAATTAGTCCTTCATAAGGAAGCCAGAACCATATTTTGATTGTTTGTATCATGTTATGGTTAATAACAACATTATTATGGTTACCACAAATAATTGTATGGCTGTTTATCGATCGTAAAATGTTGCTCTTAAAATTTAGTACATAAATTATATAATTAAAAGCAGTGATAATGGAAAATGCTTTATTACTTAGATGGCATATTTATCTAAAAAATAAGGTATAGTCTATCGTTCCCGGTCCTCAAGTTTGTCCACAAATTCAGTTTATGTAATCCATACGTTGCACATGTTCTCACTTTTGTTGTATTTCCAATTTGGTTTAATGACTTTTGCAATAAACTATTATTTTTTGACCATATTTTTTGCCAAAAATAACTGCAATTTTTTGAATGATATTTTTTCAGTCAAAAATTAAAAAAAATAACATTTTAAATATGTGTGTGTCATGAATGTTTTTTTTTTTTTTGTTTTGTATGGAAATCGATATTCAGTTTTCTCAGTTAATTATGAATAAAATCAAAAGTTGTGCACCGATTACAATGAAACAAACCTCATTTCATTCGAAATTATGTTAAGCTAAATGTTTTTAGATCAAAACTGTGATATTTGTCGCGTTTCTATTTTTAATGAATTTTTAAAGAACAAAAAATAATTTTTTAAAATGTTCCTCCTATTTTTCTTCAAAAACTTATCAAGATCTCTAAAACTACAGGGCATATATAAAAACAATGTAAGCGCGGCTTAAACATTATATTGTTGCCGAGTTTCGGATTTTCTTTTAAACTGAATATGGTCAACCAAAAAAAAAATGGAGATTAGATTTTCAATAATAACGATTTTTGCAAAATTTAGTAAATAAGTTTTTTTTCGTATAAAAAATAAAAATTGCCAAAATAATAAAAAAAAGCCGATATTGCAAAAATAACTAAAAAAAAAAGCCGATATTGCCAAAAATAAGCAAAAAAAAAAAAAGCCTTTACAAATATTGCTCATTTTGCTTGTTTTTTTGTGATCGGCATTTGTTTTCAATCAAAAACATTCATCAAGCCCGATCCTACACCACAGTATTTGGGATTAATGGGCGACCATGTTTCTGCCAAAAAGAGTATGTTGTGAGGTTAAGATTCATATAAGAGATTTTTGTGCCAAATTTTATTTAAACATCTGTTTCTATTATGTACTACGATTTCCACTATGAGATAACATAGAAGGTTACTTATTATTAGCTATTTTTGAAGGGTATTTGTATAGGATCTGTTGTGTTCAAATATGAACCGATTCTTATAAAATTTGTTCTGCCACAAAATATTTGTGGACCTAATTAAACCTAAATACCTACAAAACAAAAAGGTTAATGGGCACAAAACCCCTATTCCGGTCCATGAAGCCATTTTCACCATTTTGAATAGGCGTCGATATTGTGACAATAGATACGTATGTGCCAAATTTGAAAATTTTTTTTCGAAAATTGCGACCTGTACTTTGCGACCAAGGTTAACTTGGGCAGTTAGTCGGATGGAAGAACGTTAGATCGATTCTGAAATTGATAACAATTCAAACGGCATACTTAATAAAAGGTGGGCCTAGAACAAGGCGAATTCATTAAAGGTGGTCTTGAAAGCCCTGCTGATAACTTTTTTTTAGCTTTATCATTGTTCGATGTCAAAATGTTGGTTATTATCGGTATTTCTATTTTTGACATTGTACAATGTTTTTACAGAAACAAATTGCTTGTGGTTTTTGTACTTATTGTAGTAAGGAGATTACCTGTTATGAATTCGCCTTGGTCTAGAACCGATATTTAAATGTGTTACCCACATTTGCACAAACACATAATATCCTCGCTAGATACAGTAGTATGGGTATATAAAGTAAGAGCACAATGTTGCTTTAGAGTGGCTTGGGCGCCTCGAACTTTTTTCATATGTATATAAAGATTTGAAACGTCCATATTTGGTTAGAAATATAATCAGTAGCTGCGTTCGAGAACACAAAAGTTTTCACTATTTCTTTTACTAAATTGCGTTCGCGAACACAAAATACAGTAAATGAGAACACAAATTGAGAGCGTAAAGTGACAGTTCTTGTTTGAGTATTTACAAATTTTTCCTGAAGAAGTTTTTGCAGTAAAATTTAGTAAAACAAAAAAACAAATGTTTTAAAAGGTAAAAAAACAAAAGTAACAAACAAAAAGCTTACAAATTGTGAAAAATTATTAAATAAAAGAAAATTTGAAATAAAAATTAAACCAAAACAAGAAGTGAATAAATATTAATTAATTAAACTTGTTTGTGAAGCATTTATTTGGCTAAATAGTCTGGGTTCACACTATGAAAGCTTTCTTTCAGAAAGTCTGAGTTTATGGGTGAGAGAGGAGAAAATAAAAGCATGTTCTCTTCCCCTCTCACCAATAAACTCAGACTTTCTGAAAGAAAACTTTCCCAGTGTGATCCCAGACATACCAACTCTTGAAACTGTTTTTGTTATGTTAATTTTTTAGAGTTGTAAAAGTGTGAAGTATTTGGGTACTTAAGTAATCAATAGCAAACAAATTATTCATGTTCTCTTGAATAAATTTACCTGCCACAATTTATTAAAATCAAATCATATAAAAAACAAACACATATGAAAGGTAACATACAACAATTTGTTTGTATTTTAGAAAAATGTTCGTGTTATACAAAGTATTTAATAGAGTACCGATAAGAAAACGAGTTAAGTAGTCAAAAGTGTAAACATTTTTCAACACTTCAATTATTTGCCATCAGCTGTTTCCTTTATTTTACGAATTTTTACAAATTTTGCGTTCGCGTACTTTTTTGTACGACAGCTTTTTGTGAGAGCAAATTTTCATTCATGAATTATAAAAAAATTTTTTCATAAGCAAATTTATTTTAAATTTTTTATTAATTTTAAAAAATTTCAACATTGACGTTCTTATATTTTTACCGATATTTGTCGTTAATATTTCTAAACGAAAATGTTTGTTTATTTAAAATAGAAATTAACAAATTCGTTAAAGTAACCGAGATTTTTCGTTACTTAAATAGATTCATTAATGCGTTTCGAACAATATTTTTGTCCGGAGAATAATTTTTTACTGAGAATGTTCTGCAGAACGATTCACCCATTTCGGAAAATTTGTCCGTAAAAATAAAGCTACTATATGGTTTACAGATGTAAACGATTATACAAAAATTGTAGCACTACTTATTTTAAGTTGTTTTCTAAAAGTGCCTTAAAGAAAATGGACGAAAAAAGAAAGTGATTTTATTATTTGTAATTATATTTTTTTTTTAAATTATTCAGCAAAAAACAATCATTTCAACTTTTATGTACAGATTGAAAAAAGTGGCAACTCTGCTCTTTTCGTTCTGAACAAAAATTAAAATGAAACCAATTCAAGAAAAACAAAAAAACATCCCTCTCTCTCAAAAGTAAAACGTCATACTCAATATAAAGAAATATTGTCCGGATAAAAATATTGAATCGAGGTTCAGCGATATCCGTAGCTAAATTAAAAAAAGTTATAGAATTACGGTGCAGGTAGTAAATTTTCGTACAAACATTCTTCATGCACTTTTCATATGTTTGATCAAAACGCTTGTATAGTCTATTTGGCACTTTAGAAAGTCTGATTTAACCATAATATGATTGCAAGTGACAATAATAGGGTTGAAATAAATGCCACAAAATATATTGTGTTTCCTCTAAAAATACATCTCAAAAAGTTTTGACAACTTCTATGAAAGGTATTCGGCGACTTTTTTAATTTTTGTAAGAGATTCTCGACAGAGAAAGAAAACACAGTATCGTTTAAACCGGTTTTGCAGGATAACCGTCTCAAAAAACTAGTAAACTGGTTCAGTTTTCCTGCTCCTACTTTACTTTAACCGTTGAATATTTCTGTCGTGCCATAGTTTGTACGCTGTTAGCAAAATTGATGCTCATAAATCTTTTTGCAAATAATTTATAACACACCTTTCATAGTTAAATGACGATGTCTTGAAATAAATATTAACAAAAACAATAGTCATCTATAGAACAAAATAAAAATATGACAGGCATATTTGATCATAATCCATAAACAAAAGTGTACACTTAGAAAAAAGTTCACATCACATAAAATAAATTTTGTTTACTAAAATTAAAAAAAAAATATCTTTAGAAAACGTAGAATCATTGAAAATACTATTTTAAATTATGATTCAATTCAGTTTTAATCATTCATTTATTTTTACCATTCGACATCATAAATTTGTAATTTACACAACTGTCGCTTTACCTCTCAAAACTTGGTCGCTATGAGTTCAATATGTAAATACATAATTATGAAGAGAAAAAAATACGAATATGGAAATGAAATGAATTTATTTTAACACGCAATTCAAATTCTAAGTTTTAAAACTCAAAAGTATAAATCTACGACGCCAGCCCAAATGGCGGTAACTTCAATGATGGGGAGAATGGGAACTTCTTGCTTTAAATTTACATAAATAGAACTTCTTTTTGGAGACAACAAATCATTAAAAATAATTTTGATTAATATTAAGAAAATTTATTTATTATTTGTATTATTTATTTAAAATGTACAAGTGCTTGAAATCAATTTACACATTAAATTTGGCTTAAAAAAATGTAAATTATTTTTTTTTTTGTTCAAAATGTTTCCAACACAAAAATTATATTTAAATAATGATATAAAAAAATGTGGGGCACACTCTTCTTTTTCTCTTATATTTATTGTTTAAATTAACGCGTATTTGGAAACTTTTTGTTTGATTTAGTAATTTTGTTCTAAAAACAAGTTTAGGAAAGTTTAAACATTTATTGTAAACAATAATTAAAATAATAAAGTAATATTTTCAGTTTTTTATGGTTGAATTTTTTTTATAGATCTATTAATGGTGTAAATAGGAATTTATTAAGAAAAAAACTAAAATTTTATTATTAATTTAAAAATATAAAAATGTTGGGCAGATTAAAAGCGATTATTGGGATAAACTCTTGTGGTTTAAGTTAACATCTGATAAAGAGAAACAAAATTCCTTTTAAACAGTGGGTTAACAAAAAAAAAATATTCTTTTTTGAAGACCTTCCTTCAGCTGTGATATTAAAGATTCCTAATTGGTCAGACTTTTTAAATTCCCAAAAATGTATGTAAAGAATTATATGACAAAGTATATAAGATTTAATCAAATCGTATTGTTTGAAATAAGTTTAAAGCTATGTAACCACTAGTTAAATAAAAAAAAAAATTATTTGCTTTTGCAAAACGTTAAGGGCCAAATACACTTGTCAAATGCTTGTCCAGCCGGCGAATTCAACGTGTAATATTCGCCGACATATCTAAATTTTTTGATTTTTCATCAAGCGCTGTCGGTGTGACACATACAAACACATTTTAACTAATACTACCACAATGCTTGATGAGTACTTTGATCAGTGTATTTGGGCCTTTAGGATAAATCAAACATCATTTAACAGTTTCTAAATTACATTACACAATTATCTTCTTACAAATCAAGTTTAGTAAGCCAATAGAAAGTTTTAAATAAATATTAAGCTTAAGTTTGATAATGCTTTTTTGGATTTTTTCGTCAAATATTTGTTAAATCTGAACCAGTGTGACCATATCGAGCCCTAACCGCGAAAATAACGTAAGCGCCAAAAATCAAATTTTACAGGAGAGAATTATTTTATTTAATTTCATATAAATTTTGTATGATATTTGTCGCTTACGATAAAATAGTTTTTGGTATTAAATCGTAACAATACCATTTGTGACCATGACATTTTAGGAGATGATGCAAGTGTTGCCAATATAGTTCTTCATTAAAAAAAACGAAAATTTGAAATAATGTCGCTTACGTTATTTTCGCGGTTAGGGCTCGATATAAGCTTTTTCCGAGCTAAATTTAGCTTTATTTTTTCATGTTTAGCTTGAGATATTTCATTTAGCTTTTTCTAGCCATTTCTAATTTCGCTTTCGTGTTTATTTATGTTTCAAAATCAATAAAAAAGTTTATCCGAGTAAACTTATGTGTGATTTAGTTAAATAAGTAATAGTCTGGCACAGCATACATAACAGTGCTTCCAGGGGAAGAATAAAAAAGTTACGATATTTTTCAAGAAAATTAAAAATTGTTGTCAAAAGTTACACTTCGAAATATTCCTTGAATAAATGGTAAATTTATGTGATTTATAAAAACCTAAAACATATTTCTATTCCATATTTCAGTGATAATAGCACAACTGCAAATTAATTATTGAACAAGTGCATAGCGTATATAACTTACTCTAAAGTTTCAAGCCTATGCCTATTGGAAGAGAATTAAAAAGCATAAGCATTAGGGTGTTCAATTAATCGGGTTTTATTTTTGTTCGATTAAACGATTAATTGATATTTTGCATTTTTAACTAAGCGAATCAAATTTGAAAATTAATCGAATAATTCAAAATCCAGAAATTTTATAATTTTTTCGATAATTTTAGAAAACATTAGTACTTGAGTAAATAAACATTTGAGGCATTCACAAGATGTCATAAAATCATACGTCTTGAAATAATAATATGAAATAATACGACTATTGTGAACAACCCCTCATAAATTAGTGTGCTATTTTGAATTTAAATCAGCTGATTTATAACAAATATAAAAATAAATATTTTCCTTAAATCAAAATATTTTTGAATTCTAATCAATGAATTAAATTAGATCTTTCCTGACTATTTTCCAAACCACAAATAAATTTTATTTTGTTTGTTTGCCAAACATCAGCGTCCTAAGCCGATCTTATTTGACGCCGCAAGTGTTTTGTTGCAAAAATTTCTAGTCGCAGGTTAAATTCGGATGTTAGCCGGATAAAATTATACCATCAACGGCGACGGCTACAAAAACTAATGCGGTTCGGCTCAGCCGCTCAGCGAAGGTTCCTTCTGATTAATTACGACAGCACAATAAACATAGCAAGCAAAGTTTTATTAAATTAAGACATTTTTTGTTTACAACAATATTTTTAAACCATTGTAAAATGTTAGAACATTATGACAATACAACATGACTGCACACCTTGAGAATACCTAAATATGACTGTTTTTTTAATTCCAACGGACACATACATTTGGTTTGTTTATTCGAACTTTAAAAAAATTATACATGTAACAGAAATACTATATATTATTATTATTCGATTAATCGGTATAAATTCTTCGATAAATCCTTTATTTTAAATTATTCGAATAATTAATCGTCTAAAATTGTTCGATTAATCTAATAAAAATTAATCGAATGAATACCCTAATAAGCATACAGTACTTCTAATTTATAGACACTACAGTTTTAAGTCACTAGCGATATTTTCCAATTTATCTGTTTTTTTCTGCCGTTATAAAGGATTTACGTGATAGTCCATTCAAACGACTACTTCGATCACGACAACGACTCTCGGGAACTTTTTTTTTAATTTGTTGAAAATTTCTGATTTTTACTGTTTCATGTTTTGATGTATTTACAAAACAAAATCAATTTTCAATATTTTTAAATTGAAAGTTTGTCAATAACATAAAATATGTGCATATATATTTTTCTAAATTTTAAGAAAAATATTTTTCGGCAAATATTTAAAAATAATTAAATTTATTACGAAATGATCTCGTTTCTTATATCTACATAAATAATGCCGATATGTCCAACTTGCTAGTTTTTGCTGGTAAAGCGTTCATTTACTTTTTTTGAGTTCATTTATTAGTTTCTGTTAATAAATGAATACACCTATTATATATCTAAGTCAAAGTTGATAAGTAAAGTTTGGAATTATTCTCAGCTATAAATAAAAAAAATTTTTATAAACACTTCAAATATTATTTTTTGAAACATGAGTATTTTGACATTGACATTAAGGAACAAAGACACGGAGATTATATATACATACATATTTACTTAAACACTATTTAATCTTTTAAAAAAATCGAAATAATTAAAAGTTACTACAAGAAGCTATAAAATAAAAATTTTGCTTTATTTTTTGGCTTTAAATTGCCTGTGGCCGTATTCTGTAATTCGCTACACAATTAAAACGTATTCGCTTAACAACCTCACTGAGGTTTTTAAACGTATTCTTATAATTACCTCAACGAGGTAGTTAAGCGTGTTCGTTTAAATGCCTACCTCGCATTGGAGCATAGGGCGCCGAAATTACTCGCATAATTACCCATAAATATTGGCATTTTTTGCGAGGTTATTATCCGTGGAATACCTACTGATAGTTTTTTTAATCAGAGTATTCGCCAACAACAATTTCATTCTAACAAAAAACACCAAACATAATTTACCGCACAAAATCAATTCATCAACAGTGGCCACTGGCCGCATTGATTTATTTTTATCATCAACATTTGTCAACTTTTTTTATACTCTCAAAATCATTACAAACAAATTTATTATAAAATTTGTTTAGCAAAATATACACATAATTAAACTTAATGTACGTAAATAAAATTCAAAATAAAATATATTACATACTGTTAAGCTTTCGCACATCGGTTGTGGTTAATTTTCCTTGCTGATATCTTCTAATCAGCTCCATTGTGACATGCCTTTGTATTTCACACACTCTTTTTTATTTGAAACAACAACACGCCCACACTAACACACTCTTTTGATAAAATAAATTCGTTAAATGCCGATGTTGTTGGGTTTATTGTTGTAAATTTTGCGCATACACCAGGGATTTCCAAAATTTTTTTGGTTGTGTATTAGTGAGTACCAGAGAGTAAGCAAATTGAGAGAATGCATTTATTTACAGCCGAAATAAAATGTTAGTAATATATATTATAAAATGTATAACACAAAGGTACAAAATTAAAAATTTTTTGTGTTGATAAAAAATTTGTAGCAATTCTTTACCAATTCAATGTCGCTGATTTTAAAACTACACTTTTTTTTATTCGGAAGCTTTTTGACTCTAAATCAGTTTCAAATATCTTATCAAACAATTGTAAAAAATTAAAGATTTTTATGTTTTAAAAATTCATAAAAAATAAATATTGCACGCAAATCACAACTGATAGAAAAAAAAGTGCAGTTTTAAAATCAGCGACATTGAATTGGTAAAGAACTGCTACAAATTTTCTAGCAACACAAAAAATTTTTAATTTTTTTCCCTTGTGTAATACAAGTTACAAATAACAATAACAAATAAATTTTAATTCCGAAAAAATTTGTTCGCATAGGTAAGTAGTGCCGAATAAAGAGAGTGCTTTCGTCTAAACAAATTGAAAAAAATTCGCAATTAACTACTTTTTCCCTAATTGCAATTCTACACAAGTTCCTAATTGAACAGCACGACGGCCTACCGTTTGACTGGACAGGGGAAGAGACTCTATAAATTTAGTATTATAACTAAGCCTTTCCCAAATTTTCTTCAGCAATTGCTTGATAAAAACACCATCCCACAATGGTCTTCCTTTCTTAACAATTTCCAATATTACTTAACTTGAAATCTCCATTTTCAGTTTGGGAACTGATTTTGGTTCATTAATTTCCTTTTCTAATAACCATTTTTTCAATTCAATATGAGAATTATAACGTAAAAAAGTTATTTTAGTAAATAGTTAGGGTATTCATAGTGGTAAGTAGTATAGAAATGGTATTCACGGTGTTGGGTTGCTCATACTTCAAACATCTGTGCATACATTTTAATTCTAGCTAATGGTATCATAACTTTTTAGAAAATACCAAATGCACACATGAGTTTGCCTGCAAAAATGTATAAAGTCATAATAACAGGTCAAAGTTACGTTAAATAGTTACAAATAGAAACTGGGAATTATTTCCTTCGGAAGGTTACTTTATATTATATTCAATATAATAGTCTGATAGTGTATAAAGTCATTTCTGAAAAATTTAAGGAATATGACTATTACAAAAAGCTTTATTAAATACATAACTGAAATTTAGCTCATAGAATAAGTTCGAAAAATAAAAAATGTTGAAGTTAAATAGTTACCATAAATTAGTAAGGTTAAAGGCAGAATTAGTCTTTACTTTCTGTTTCTGTTCTGTTCCGTGCCGTTCTGTTTCAAAATTGTAAAAGTTACTTTTTCTGTAGCAACTTATTAGCCATTTATGACAAATTTATTAGTTTTGCACCATCCGTTGTTTTATTTCAACAACTTTTATGCACATAAATTTGAAGAAATAAAATTTAATTAATGTATTTTTTATTATTTATTTTGCGGTCACTTACAATTACTTTACAAGTTTTTGATTTTATCAAACTGAGCCGCAACAGAACAGAACAACTAATCAATTTCACAGGTTTTTTAATAACAAAAACAAATCAGCTGGTTCGTAACAGAATAGAGAGGGCTCGGTCAAATAATTGTAGCATAAAATAGTAAGCAATAAAAATAGTGCGAAACAATAAAGTTTCATTAATGCATCAATAAAACACATCTTCTTACCCAAACATTTTACCTACTGTCACATTTTCTTTTATGTGTACAGGTTATTTACACATAAATTGTAGCAAAACAAGACTTTTTTACTTCTTTTTAAAAATTTCTACTTACTTAAGAAAAGTGTTTTCAAAGAAAGAAAAAACCCACCGACGCGATTGCTACAGAAACCAAAATATTTTTACAAGCAAAATACCAACAAATTCTTTTGGCTATTTTTTTTCTTAATAATTTCTGCATTTAGGTACGTCTTTTTAAAGAAAGCAAAAGGGACCCTTTTACAGGTATCAAAGAATTTTTTTCCACAAACAAAACACATATCGTTAGCTTAAACGTTGCAGTAAATGTTAATGTTAAAAAAAGTTACTTAATAAAATTTACGTTAGCTTTGCTGTTAAATATTTTCAACAATTTAAATTATGTTAAAATTAAATAGAAATGTTATATTACTCTGCATTTATGTCTTAAAATTTAGACTCTAAATATTGCACGCAAGGCATTGGATGTTACCAAAAGCATTTTTGACCGCACAATATTTTTGAGTGTAAGCTGAAACAAAATAATATAGCATCCGCTAAACATGTACACTTGTCGAAGTCACACCGACGACTGAATTGAAGAGCATAAAAATATGTGTTTGTAGTGGTTTGCACAATTGTGCAAAGAAATGGAAACCCCTGGCATACACAAATTTATTAAGTGCTTAACAATTGTTAAACATGTTGTTGGTTTTGTTGTTACTGTTATCCAAATGGTGTGTGTGTGTGTGTTTTTTTAGCGAATTACTCCGTTAATTTGAATAACTGTTAGAAATGTTTAAAATTTGTTTAATGGCCTGTTCGTCGATAACGAATGAAGACTTCGTTCGCTAAACTTACAAGTAAAACAAAATTAATATTTTATAATTTGTTTTTGTTTTAAACGTAATTTAAGACGAGCCGGCAAAATATTTATAAGTTTGTGTATTTTTTTTAATTTTTTTTCTCAACAATAAGAGATATTACATTTTATTGTAAACATAAAAGCTAATACAGTGCACTCGCGATAATATGAACTAATTCAAACAAAGCCAGTTCACTTTTGCAAGATTGTTCATATTTGCGAATGGCATCTTATTTCCCCTCAAAAACGTTTTTCCCATAAAAATAAAAGTTTCTTATGTTAAAGTTTTTTTTTTCATTTATTGTTCATTGGATTTAAAAAACTATTGATTTTTAAAAAAGAAAAACAAACATAAGGTTATTATGCGAAAAAGTCTGTGATTTTCTTCCGTTCAATCACCTTAAAAACGCCCCGCCCTCTTAACAATCTCCAAAAATTTGCCGTATCCGCTTACAGTGATCCTTTTGTCTCTCATTTTCAAAAACCATCGGTGCAAGCATTTTCCATTTTTTGGGTACTCGGAAGACCACACATTTTTCTTTTTTTAAGTTCAAAACTTATGCTTTTTTCATTCATATTTAAGAATTGTTCACGTTAAAATTATATTAAGAGATGTGTATGTTAATGTGAGCTGTAACTAAAACGTGTATGTAAAATATTTTGATTAACAATTGAAGACAATTTTAAAGCAGATAGCTAGGGTTATCTCCAAGTTATTAGGCAGTTGAGTCAAAATTGATTTTGATTTAACACTGTGTAGGTAGATAAAAAAACTTTAAAAAACAATTACAAGTTGTTGATATTTTAAAGCTTTTGCACAAGTTCATATTTTAGAGAAGTCAATGGAAGAAAAAAAGTGTTCATATTTTTGGGTGGTCATATATTAGGGTGTTCGTAATATCGCGAGTGCACTGTATTGCAAAAAAAAATATGAACATAAATACCTAAGACAAAAAGGTCTTAAGTCAGAAATTGTAGTTAAATTGAAATTTATTGATTTGCCTTATTTAATTGACGTATTATTTTCTAAAAAGCAAATGATTACGATTGGAAGCAGTTGTGCTGGACTAACGTCATTGCCACCACACGAAATAGAGAACAAAATAAAATTAAACCCAAACAAAAACTTAAAATTTACTTTTTTTTAATTAAGCCTCTTTTGATCGAACTTCAAAGATATAAAACAATAAGTTAACTAACATTTATTGCATAATAATTTTTAATTAATTTCCTGTTGTAAAATGCCTTTCTTCAGTAAAATATTTTAATGAATATTAAATTTGATGAACTCAAGCCTAACTAAATATTTAACATTAATTTTTTTTTTAATTATTAGTAATTAATATTTTTAGCAAACTCTGTACCAAATCAAAGGGAAGGCTCTGTAGAATTTTATAAAAATATTTCCTGAACAAAAATAAAAAATGTCCTTTTAAAAATATATCCTTCCTTTCTTTAAATAAATTTTTTAAAACAAAATGTTGTAGTGTTAAATTAACTCTTAAGACTTCAACATTTTTTGATTTTATCTCTCTTAGTTCAAAAGGTTTTATAGTGTTTTCCGCGGTGATACAAATAAATTCTATGTTTGTAGAAAATTAATTTATGAAAATTCTGGCAAAGTATCCATATAATCCACTCCTGAAATATTTAAACTGCCGGTGGAGGGTATCAAAAGTTCGGCACAGTCGAATATTTTGATAAAAATTTGTTTTTATGTAAAACATGTTTTTGCCAAATTTGTAAGGATTTATTAAGGGAAACTAATTTTTGTCATGTAGGGAAAATTCAATATTTTGATTGACTGCTTAGATTTTTTTGTATAAAAAAAAACATTTCTGCCAACACTGCCTTGTACTTAAATTTCCACTTCAGAAATTATGAAGTGTGTGAAGTTACAATTTTTAAATTCAAAAAGTAATTTTGAATTTCAGGCCGGCATTTTGAAAACTAATCTCTTGATTGAAGTACTTGTTTACTGTTGTGTGTCATAATTTTATAAATATTTCTAATATCGCAATTCTAAATTTTTTAATTTTACTTATTTAATATGGATTGTAAAATGTGCAGGCCAAAATTACACCATTACATATTCCACTTAAATTTCCAATAACTTAAAAACAATAACTGTCAATCTACAATTTCGAAAATTATGTTTTGTTGTTTAAACCACTTTAATGATTTATATACACACACGTTTTTTTAACATCATATGATGCATTATTAAAATCAATTAAAGATGTAAATAAATTCTTCATATAAATTTGTACACCTTTTTTCAAATAATAACTTAAATATATTAACAATTCGATAAACAAAAAATAAAAAACACACACACACACATAATTCTTTCTTTCAAATCTCTTAAACATTTCTAAATTCGAACATGTGCACGCAAAAAAAAGTTGTTTCTAAAATAGCAATTAAAAATCATCTGTGTGAACTGCATATTTAACCATGAACTTTCGTATTGCAGTAAAAAGCTAGTGCACTTAAGTTTTTGCAATTTTTAGAATTTTATTTTTATACAATTACATTTTTCTTTTCATAAAATTTTATTGAAATAAATGCAAAATCACTTTTATTTGATTTAATTAATTCAAATTCGCGCCAATCAACTTCATTGATTTTCGAATTCGTTGAAAACTGCGTATTCCGTTTGATAACGTTCACTTAAGCAACCGTTACAATACACGACTGACTGTATTATGGAGCCGTCGAAGTGGAACTAAAACATGAAATGTTTTTATATCAAACACCCAGAGCATACAAGTTTGTTATGGAATTTGGATAAAACAAAAAAGAAAAAAAATCTCACAGATACTCACACACACACATTTAGATATTTAAGACCGATACTAATAGGCATTTGCTTCTTTTGAAAATACTTTTTGTATGAAAAGACGTAATTTGAGGTTTTCTAACTTTAATCTGCGAGTGCCGCGAATAAAGTTTTTAGCAGTGATGTTAATTAATGCGATAAGCAAAAAGCGCGTTCTTGCAAAAATAATAGATACTTAAAGAATAAAGTAGATAAAATTAAATATTTTTATGAACTTTTATTACAGGGTCGTTTTTAAAATTTGCTCGATTTTAAATCCACTTCATTTCGATTTCTAGAACACACTTGTATTTTTTAACAAAACAGATCATGCGTTTCTTTCTTAACCATGAGTTTGGTTTAAAAATATTGTGCGAAGGAAAAATCTAATAATGCTAAATGTAACAGGTGTCCAAAAATGTATTAACGTAAATGTTCTTCAACAACTGCACTAACTTACCACTTACACATTGACTATTACATAGTACTTGAAGCAGATGCTCCATGAAAAAAAATCAAAGTGGCTACAAGTGGTCCAATAAATAAATATTTTAAACAAGATACTTCGATCGATTCTCTAGAGGAAATTATGTTAAAATTTTAAGTGCCCGAAAATAAAGCAACAATTTGGAGCTACATTAACAAGTTTTATTTTAAAAAAGAATGTTTATCTACGAGTACTAATTTTTTTAAAATTAGCGAAAAAAAATTTCGTAATTTATAAAATTTCTTGATTTATAATTATTTGATTAATCGATTAATTTTAAAATGTTATTCGCTTAATCGAATAAGTTAAAAATGCCAAATATCGATTAATCGTTTAATCGAACAAAAATAAAACCCGATTAATTAAACACCCTAGTCAGTAAGAGTAATGTCCATTGATTAAATAAATAAATAACGATTTAAGGTTTAAGTCTGTAATAAGCCTTGTATTCAATTCACGAATAAGAAATACAAAAATGCTTTCATAACCCTAAATTTGGTTTTAAACTATTTTAACCATTAAAATTGCAAAATGCAAAGAATGGTAACTCGAAAGAGGTAAGTACATATTTTGTTTTTAGCAGATTTTTTCATTGTTTAATTATTTTGCTTTAAACATTTTTATGAAATAGATCTATGAATATTTTCAGTCATTTTGTAAACAACAAACATAAAAGTCGCAATTTACATTATTTACATTATTTTAGTAAATTTTTGCCGTCATCGATATGTGTGACTGAGGGTTTAAAAAACTGCAGTCGAAACCAAAAACTGTTGAACAAAAAACGAAAATTTGTGCATAACTTTTCGCTTTTTGATTTGGATTGACAACGACTGTTTACATTTCATGAATTCGAAGAAAAAGCAACAGTTTCTTTTTTGCCAATGACATATAAAGAAGTGGAAGAAATGGCAGTTTTTCTACTTTGACTGCATCAAACTTACAGAACATGGGTACAGGTCTAGTTTTTGTGTTACAGCCAATGTTGCCATATGTGATGCTTTTATATTCTCCTACATGTACAAATGAAAGAAAAAATAAAAGTAAAAGCATAATAGGAACATGCAAATATGTAACTATGTAACGGTACACTCTTTGATTAAATGCCAACTTTAGAAGTTTTCAAACTTTACCTTCAATGTCAGTGCCCGAAAGATACTAATTAAGGCCACTTTACACTATCGCACAAGTCTAACGTATTCTATAATACTTTGGGATATAGAAATATAATAAGTTTTGTTGCGATTGCCAAAAAATCGAATTTATCATTACAGTTTGTAGTCACGCTATCACAAATGAACATGATTATATTAAAATGCAACCCTAATCAAATGAAAAGTATAATTTTTTTGAAAAATTTAAAAAAAAAACGAAGAAATCGTATGGGAAGTCAAATTGTTTTTCATAATATCTCAAATTCTTTTAGTTTTTGACATGTATTAACACAAAATATAATAGTGTAAACTAGCCTTTAATAAATTAAAACTTTGGATATTTGGTAAGACTCCAATCATAGTGATATGTATTGCAGTAATTTCCATTATTATCATCTTAGTTATTAACGAACCAATGATACCTTCCGCATTTGGTTAAATTTTTAATGCGTTCACAAACATGTGGAAATGTTAAATTTCTTCTTCTAAAATCGCTTATTTGGCATTATTCTTTCTAACACATTCTTCCGACTGTATTAAATACGTTTTGTTTTTCATTAACGATTTGTTTATATTGTCCATCGGTTTCTCTCTGTTTATTTTTTAAATAAATATGTATTTGTTGTTGTTTATGATAAGCGTAAACAAGCATTTTCTCAATAAATTTTTATATTTTTCAAGTTTGTGTGTTCGCTTTTTGAACAGCAACATGTTGGAACCGCCCCTGCAAATAATAGGACCAGTCCAAACACGCGTGTAAAGAGTAGTCCACAAAGGACCAGGACTAGTCCAAAAGTAACCCAAACGTATGGAAAAAACCTGGTCTATTTAACATTACGATGTCCTAGGAGAGGATCATATAACCCACCTTTGGACCACTAAGGAGTAGTTTTAAAACTACTCCATGGTATATAACCCACCTTTGGACCACTAAGGAGTAGTTTTAAAACTACTCCATGGTATACTCAAGAGGATTAGTTTTGAAGTCGTTTAAAAACGAAAGCACGTCGTTAAAAAACGAAGACATGTCGTCTCACTACAAACACTTTTTAACAATGACAGTAGTCCATTTTATCAAAATGGGTCAGGTGGTCCAATTTTATTTGCTGGGGCTGTATAAACAAACACAAGCGCAAAAAAATTCGTCGGTTTTGCTTCTATTATTTTTAAAGGGTGGCAACTATAACGTCATTTGTAGATGTGTATGTGAAGATTTTTATGTTTGTTTTCTTTTTGCTTGAAAAGATATAATGGCAATTCCTAGTTTATTATTATTATTCAAGTTTTCCGAAAGCAAGTTTTAGTTTTTCTTTTTTATTCGTTTTTTTTAATGTTGGTATTAGAACGCGTATTCCCTGGTGAGCACAGTGTTTAAGAAACTTGAAATATTGGTTAGAAGTGTATTCTTTTTTATAAAAGTTTTATAAATTTAAAAGATTTCAGAGTTTTAGAGGATACAAAATCAAACCTTAAACCTACCTATCGAGTCTTGGCACACTTATGTACCTCGTTTTATGCGATAGATGCGTTACAAAAAAAATGGAATAAATTGAATTCGATAAACGATACTCTAGCTTCAAATAAAAATAGTTCGTTCCAAAATTCTGAAAAACCGCATAAATTCAAATTTTAATTAAAAAATCAAATCAAAATCGCATAAAAAAAACAACAAAAATATATTTGGGGCATTATTTGTAATAAAAATATTTTGTTGGAAATCCTTTATATTTGGCACAAGTTCCAGTTGATAAAAGTATGTGTGCAAAATAATGTTTTAATGTTTATTTATTTTTTCGAACTTAAAATAATCAAACAAAAATAAATTTTAAGTTAAGAAAATCAATTGATCTTTAAATAAAAAAAAATTATTTGAAAAAAAAAATTTTTTTTACAAAACCGGAAATGACCAATTTAAATCTAAATTTTTCTAACTTAGTCCTATTTTTAATTTTAGCCTATCGTGTCCTTATTATATTGTAAAAGTTTTATTATGGGACCTCAATGTCTTTACACTCTACAAAATGAAACGATTATATCAGTGCTGCAAAGTTGGTTTAATTTAAAAACGGTAAAAAAGCTTAAAAAAACATCTAAGATTTCAATATCTGTTAAAATTCAAAAAAATTCGTAAATTTTAAAATTGCAATAAATTTGAGAACTGAGTGTACCTATTTAATTTAATGGCATTTAGGCGTTTTCGGTGCTAAATTTATCATTTTGAAATTATACTTGTGGCCTGGACAATTCCATTTGAAGAATTTTCAAACTCTATACTGTAGTGTAGGTGTCACAAGCAAAAACTGAATAAAAGTGTAGACGACGAATTAACGTAGTGTAGGTGTCACAAGCAAATACTGAATAAAAGTGTAGACGACGAATTAACGTAAGTATGTGAACGTGTAGAAGCAAAAAACAAATGCTATAGTCAAAGTGCGGGTAGAAAATATTCTCTCAAAAATTACAACAATTTCACAACTTCAAATTATTTTATTTTAAACGAAATAATTTTTTGTTATTTGATTATTATTTTAATTCAAAATTTATATTAAAACAACTAAAATGTAAATTAAATCAAAATTATATTTTTAATTTTTGTTTAACAAAAAAAAAATAATTGATTCAATTATTACATTAATTAAGTTTTAATAATTTTTAAATAATTTTTACAATTGATAAAAAACTACTAATATCTTTTTCTGTGTACGCAGTTTTCCTTTAAGGAAAACATTCTTAATCAATGTATACAATTTTGTTATTGTTGGTATCGCATTTTATTTTTTTGTAACAGAATCGACAATCCCTTGGTGACCTATTAATATACACCCGTCAAAAATTTTCGCTTTTATTTTCCGTGTTAAAACTTCCACAAGTATAACTTGATATGACAATAGCTACTGCTTCCAGAAATATTCTGTAGAAATAGCAATATTATAAAAATATTATGTAGTTATCTAATTAATATTACTATTGCTGAATGTTAAATTTGAAGTGAAAAAGCAGTTTTTTGCCTCCATGTATTGCACTGAGCTCATAACAAAAAATTTGTTGATTAAACATTCAAATGTTGAGTGCATATTTTTTAAAATAAGTATCAGTTTTATCATTAAATATTTACCTAATGAGACCTATAGCTTATAAGCTTAAAAAATTACATGATGATGCTCTTAATACAGTATTTACAATTTTACTTACCAAGATGGTTTCGAAAATTTAACAGAACTGATTTAAATACCCCATATGGAACCAAATATTTAGAGTGTGCTATCATGCGAAAAACTTTTCATGTGGAACACCTTGTTTTCTTATTTTTATTGTTATTATTGGGCTAAAAACATTTAAAAAACTAAAAATAATTATAACAATTATATACGTACCATTGATGATGACCTTGATGTGAAAAGTTATCAAGGTGAAGTTAATTAGTTTGGCAACCTTGGCAATGGGCGTTTATTAAGTCGAAGGGAGTTAAGAAAATATAATTCATATAGACAGAACTAACTGAACGAACACATGTGCTGCAAGGAATACTGCCACGCAATAAATTGTAAATATGTATGTACATATATAATATTTCGTTTTATGACCTACATACATCACAACAAATTATTTTTAAGGGGCCTTTTGTACAAGCAGATATTAAAAGCCTTATAATTCAATAAATTACACTGTGCTAGAGTTTTAACATAATTCGGGTACGCTAAATCCAATGGTGCTTACCGTTTTTTTTAGGTTAGCTCTAGGCGCTGCAGTGGCCAAATTTAAGAATTTCATTAAACGGCCATATTTGTATGGTTGAATGTCTTAAATTTGGCCCGTGCAGTGCCTAGGATGCTACTAGATGAGTCAAATGTATGGCCGACCCCACATTATTTTTTATCTCAATCATTTACAGTAGAATCCCGATAATTCGTGCTTTCAAGGGACTGGCCATTTCTTACGAATTATAGGGGTTTTCGGTTTAGCGGGGTTTCGATTTAACGGGGTTAAAATAAAATAAATACGAACTAACGGGGTTTTTCAATTTATCTACTAAAATGATAAAAAAAAACATAAAAAACAATTGTTAAAAATAAAATATGTATATAAAAGTTGTATATAAAAATTATTCATGTAACAAACTGATCTTAAGAAAATAAACACATACGCAAGCAAAAACCCACGCAAAAAATAGCGGTGAACAAAAAATCATTCTTTTCATGTTTCTATTGTTTTTATTACGAACTAGCTGACCCGGTCCACGTTGTTGGCCCTAAGCAAACATTAGTGTTGTATTACCAGACGATTTAAATTGAGCCTTTAAAGAAATTTACGGCCTTTACAATAAAAGTCCATGGAATACCTATCATAAAGTTTTTTTACAAAATAACTTACATATGGTGTAGATATGGGCTCAATCAAAAAAGAATGAGTTGGACCATGGCGATCATTTTAAAGAAAAAATCGTCCAAATCGGGCAAGCCGTTCTCAAATTATGCGCTTAATAGAAAAGTGGGCGCAAAAGTAGGTGTGGTAATTTTTTCTTTCGATGAAAACGTAAAATGGATTAATACGAACAGTTAAAAGAAAAATTAGTCAAATCGATGGAGCAGTTTTTTGATTTTAGGTAAACCGAAAAAAGTGGGCGTAAAAGTGGGCGGGGCAAAATTTTATTTCCGTAAAAACGTAAGTTGGGCCATGGCGATCATTTTAAAGAAAAAATCGTCCAAATCGGTCAAGCCGTTCTCAAATTGTGCGCTTAATAGAAAAAGTGGGCGTAAAAGTAGGCGTGGTAATTTTTTCTTTCGATGAAAACGCAAAATGGATTAATACGAACATTTGAAAGAAAAATTTGTCAAAACGATGGAGCCGTTTTCTGGTTTTTGTAATTCGAAAAAAGTGGGCGGGGCAAAATTTTCTTTCCGTAAAAACCTAAGTTCGACCATGGCGATAATTTTAAAGAAAAAGTCGTCCAAATCGGTCAAGCCGTTCTCCAGTTATGCGCTTAATAGAAAAAGTAGGCGTGGTAAATTTTTCTTTCGAAGAAAACTTAAAGTTGATTAATACGAACATTTAAAAGAAAAATTAGTCAACTCGATGGAGCCGTTTTCTGATTTTAGGTAAATCGAAAAAAGTGGGCGTAAAAGTGAGCGGGGCAAAATTTTCTTTCCGTAAAAACCTAAGTTGGACCATGGCGATCATATTAAAGAAAAAATCGTTCAAATCGGTCAAGCCGTTCTCAAGTTATGGATTTTGCCACGCCCCTCCGCCCCCAGACCAAAAATCAAAAATCAGACTTCACAGTGTCACCCGTCTGAATATTCTGAAGATTCCCTAAAAATTTCATCAAAATCGGCCCAGCCGTTTTGGAGTCCATACGTTACATATATACATACACACATCCTATTTTATATATATAGAAGATTATAAGTGGTAGTAAGCAAACAATTACGATTTATAAGAGCCTAAGAAGATTTTATTTGAAAAAAAAATTACGAATTAGCGAGGGGTCCAAAATGTATGGAAATTTTACGAATTAACGAGATTTTTTCAAGGGGCCGACAGTTTGTTACGAATTATCCGGAATTACGATTTATCGGGGTACGAATTATCGGGATTTGACTGTATTTCGAACATCTCCATTCCTTAAGTGGGCTCCCATACAAAATGTTCAATGCAGACTAGAAATATATTGAAGAAAAGTCCCATAAATGCGCAGGGGTCATCCCTAGTGAGATATAATGTATGACCGACCTCAATTAATTTTTTGTCCTTAGCCTAGCTGCATTTTCCAATTTTTTATGAATTTTTAAAAAACAATAATTTCGATATAATAAATAATGATAAAAAAATTATATTTTTTTCCAAAAATAAAATTATGTTTCTAAAACGACTGCTCACTATAACGAATTTTTAGCTGAGTCCCGAAAAAAACTTTTTATTGCAAAGTTTTTCATACAAAAATGCTCTATAGCTATTACGAAGAAATTCTGAGCTATAAAGCCTCTATATAGCGAAGTATTTCTTCAAAAGCCTCTATACAACAAAATTATATATGAGAAATACATATACATACATATGTATTACAACAAGCAATTTTAAATTTTAAGCAAAACGGGGAAGTCCCTTTTAAAAACAACGAAAGGTACATAAATGTCTTTGCATATGTAAAGCGCCACGAATGAAGTCAGTTGTGTTTTGGTTCTTTGCCAAAATGAGTGTACATATTAAAGCGTAAATCAATTTCTATACGAGAAAAAAAATTCTATTATTAATGCTGTTGATCGTGGTGACAAATCTTAGCAAGAAATTGCGAAACAATTTAATATGCCGCCGAGTATTCTTTCTGCAAGTTAAAAAAATCGGGAGATTATTTGCAACACTAAAAGCTGAACAGTTTGCAGCACGTCTGGGACACAACGATTTTAAAGCTAGTAATGGTTGGCTTGATAATTTTAAACAGCGCGATGATATCGGATTTCGAAAAGTGAGTGGAGAAAGTGCCAGTGTAAGTGATGAAGTTTGTTCTGAATGAAAAGCATTGTTACCAAGTTTGTTGGCAGAATATGAGCCGCACAATATTATTAAAGCAGACGAAACTGGACTATTTTTTAAATGCGCACCAGACCGAACAATGGAGCTTAAATCCGAAAAATGCCGATAATTATAATTTTTTGAGGCACAAGATTCTACACCGCAAAATACATTTGACAGCTTAGCATCTGTCGAAAAAAATATTGATGGTTGCATTCTAAACTTGCGTAAACAAACACAAATTACACAATATTTTACTAAAATGTAATAAAATAAAACAATAATAAAAACCTCTTAAATAATGAATTTTTATTATGTACGTAGTATTTTTGTGTAAAATAGAATTTGGGCAGAAAAAAACTAGTTGTAACGATTTTTTTTCGTATTTCTTTAAATTTCGTTATACTAAGGTTTCACAATGCATATGTAAAACGAATCAATAGCTATAACGAAGGATTTTTTGATCCCCTCTAGATTCGTTATATCGAAGTTTCACTGTACTTTTCTTAAAGGAAATTTTATTGCGGTATTATGGTTTTTTAGTAATTTCAATAAACTAAACTGTTTTTTAGTTACGCGAATATATGCTGTGCAACCTCCTTCATTTTCGAAATAACGGTATATCTCGAAAACAAAAGCTAACTTAAAAAAACAGTTAGCACTATTGGATTCAGCGTACCCGGATTATGTTAGAACGCCAAGTGCCCAGCTTGTCTAAAAAAAACAGTGTCAATTTCGAGCACAGTGTTATTAAACTTTGCTATCATGCTGCTATTAGCAAATTTTGGCGAATTTCCGCTAATTTAGCAATTTGTTTTCATATTTTTTCCATTCCTTATAGTTTAAGGCACTTTAAATAATTGTTATGGCTTGTTTGAAATATTGAAATTATTCGCGAATTTTCGCTATTTTTGCAACATTTCTTTTTTGTTTTTCCCCGACATTTTGTTTATTAACTGATTTAGCGATTTTAAATAAATTTAAGGGTTTGTTTCCAAGTTTGCAATTTTTCGCGAATTTTGGCCATGTTTGCGGTAGAAGCGATTTCTTCCTGTGATTCTTTGCAGCTTTAACGATTTCAAATAATTATAAAACTCAAGTGTATGTAATGTAAAAGTCTGATAGTATGAAGGCATGTGTGATGTAAATTACATGTATGTTTTATGAAAAAAAGTTTGGCATCCCATGCGTCTTCATCGTTTTTTGAAAAATTTCTTAACAATAATACTTTGCAACAAATAGAATCTGGGAATTTATTTCTCATGTTTAGTACCATTTATTATACAAATTTGCATATTATTCGAATGTGTATTCTAAGTCAAATTACAATACTCAAAAGCTTAATGCTTTAATAGTCTTATTCCTTCAATATTTTCCAGGAATATTTTGTATACAAAACAAATATTCTGATAGTGCATACAAAATATTCCTAGAAAATATTGAAGGAATAAGACTATTAAGGCCCAGTTAGGCGAACGTTGCTGTACTCGTAATGTACCGCACCGTACTGTAAGCACGTTGGTGCACTTATAGAACATTTAAAAACGTGTCATATGTTTTTCCCATACATAAACAAAAAGCAATAGTAAGTTAATATTTCAATTTATCTTTATTAATTAATTTGATAATGATCTTCTATGAAGATGTTTGCTCTTTAGAATCTACTCTTAGACTAACTTATTTCTATATATAATTTGCTTTTTAAGTTATTCAGAACAAAGAAGAATCACATATAATTTTAGGTACCGTAATGATGCAATCTGTTCATTAGCTTTACTGTGTAAAGTTAAGAAAGATCAGGACCCCACTAGGAAATATTACGTTGATAAACATAATATTAACTAGTATACATAAAACAATACAAACAGTGATGGGAATCAAAAATGTTTAAATTGTGACCGCTGGCAGAAAAAGTACCAAGTGATTTAAATGGTATTCAAACAGTATTTTAATAATATTTATATTATTGATTTACCATAAACAAATTTGTATTTTAGCATATATATTTTAAACAAACATTTATTGTAAATGTGCATACACCAAACAGGTTTGGATACCATTTAAAGCCTTTTATACGTTTCACATTTCCATTGTATGTGTACATACATATCTTAACATATGTGTATTTGTATATACATATAAAAAATGTTGTACTGTAAGTTGTTTTGCCACAATTCCATAGCTTTACTGAAAAAAGTACCAAAAAAAAAAAGCAAAAATACCCGCATTCCAAGAAAAATACAAGCCACCCATCACTGTTTTACAAATGTCACGTAACAACGGTATGAAATTCTATTTTATACAGAATAGTCCGTTACAACTACGGTACATTACATTTCGGTAAGCTTTTGTATTGCGTTTCATATAACAAAAAGCGAACAGCTGATTGATACAGTACAGATACGGTACAGCAACGTTCGCCTAACTGGGCCTTTAAAGTATTTAAGCTTTTGAGGATTGTAATTTGACTTAGAATGCACATTCGAATAATATGAAAATTTGTATAATAATACTTTTCATTGGATCAGGGTTGTATTTTAGTCAATTTATATGTAAGTGTTTATTCTTTGTGTGATGGTGTGAACACAAACTGTTATGTTAAATTATATTATGGAATCCCCAAGGCAGCCGCAGGAAAGGTCGGCCGAGCCACACCTGGCATCGACAACTAGACATCGAAATAGCAAAAGTCAACAGTCGCAATTAAACTCACTGGATTTCTATACCACAAAGTATTATGGAATACGTAAGACTTGAGAGATAGTGTAAACTTGCCTTTAAATGAAAGAGAATGGATCTTATATTGATAAATGTTTTATTTCTATTATGTATGGAATACAATATCAGATAAATGTCCGCCTCTGCACTGAAAGAAAAACGCTTCGTAACAGGAATGAAACCGTTACGTTGACCCCCTTACATTAATGTAACGAAAAGTTTCATTCATTTAATGAAAATGTGCATAATAGTAATGGAAGTTACATTAATGCAATGAATCGTGGAAGACAGGTGTTTTTAGACAATTCGTAGTTTCATTGGGGCTAAGAAATGTATTGCATTCGGGCAATGAAAAACTTTTAAGCAAGATTTAAGGCATATAATTATAGAAAAAAGTAATAATGGTTATCTTTTTGGGCTACACTTATTTAACTCTATTAATTTAAGTTACCTTTATTGAAATAAGTATTGAATTGTAGAAATTACAGCATCTGCCAAATTTCAATGAAATATTTACGTAGCATTAATGAAGCTTTACATTTCTTAATGACAAAAGTTTTTTCCGTTTTTTAAGAAAAATAATATAATATATGTACAGATTATAAATTAAAAGTAAAACTATTAATTAAAAGAATAGAATTCATAAAGTTTTTATTGATTTTATTGTTTAATTTACGAGTTTTTAGTAACGTACAATTTACATTGATAATATGACAAATGTCATTCTTTTTGTCATTTTACGTTAACTTCCTATGGAAGTTTTCTTGTCATTTCGTAACTATGAGTAAACTTTCATGACAAAATTGCATTATAGTAATGTAACTTCTCATTCAGATATTCTAAATACAAAAAAAATACACTTATACTTTAAAAAAGTTATCTCACATACACACACTATAAATATAATGTAATAATTGTAACTCCAACGTAAGTTTTCATTATATCTTCATAAGTTTCATAAAACATAATGAGAATGAGGATCCAATAAATGGAAAATGATATAGATGGCATAAATATAATGAATACATCATCTATGTAACGTAACTAATCATTATTTAAACTACAATTTTCAAAACAAGTTATAACGGGACATTATTAAGAAAAAAAGTGCAAAGAATTTGCTTGAAAATGTATCGTTAATGTAACAATTATTACATTAATATAATGTTATATTTTATTTTGACAACAAACCAAAAGAGAGAAAAACATAAGAAAAAGAGCAGAAAAATATGCCAAAAAAACATTGTTTGTAAATAAAATAATTTTTATCATTAATGTAACGTAAATTGTTCATAAATAAATTACAAAAGAGAGAAATAGTTTTTAAAAAGTAAATATGACGATTTTATCATTAAAATAACGTAAAGTGTCATTCTATCTATGTACGCTTTAAAGAAAATTAACGGGACTTTAACGAATATGTGGACATTTTTTCTTAAATTTGTTGCAACAACAACTTCAACGTTTAACTTGTGTTATCGTTTTAAACTTTAGTTGATTATAAAAAGCCGTGGTGTAAAGAAGTAAAAATTAAATAAGTCAACAATTTATTATAAAAACATATTGTGGAAAAAAATCTAACTTGGTAAGTAAATATTGTGTTGTTTTTTGTGCAAAAAAATATTTATTGAAAATGAAAACTATTTTTATTTTAAAGACTGGGAATCTGTCAACTCTACACAATCTTCGGATTCAAAAGACACTTTAGGTAATATATATTTACAAAATATTTTATTTTTTTCTTAAAAACTAAAAAAAATTTTCGTTTACTTATATTTATGCATATTTGCAATTTATTTATTTCAGTTCCTAAAGACAATGCACATATATACCTTCAGTGCCTAAAGTTTGATAATTTAACAGCGGAAGAGTAGTCGTGTGCATGGGCTGCATGTGGAAGAAATCGTTTGAACCAAATAAAGAATGAATGTCAAAATATCAAAGAGCTTTTAAGCTGTGGCCGCAATACAAAGTGCCTAATGGATTTAAATTGGTAAATTTTATTATGAATTTTATTTTAATTTTTTTTTTATTACAATTTATTTATTTTTTACAGATTGATGCCGATTTCAACACAATTCACAAAAATGCAGATACCATTTTGAGTTGGGAATATAAATTTTCTTATGCTTTAATTTAATAATTTGTATAACCAAAATTACTAAACCTAAACTTTGTACAAATTTACAATGTATTAAATACTTATATGCTATAAAAAATTTAATAATACTTTTTTTATTTTAATGATAAATATTCATATGTATATGCCATGAATAATATCATTTATATAATGACTTGTTTTCATTATAATGACGTAGGATATCATTAATATTACGACGAAACTATCATTATGTTAATGATATGTATCATACTATTAATGTAAAAAAATCATTGCATTAAGAAAACAATGTAGTTGCATTAATGACATAATTCATTGTTAAAACGTAGAAAATTTTTGTAATCATGTTAAATATCATTACATTAATGAAAAAATATCATTAAATGAATGCAGCTTTTCATTTCATCTACGACAAACGTACATTCCAATAAGGACACAATTTCATTGTAAATACCAAATGTTTTCATTGCAATTAAGAAAACTTACATTAATGTAACGTAAGGTTTCATTATATCAATATTTGAGTGTTATAATATTAATGACATAATTTCATTATATTAATGAAAATTTCTAACCTAATGAAACAATTTTCATAGCGGGAAGGAAGCGTTACGTTGGTTCAAAATCGATGACAAAATCGTTGCTGGAATGTAAAAAAACATTACATTTACGAAGCTTTTTCTTTTAGTGTGATAGCCTCACAAATGCAAGCCCTTTTGAGCACATTTTTCATTACATTCTCACACATCTCACGCGGTATTTCATTAGTTTCATCACGAATATTTTATTTTTGTTGTTCAAGCGTTTCTGGTTTCTTTGCATAAACATTTCTTTTCAGATATCCCCACAAAAAGAAGTCCGGAGCAGTCAAACAAGTTCTAGAAAAGTACTCATATGGAGCGAGCAACCTTTTCTTAAACATATTTAATGCTTGATCCTTCATAAGTGATTTTTTCTAATAGCTCGGCTCGATGCCACAATGATTCCACCGATATCTGTACTTAAGCTGTTTCTCATATTTCTACAATTGCTACAAGCAATAATAAATGAACTCATTAGGGTTTCCCTTAAATCGTGTTTAAAAAAGAGTAATATCAATGATTGTGTCGGCCGTAAAACGGACATAGCTCATATTAGGTTCCCTGGGCAGCCATCGAAAAGATAGCTTACTTGGGTCCTTCAGTGGTCCCTTTGTCAGCGTCCATCCTATCGGGCAGTTACTCAATAGGCGTCACTGCAGACTTTTATAAATTCGTCTTCCTAAGATTGAACCTTAGTTATATCTTAGATAGATCATCCAAACTGGCAAATATCGGGTTGTCCAGGTATCTCCTCATTATGTCCCGAATTCCGGGACATTTGTACTAAAAATTAAACACAGATTCCTCTTTCTTTCTTCGTCATGACAACTTCTGTAGTAGTCATTAAAATCACAGGCCAGTGCGATTGAATCTAAGTAGAAAGCTGGTTTTGCTTTTATCATAGCCAGGCCATAATGGCCTGGATGCGGAGCAGGTGGATTTGCGAGTCCACCCCAACTGTGCAAGTCCATAAGACTTCCCGTGAGCCATTGAAAAGCCAATCAATGTGTCATCCAGACTGTCACCTCGTTCGGAAAGCTCATCTGCTGTCTGGTTATCCCGGCAGTTCGTATGCCCTTGTACCCTTATTAGTGTTATCTGCGCATGTTTTGCAATCTCATTTACAGGCTTACGACATTCTGCAATTAGCCTAGTTGTCAGTAAATTAATATTTATCCATCGATATGCGATAATACTTTATCAAGTTAGCCAAGGCTTTTAAAGAGATATCCGCCTGCAGGAACTTCGGCGATTCGGCAGACGAAACGGAACTTTTATATCCAGTTCCTATATGAAGAAACCCCCGCCTTTTCATGAACCGTCAGAAATGAAGATCCTTAGGGTCCGTCCACGAAAAGTTATTTCAATAGACAGCCCATTTCCGTATGCCGTATGTGCTTAAAACCTCACACCAGGGCTTAGTAATCCACCAAAAATCGAGTGATTTAGCATCCTGGCTTGGCAGAGCGCCATCTGTCTAGAGGGATTGTTCACCGGGAGCCAATTTAACAATGGAAGTGGATCGCATTGATCCAGTGATCATCAACGCAACCTTCTGTATACTTTTTACTTTCTGTACAGTTTCACAATACTAAAAACATAATTTCGATTCCGTTCAGTATCGACTGCAAGAAATTGAAATAAAATTGCTTTCGAATCGAAAAAGTACTCGATCTCGACTGCCAGAATTAGGCCTCTGTTTTACGAATGCTACCTATTCATGGACACATTCATAAGTCGTAACTCTCGAGTGTTTTTATATGAAAAACACTCAATATTTGCGCAACAGTAACGACTGGTAACAGAGCTAATGACAATTGAAAAAACCTTCTTAAAAAACATCTTTTTTAATCTAAACTTTAAATTTTCTAATTCTCCACTTTAAAATAAAATAAAAGACAATAAGTGTGTTAATTAACTGAACTAGCAGAAACTTGCAATGAGAGAGTAAATTTAAAATTTAAAAGAATTTTTTCCAATTACTCAAAAAACATTGAACGCTATTTAGCTATAAGATGCGAGATTATTTCTTAATAAATTCAATTGCTTTAAACTATTTGCGCAAGAATATTGTTCTTAAATTTTAGAATAATAAATATTTTATGTTACTAAAAAACTTGGAACTGAAAATAATTTTTGTTTTGTAAACCAAAACATGAAATAGCTGGTTGAATAATTCTTGCAAGTAAAAAATTTAAATATCAGAAATTTTCAACAAATTTGTTGTCTGTCAAATTTTAATGCTCTCTCTTTGCAAGGTTTTCGAGTACGTAAACACTAACTACCCCAGAAGAAAGCGAACTGACACCAAAGTAGTCCCGTGATAGGTATTTGTTGGTAGAGACCGGTTCTATTTCTAACACTTTATATGAATAAGACCTATCACTTTTATATGAGGTTGTCATTGGATTGGGCCAATTGACGCCATTTGACAAGTCACAAATCTATTCTCAATGAACGTGTTTAGTGGTAGTTACTACAATATTTGTTTTATTTCAATAAAACAAATCCTAGAACTAAATTAAGAAAGTCCCAAAAAAATGTGTCACACCACCAGTGAAGTCTGTACTGAAATTTATTATTTTTTTGTTCTTCATGTGTCAGTTAAATGATTGGTTCCCCTTTCAGAAAACAACAAAACCAATTCGCCAATTCAGTTCTTTGCACAGGCACATGCAAGTATATTATCAAAGTTTAGATCATTTGTTAGATTTTTTTTTCTCACCTTTAACTTTCATGTAGTATTAATTTTATTAAATCACAAATGTTTAATGTAATTTTTAATAAAAACGTATTAAAAGTATTACATATTCTATTACAAAAAGCTGTACGTTCATTTTGATTAATTACTGATAAAACAGCGATTGTAAACTCGTTTTTTGCGATTAAATTTCATTACCTCACTCGATAACTCCAACTGCACTTTTAAAAATGAATAATACATACATATTTAAAATTTGTATTTCAATTTTGACTGCATCATAACAAAATGTTTACAACGTTTGAACATGAAATGATATCATTAAGACGACATTGCACAATACGGGCACATGGAAAGAAGTTTCGTTAGGAAGGAATCATCATTAAAGGAAAAAGTTAATATGGCATGTTAAGGAAATTGTTTTTTTTTATTTCCTTTTTTATCATAGATCAAAAGTATTAGAGAATAAAAGAAAAATATTCATTAAACTCGAAGCTGAAAAAAGCTGCTACAGTTTTTACAAATTACATAACTTTTAAAACATTTTAGTAACATCATTGTGGCTAATAACGAGATCAAACCCCTTCGTTAATTTTGGGCCACCCAAAGGAAAAAAGTCACTTAGTCAACTAGATGTGGTCATAAAAAAAACCAGTTTGAAGTTACTAAAAATGTGTTTGACTTCCTACAGGGTAATTAAACAATTCGTTCAGACAATTAAATTTTTTACTAATTTTGCCCCTGCAAAAAATTGATCATATCAATTAACGGATTTGTATTTTCGAGTCATGCCACACAAATTTAGTCAATTAAAAAATTAATTGCATGAATTAAAAAAACACAACATATGCACAAACATTTAAATGTATGTGTTTTTATTAAAAAAAATTAATTTCACAATAAATAAATTGAAAAAATTAATGTACATCAATTAATTTTTTAATTGAACAATTTTTGGCAAACATTTTTTCTGTGTACTTAACCCAGGGTGCATCGGTAGGCAAGTTTGTAGTGGGTTGCGAGTTTTATTCCCGGCAGAGACTCTGGTCTGTTTCACTACAACGGGCTGAAGGTCTACGTTACTAATGCTCGGTTAATTAAGCTAGAATAACTGTATTTGTAACTCTTATTAAATAAATAAATAAAAAGTATTTGTACCTTTTATGTGTCATTATGGCTGAGTTCCAAAACATCATAGATAGGACTTTAACGATGTACAGTTTTCTTACTGTACACGCTTCGGAAAATTTTTTGGGTCGAGCGAAATTGGCAAAAAAAATAATCCTTCTGCAGTTAAAGTTGTCCAGCAGCGCTTAAAAATTCCTCACTAGAAACGCTTGTCGGTAGTATTATAAACCGAACATAGTTTTTTACGAATATTACAATTGTTTCATATAGAATGACAAACCCAGTTAAAACTTCGCCTACAAAATAATGTGTTAAGTAATCAGGAAAGAGTAAAAATACAACTTCCAATTCTACTGAAAGAACCAATTAATTTAACAAGAGATGTCCCAAAATTAACCCATTTTAATGTAAGTCATTATTTTTTACCTACATATCTGTGGCATATTGACAAAACAACTTAAGTCGAAATAAGATAGCAAAAAAGTTTTTAAAAAAACTCGGTGAAAAAATCATTTTTATCAAATAATAAAATAAACCGAAATTAAAGAAAATTTTCCTTTATAATACAAAATTTTAAAAACGTTAGCAAAAATGTTTTTTTAATCAAAATTCGTACGATTAACAACATTTTTTCCAACTTTTTAAATTTGTCTTAAGATGTTTTGTCAAAATGCCACGGATATGTACATCTAAAAATAAGTAGCTATAGAAGTTATTCTTGTAGTTATATAGAAGAAAGCTGCTAAATAATGAGTGAAAGAAGCTATTCATTTTAAAAAAGGAGGCGAAGTTTTTACTAGGAACTTAGTATACCCTCATTCGCTACTAGTAGTGGTGAAGGGTTAAAAAAACAAATTTTAATCAATAATTCTTACGCAAAAGGAAGTGTTTTTATCCTCGGAAAAGCACAAGCTTATTTTATAGAATTTACTTGTCCTAAATCTTGAGATTTTTACCAACTTCTGGTAACACTGGTAGGGTGGTTCTTTTAATAATTCAAAAGAATTTTAATTTTAATTTATGAAACTTTAACACACGAACGTTTAACATATTTTAGTTATTCGTGCAAAAGTCCTTGCAAATATGACCTTCCTAAAGTCCTTAATCTGACAATGTTCTTTTCACGCACATAAACACACACTCACAAATTCGCTTAAAGCCATTCACATGTGTCGGCGTCAGTCATTTAGAAATAAAGACATATGAATGTAGCTAAAGGGTATCTTTTTTTAGCTGCATGAGAAATTCAAATTATAATACAAGAGAGAAATATTGTTGAATGAATTTTTTTGTATTATAATCTGGTAGATAATTTCATGGTATTTATTTTTTAAATAAAGCCACAACTATACACTTAAACATATTATGGTTACCTAAACCATATTATTAGCACGGAAACCATATTATGGTTAAATTCATCCATCCAAAAGCTATAACCATATTATGGTTCCCTCCAAACATGTTATGGTTAATATTTAATAACAATAATATGTTCGAAATAATAATATTATAAAACATTGTATGTTTAATTTTAAATTTTTAAATTTTATGTTTAAAAAGCAACAACATTCTGGTCGTTTGCATTTTACTTCGTTTTCTTAAAATTCTCATTCATTAATATTTTTAATCAGGCTTTAATTTTATTTATTTAATTTTCATGTTGTAAAATTCCTTTCTTCATAAAAATAATTTAATGAAAATTAAATTTGATGAACTTAAGCCTGATTAAAAATATTAAAAATTTGGATTAAAAACCATAAATAGTTCAACAAAATAACCACAATTCTAATTATTGTTAAAGCTAAGGCACGAGCTCTATGTGTACATTTGTCCTTCAAGTTGTGCTGAAAAAGGTCAACAAGAAAAGGAAAGACAAAATGAAAAAACAAAAAAATTTACTTTGGACTTCAAGAAGAATTCTTGACATACATAAGTACGGAAAAAACAGAAGTTAGGAAAAACATGTAAAATCAATTAAAAAATGGATAATCATTCAAAAAAAGCAAATTTCGATCTACCAAAGGTTAAAAATACAATTTGGTGTAAGGATTGATATTTGACTATTGACGTCAGCAGTCGTCGATGGCTGCGAGTGTAAGACGGCAAATCCATCTGAGGAGATCGAGTGGTTGCGATTGAAACATGTCATGGTAACCAGCCGCCTGGGTTCGAATATCAGGTCAGTCAAGAATGAATGATTATCAATAACAATTTTAATTAATTTTCATGTTGTAAAATTCCTTTCTTCATAAAAATAATTTAATGAAAATTAAATTTGATGAACTTAATTAAGCCTTATTGAAAATATTAAAAATTTGGATTAAAAACCATAAATAGTTCAACAAAATAACTACAATTCTAATTATTCTCATTCATTTTATTTTAATTATTGACTAAAATACATAAATTAACGTGGAATAAACCAGTAGGACAGAAAAAATGGTAATGAAGGTCGTCACAGCCTGGAATATGAAACAAAACGGATTTTTTATACAAGTGGAACATAACACCTATCAGGAATAAAAAATTAAATAAAATTACAATTTGACACTTAACAAAAAAATTGAAAAAATCGATGAAATGATCATCATCGACCATATTATTCTTAATTCTGATCATAATATGGTTACTTTTGTCAAAATTCTGGGTAATTTTGACCATATTATGGTTAATTTTGAACATAATATGGTTAGTTTTGACCATTATTATGGTTAGGTTAGGTTAGGTTAGGTTCCATGGGCAGCCCACTTGGTTCATCTATTGGTCCCTTTGTGATACTCAGCGCCAATGTCCATCCTTTAAAGCAGTTATTCAAATGGCGTCACTGCAAAGTCCAGCCAATTCGTCTTCCTAATGAAGAGAAGAAGCGATTTAAGTTCTATCCCGGATAGATCCTCTAAGCAGGCAAATACCAATTCCCCGAGGTATTTTGCCCTGATGCCCCGCAACCCAGGGCATTGACAGAGAAAGTGAAGCACAGTCTCCTCTACACGCAAAGAAAAAACATGGTTGTGGTAAACATATTCTAAGAGCAACATATTATGATAAGATTCATGATTGTAGTCACCATATTACGATTGTTATTAAATCATATTATGACCAAATATGTTCGTAATATTACATCATAATATTTTTCCCTTAATCATATTGTTATCCTGTTAATCATAAAACGTTAAGAAGTTATAATATTACTGTCATGGTAATCATAATAAGATAAGAAGTAATCATATTGTTGTCATGGTAACCATAATAAGTTAATAAGTAATCATATTACTGTCATGGCAATCATAATAAGTTTAGAAGTAATCATATTATTGTCATGGCAATCATAATAAGTTTAGAAGTAATCATATTATTGTCATGGCAATCATAATAAGTTTAGAAGTAATCATATTATGATGCAAAGTGATATGAACTGTTATACATACATTTTTTACATCATAATATGATACAACTTTAAACATAATATTTTTTTTGGAAAAAAATACTTATGATAAAATAAAAAACATAATATAGTTACTGTAATCTTTTTGTCGTAGGTCGAAATTATTTATAATTTATTTTATGGAGTTTTCATTATTTTTCTCTTAAAATAACACAAAACTTATCAGTAATGGTCAATATTTTGCACCAATATTTCACAAATTTTTCCACCACTTTAAGATTATTAAAATTTTTAAGCAAAGATATTTTATTTTGTGACACTACAACCCATTTTTAATGTTTTTTTTTTTATTTTTTTTTAATTTCTTGTTTATTTTAATGGTTATTTTGTTATTTCTTTTTTAATATTTTTCTTTATTTTTTTTTAATTTCTTGTTTATTTTAATGGTTATTTTTTTGTTATTTAGCCACTCACTAACAAATAATTCGATATTTTTATGTAAAACACGACACAACTGATACAAAATTATTTTACAAATGGCGATACCAAATTATTATTAGAGTAACGATATTTTGATTGCATCTTAAACTTATTATGATAAATGTATATAAAGTTATCATGTTATGGCTATTAAATATCATCTTATGGCTGTGAGTAATATAATATGTTTTGAAAGTTATTATAATTTAGTTGTTAGAAAAATAATTATTTTTCGGTCAACAATACTCAAATTTATAATTGCGATAAACATTAATATGTTTACAGTAACTATAATATTGCTGATATTTAACAAAAATAACAATTATTTGTGTACAACAACAATATATTGTTACAATAAACACAGTATGGTTGCCGTAACCATGTCCAACCATATTTTTTCTCTGCGTGTACCTAATCGTTTTAACAACTTTAACTACAGTAGTCGTTGAATTCCAGATCCATTCTTCCGGCATGAGTCCCCACCGGCCAGTACCCAGTTACAACTGGTTCCACTGTCCTAACCTGGTCCCTATTGAACCTTAGTATAGAGTTAGTTCTCCGCTCATCATATCCAAGCCATAGTGTCCTGGATATCAAGCAGGTGGACTCACAGGTCCACTGCGTCTGTGCAACTCTATAAGACTCGCGCTTGATAAGTGATTTACAGTGAGCCATTGGAAGGCCAATGAATTGATCAATGAATACGTCATCCATACGACCACCTTGTTTGGCAAGCCCATCTGCTACACAGAAAAAATATTGCCGAATTATTTTCAAACAAACGCTTGTTTGTTTGTTAAAACTGTTTTGTTAAATATGTACATCAAATACAAAAATAGAATAATGATGAAAAACATATCGAGTCGGTCTGCTGTCATTTATGGTTACATTTCTTCTTCTTTAGCCAAGGAAAGGATACAGCAACAGGAGTGATGAAGAAAAAAACATTGCTGGTATGTACATATATAAACGAGACTTCGTTCAAAAATTATTCCAACAAAAATATGTGTCTCAAACCCAGCCGCCGCTCTGCTCTCCCTTTTCCCTTATCCTTCAGTGATTGCTTGGGTGCGCGTCATTGCTTGTTCAAAAACTTTTTGTTTCATTCAGCAAAATTATTTGTTTGAAATTTATATGAATTTCAGTAAACTTTATGTTTGATTCAATTAAATTTTTTGTTTGAAAAAATTAGGTCTTTTTCAATAAACAAAATGCAAATAAGTTGTTTGAATATGCAAATTTGTTTATAGGACCGATTTAGGGCATAAAATGTTTTGATTCTACAAATTTTTTGTTTTAATGGGAAAAATAATGTTTTCTGTGTACCTGATTTCCCGGGACCTCTGATTGCCCCGATATCCATATAAGCGTTACTCGTGAATGCTTTGCAACCTCATTCAAAGACATCCGACATTCTACAGTTAACCTAGATGTCGTGTAGACACCCGCCATGGAAGCAAGGGCAGCCTTGCTGCCAGTAAATATACGTATATCCCCCGATATGCGATGATACCCCAGCCAATTTGCCGCCCGCATTATTATGGTTAATATTGACCAAAATATGGTTAATTTTTACCATATTATGGTTGATTTCGGGAAATGTTTTGTTGACTTGACCATACTATGGTCATATTTAAACATGATATGGTAGCCTGAAAACATAAACATTGTTAAAATCCAACCATAGTATGTTGCTCTTAGTATATGGTTGCCTCCAACCATATTTTTTTCTACGTGCATGGCTCGATAGTGCTCGTCATTTACCGGAACGGCAGCTCCTTGCTTATTTCGAAAGAAATAGGGACCGATGATGCCGCCAGAGTATAAATCGCACCAAATAACCTATTTTAATGGATGCAATGGTGATTTGTTAACGGCTTGAGGATTATCTTCCCTCCAGATACGACAATTTTGGTTACTGATGTATTTATTTAACCAGAAATTAGCTTCATCGCTTAACACAATTCTTTGATAAAAATGCTCATCTTTGGCGAGTTTCAAATGAGCCTTATCAGCAAAAATGCGACGCAACCGATGGTATTTCGGCTTCTATTCTTGCACGAACTGTATTTTATCGAGACGCAAGCCAAGATCCCTAAGTAAAATTTCCACGTAGTCTAAGAAAACGTTCCCGAAGTTGAGAACGACGACGAATCGACATTTCTTACATACTTCGCGCTCCAGCAGCAATATTCTCTTCGGTACGCACCTTTCTTTGTCTTGTTAATGGTCTTGAATCGAGAAGAATGGTGCAAAAGCGATCAATAACTGCACGAACTGCTTGTTCACTAGGCCGATTATGTTGACCGTAAAACGAACGGAGTGCTCTATGAACTTCGCGAACAAATTTTTTTTAAGTTAATTTTTACAAGCGCCGGTGTTGCGGATTCGATTCCCGTCAGAAGCTGGTTTCTTTCCAGCAGATAAGCATAGAGCTTCGCGGGATTAGTTTAGGGAATTAAAAAAAAATTTGGAAGCGTTGTTCTAGAGTAAAACGATTCATGATGACTTGCTTAGCCTTACTGAACAGAAATGTAAACATAATTTGACATTCCCAGCTGTCAAGCCATATATATCGATGTCAATAGTTCTTATGCAGTTCAAAAAAAACACCCGATTTAAGCAAAAAAAGAATCTTTAAAAAAAGAAATGGAAAAAATCTGAAACAGCACAAAAACATCGAAATATGCAGCGGGAGTCAAGGGAGCTTGGCATAAAGTACTTACATTCAAAGGCCTTGGATCTGCTTTGGGCCTGTTTGGTGAGCATTTGAAAACCGTTACGATTGAATTTCTTTTTTCTTACAGGTTTCATGACGCTTGTTTCTTTTTTTCTAATTCTTTATTTATGATTTTCCAAAAGAAATATTGCACTTGAGTAATAAATTTATAAATAATTAATAATAGTAATTATTAATAAATTACATGGTGTTTGATTGTTTTTATATTCTTTTCGAATTTTCTAAAATACTTTTAATGTGTAACATGGTTTAATATAAAACCTAATATTTGTTTTCTCATTATTGTTTAATGAGTAATTTTCTAATTATTTTAAGGCACATTTTTCTTATAAATTTTTAAATTTAGTTTTTTTTTAATTAATAACACGTTTTGAATTCGTTAATCCGCCGCTCTGTCGCTTTGTAGTTTTCGTGGAGTGTGTAACTTTAAGACGTTTTGTCGCGTTGAGCATTCGATGGAAACTAAAAAACAGTTTTTCCTTGGCTGACTAAAAAATGTTAACATTAAAAAATTTTCTTTTATGTTATGTTTTCTTTATCCAGACATTCAAGTTTAACGCTTTTGTTTTGAATTCACAATTTTGCTCTTTAGTTTAGTTTTTTTTTTTGTTTGTGTTATAGTGTACCCTACAGGTGACACTAATGGTGGATGATTGTTCTTTTTTTGTTAAGGAAAAATTTCTTGAGCATTAACCGGTTTTGTTAATTTTAATTCATTTGATTCTTAAATAAATTCTTTTACAAAAAAAAAAAAAATTATCATATTTTTCTACCCGCCACCAACAAAAAAAATTAAGATTTTAAGATAAACAATAAAACTGTTACGGCCAATTTTTAGGTTTAATATTACATCCATATGTATATCGTATTTATATTTAAAATCGTTTTAAATACAAAATTCTGTTCTTCACTAAGCACTTAAATTCAACTTAATTCACCAAGCTGGTACATTATAATTCAACTTGAGTTTCCAATGTATATAAAGCTTCGTTCAGACGGTAGTCAGATCTAACAATATTATGAGTAAAATATGCTAAAAACTTTCAACCGTGTGAACTGACAATCGTGTAAGCACTCTTCGTTGTAATTTGCAGGTTATGCTCAAAAGTTGGAAGCTTATTTTTTATTTGCAGATGTGTGAAGTTTATGCTTTAGAAAATGGCATCATTGTAACAGGGATGGAAAATGGGCTTTAGGTTTTTTTACCAACTTTAATAACAAAACTTTCTAAGGCCTTTTGACACTCGTTCTATGGAAAGCCTTCTAAGAGCTACATATTTATTTGAATGACTTTAAGAAGCTCTAGCGAAAGAAAAGAAAGCGGAAGGCATATATTGAAGTAAATGTCAAAATAATGTTATCTTTATTGTAGACAGCAATTTTTTGTACATATTTATTGCCAGCAATTTATGTTGCAATAATTTTTAGTCCATTTTCGTTAACAATTATTGCTAATATCAAACGTAAAATTTAGTTGTCAATTGAAAAAATTAAGAAAAAAAAAAAAAAATTGAAGGCAATTGTGTGGGAAAGAAATTAAGTTTTTGAAATGGTAGCAAATTATAATTGAAGAAAAATAGCTTTATTAAAGAATTAAACTAACACTAACATAAAATTGCATAAATTATTTTTATTTATATAATTTTTTTCTTACAAACAAACAAAAAAAAATAAATTTAATACAAAATAAAATTATTATATAAAAAGACTTCAAGCTGAAACAAATTAATAAACATTTAAATATTAAAGTCGTATAACACACAATTTATATTAATAAAAATAATTTTTGCAAGATGGCGTCAGTTTTTACACTGCACCTTCTTCCTTGATTTTTTTCAAATTATGAGTTGGCATAAATACGTTTTCCCATACTTTTAATATAAGCTAAGCAATAAGATATACATATTGCTCTTTTATTCTGCCGACGTTATTGCCAACTTGCCGAGATATTTATCTTTAGTGTAGACCTGGGGTTAAGCTTGAGGTCTTTTTTTATAAAAAATATTATTAAATTTTTTTTTTTTTTGTTAAAGTAAAATTAATATTTTTTTTAAAAAAGAGCTCAAACTTAAGCAAATGAATATAAATTTAAATAACAAAGATGGAATAAGAAAAAATTATATTAATAAAAATAATTTTTTTAATATTATTTTAGTTATTATTAAACTCTTTAATTTAATTCTTTTACTACAATTATAATTTTCTACCATTTCACAAATTTAATTTCTTTCTCACACAATTTGCTTCTATTTTTTTCTTTTTTGCTTAATTTTTCTCAATTGACAACAAAATTTGACGTTTTATGTTTGCAATACTTGTCAAGGAAAATGGACTAACAATTATTGCCGGCTATAAATATGTACATATAAAAAATTGCTGTCTACATTAAAGAAACCATAATTTTGACATTTACTGCAATATATGTCGCAATAATTATCTCTGGTAAGTGCTGGTTCACACACGTCAAGTTTGACTCGTCAAGTCTTGAGTTTTTAGGAAAGAGGGGAAAAGAAATGGCATTATCTTTTTCCTTCTCTCCTAAAAGCTGAAGACTTGGCGATACAAACTTGACGTGTGTGAACCGGCACTAAAGACGGGCAGTAAGTTTCGTCAAAAATCTTTTTAAAAGGCAGAAGCAGTGATGCCAGGCAAACTTGCAAAAAATCCCTACGAATCTAAAAAAAATCCCTTTTTCTCTACAACCAAAAAAAAAATCCCCTACGCTTAAAATTTATTGTTTTATAATGTTTTGTTAACATGTTGTTAATATTATAATAAAAACATATACAATTTCAATTTCGAAAATAACACTGAGTGACAAATTAAAATTTTTTCTTTTTGGCAGAAACGCCTCTTTATATTCCTTAGATATCCTCTAGAGACAAAACATAGTCAAACTTCGTATTTGTTTTTTCATGTTCTCATATTTTGTGCTTTTAAAAGGACTTAACATTTTTCAAGAAGACTTACCTATTTAAAATAATTTTTTTTTTAAGTATCTTATATTTTTTAGCAAACTGGGAAAAAAGAAGGCTCTGTAAAATTTAAAAAATAAAAATTCCTTTTAAAAATATATCCTTCCTCATCCTTAAAAGTTTCCATTAAAAAATTCTACTACTATTGGCATCACTGGGCAGAACCCACTTTTTTTAATGGGTCCTAATGACATCCGAATGTACCAACTGCAAGCGACTCTTTCGAAAATATAACAACTTTATGTTGAAGGAAATTTGAACGTTTGGAGGACAGTTTTCAACGACATATTTCTTCTAGCAATAAACTTTATATATTTTTTATCTGTATATTTATTTTATAATTTTATTCGATTTGAATAATCCTTCTTTATATAAATTCTATTAGTCAGGATCAACCAAAAAACATAGAAAACGAATAATAATAAGCGCTACTGGAATTACTTTTAAGTAGCACCTGCTCTAGTCGGATTTCCCTAAATATTATATTTTGCTTCCATTATTTATTTATTCTACTCTTTTAACTATTCGGGAGTAGAGGTGATGGCGTCAGCTACAGTAAATCAAGAGTCTATTTTTGTCAGTACGACTGACTGATGGTAACGGTAATTGTGCCAGTGGTAGTTGTTAGCTCTACATACATTATGGACATATGGCTGAATATGATGACTGACTTCAAGCCGACTACATACTGCGTTTGTTTACAAGCAATGAACCCATTGCGAATGGATATTGTGTTATGGTATGTCTTATAGTAGACAGGATGACTAGAGGTTTTAAGTTATTTGCTTGTGGTAGGGGGTGGAAAAATGGAATCGTGCATTTTCAGGAAATGTTTCATTTACATAAATGTACGTGTATACATTAAACAACGTTCAAATAATTAACACCAAAAGGATATTAAAGTTAAAGATAAAAATATTGTTTAAAGCTTAAATTCCTAAGATTTAAGAAAGAGATTTCTTAAGCGTAAAGTATTAATGAAGAATTCTTTCAAAAGTAAAATTGTAGTTTAAAGTGAGTTATCTAATATTTTTTTCTTAACGACCAAAAATGGCTTATGATGGCTTAACAAGATTTAATTAGAAAAACGCAAATTATCAATTGTTTTTTAATATTACTGTGCTAAAATTTGATACTCTCTCTGTCGAGCAGGGCACCTGGCGGGTTAACCTAATTCTTGTACGCTGAATCCTTGTTTTCGAGATATACTACCGTCATTTCGAAAATGGAAGAGGTTGCACAACATATATTCGCGTTACTGAGAAATAGCTTAGTTAAGCGATTAAATATAAAAAACCGAAATTCCGCAAAAATAACCTTTAAGTGAACCTTTAGAAAAAACATTTTGTATGTATGTATATGTGTATAAGAAAAAGTCCCATAACTGCCGAGGAGTCGCCTCTAGCGTGATAAAATGTATGACCGACCTCCATTAGTCTTGAACATTTTCTCAAAACATACTTGCGTTTTATGAAATTCTTGAATTCAATTAAAAATGTTCATCATTTAAAAAAAAAATTAATAATAAAATCACTCCTTTTCCAATTTTTTATGTCGTTTTAAAAGACATAAATTTCAAAATTCTGCAGAATACCTCGAAAACAAGAGCTAAGATAGAGAACAGTGTAATTGTTGTGTAAACCAGGTTCAGTGGCAGATTTTGTTGTTGTCGGTGTATAAACTCTTGGATTAACACAATACGGTGTGGATCTGGAATAAAATAGTCGCAAGTTGTTCTAGTCTGTATTCCTGGTAGTTCGTTGAGCCAACAAATCAATTTAAAATTTAATGCATTGGGATAACTTTTATTGAAGGTTGCGTTAACTGAACGAAATTGCAAATAAATAACATTTAAAATTTAAAAAAAATTTGTTTGATGTGCTTAAATAGCATTTTTTTATTAAATCTTCTTGCTAACTTTGAAAAGAAGTGCTAGATCTAAAATGCAAGCTTGCTCGTTTTATAAAACTAGATATCATACCCCAAAGTTTTGTGAAGATCGGTCCATAATTTGACATAGGCCCATATAAATCCCACTCTTACCACCAATTTCGCCAAGTTCAATTAAAACTAACTATAAATTTAACTTCCAGTTAGCAAAATGTTTTGAAAGCCATAACTAACCCCAAATTTCGCCAAGTTCAGTTAAAATTAACTATCTGGGCCCAACACCAAGTTACAAATCTACAAGTAAAATACATTAAAAAAACACAAAAATTGTAAAATTGTTTAGGAAATAATTTGGCACGCCTAACGCCGTTACAAAAAATGCTATTTTAATAGCATTTGCTCTGTCACAGTTGCAAAAGACTAGAACTTGCACTGCTTAACTTTGCGAAGGTCAGTCCACAATTTACCCATAGACATCGTATAAAGCCAATTTTCAAAATAACGCTTTAATACGACTTAAACCGTCACGAATGATTTTATTGTGTTAAACTTGGTTTAATTTGGCTTTATATGGTTAAATATAACACAATGCAATTTTGGGACTATTGACCTGACCAGAAGCGTCCTGAAAATCACTTTAATACGCCTTAAACTAAAACGAATTATAATGAATCATATAACTTTGTGATGATCGGCCTCAAATCTATAAAAGATTCTATATAAAGCTTACTTTTGGAGGGAGCAGCTTACTCGTTATTGTCATCAGAGCAGCCAAAAGCTGATTGAACGAATTCTAATTTGGTATTCTCATATCAATTTGGTTTAATGTACTATTGTGACTGACTGTTGGGATCTGACAATTCTTAAATTGTACCGTCTCAATGCCAAAATTGTACCAAAATTAAAGAACCATAGTAAGGTTATTCACGTCACAAGTTGCACCCTTGCGAAAAAGCAAAATTGCAAAAATATAATAATTTTCTTTGTGGTTGTTGTTATGTGTTTGCACTTTTGCGTTTTTGCAAGGGTGCAGCTTGTGACGTGAATACCCTTAGTAATACATAACACAATTTTTATTCAATAAAATTTAAAACAAAACAAGTAAAAACCTATAGTCGTTCAAGCACGACCATTTGATACCCCACGCCACAGAATATAAAGACTCTATTTGGGAAAAATGGACAATCATGGACCAGCCAGAACAAAATTATGTTGGGAGGTAAACATTCATGTGGAAGTTCTTTGTTTGAATATTATTTAGATATGTATCTTCATCTGAATGAGATTTTTCTTATCCTTAAGTGATCTTAGGAAGAGTGCTTATATGGGACTTACGTTATTGTAGCCAATTTTTATGTCAATATCAACATTTATTAGGAAGTTATTCAATTAAAAGCTTTCCAAGAGTAGTATAAAAAAATATGGACCGATTCCAATAAAATTTGGTAAGATGATTTAAATTGCAATAAAATAAGTTTTGCCCAAATTTAATCTAAATACCACAATAATAAGAGGGTTTGAAGGCACAAACGCTATTCCAGAAAAAAGTTTTTATGGCAGCAATGTGAAATTACGAATTGATTCTTACCATTTTTTGTTCGTTTCGTACATTTGAATTGAAAGCAATGTACAAAATTTCATCAAATTACCTTAAAAATTGCAACCTGCGACTCAGACAGTGATATTGAATCGACGGGTATACCGACGGGTATACCCATCAGCACAAATGCATAATACCATCTCCACTATTGAGGTGGGGGAATACAAAATAAAAAGTAATAACAAATTTCACTTTTCAAAGTGGCGATTTGGATACACTTGATTCCAGGCTTCCTTCATTTGTTAGTACCCTGCAAATATTATTGGACCACCTGATCCAATTTCATGAAATGGACTACTCCGTGGACTGGTCCGATGTAATGCAAGCATGGACCATGTCATTGTTAAAAAGTGTTTGTAGTGAGACGACATGTCTTCGTTTTTTAACGACATGTTTTCGTTTTTAAACGAAGTTAAAACTAATCCTCTTGTGTACACAATGGAGTAGTTTTAAAACTACTCCTTTGTAGTCCAAAGATGTTTTTTCCATACGTTTGGGTTACTTTTGGACTAGTCCTAGTCCCTTGTGCGCTACTCTTTACACGCGTGTTTGGACTGGTCCTATTATTTGCAGGGTATAACATCATAAACACAAATAAACAATAATGCAATTTTTGGTAGTTCTGGTCAGAGCTGGAGATATGTTAAAGTGTTATATTCGGCAATACCGAATCTTACATACCCTTCACCATTGTGCGGGCAGAATACAAAGCAACTAGACAAAACCTAAATACATAATTTTAACATATAACTACATATTAACAATACTAAAAACGTCATTATAAATTAAATTTAAAAGGCGAAAACAGGTAAAAAATTTTTTAAATCGTTTTTAGAACATAAAAATTGAAAAAAAAATTTTTTGAAACCCCAAGATTCGAACCAGGGGACTCACAGTTTCTAACCTTAACAAACGCCCTATACAACTGAACCATGAAGGAACGTTGTTCCAATATCATTAAAATGAAATATGTTGAGTTGAGGGACATCGTTAAATCAACTTCACTTTTCATAAGGACCCAGAATATATAAAAATATATATGTACTTTATAGGGTGTATGATCAATATTGTGGAACTTACAAACGGAATGACAAAGTTATATATACCCTCTTACCTTCGGTAAAGGGAATAAAAAATTTGATTATCGTTAACCATGATGATTGCGGCGGAATTATGGTAAGCTGCAAAAAATATAGCTTCTGAGAGGTCTCTCCCATTTTCTTTCAGGCTGGATTTGCATAATCCTTTTTGCCAAAAAAGAAATTGTTCCATAAGGAAAACAAGCCGTAAATGTTTACGACCTCAGACTCGAAAGCAAAACTGTTTTCGTTAAAAAACTCGACGCACAATGAAATTTTCGACAGTACTGTCAACTAATAATACAAAATATACATTCGATAGTCGATGTTCGATAGCCAGCGAAAATCGTTTGTCAAATGTTACACAGAAAAAAATATTACAAGAAAATGTTTAACAACACTATTTGGTAAAAAAAATTTTAGGTCGACAAACTTTTTATTGGATACAATGAAAAATTTCGATGGTTTTCTTCCGCAACCACGTAACTCGATTTTTTCCGATTTTTTGTTTTAACCGGAAAAGTAATCATTAAATACCGCCTTACAATTTTACAAAGTAATAAGGAAAACTGTTTGGCGGTTTATTTTTTATTCGACATTATGTAAACTCGTATCTCAACGGTTGAAAATATGTCATGCACAACCTCGTATCTTAAATTAAAATTTGTCGCACAGTGATGCCTGCTCAAAATCTGTCTTGGACCCTTGTTCATGATATCAGAAGTTGGTGATTTTATAGTAGCATATTTCCAAAATCGTTTGTATCACTGATATAACAAAAAAAAATTGCACGTTACAACACGGCTTTTTGCTTTATTCCAAGGCGAATTCATATAAAATTAATTCGCCTTGCTTTATTCATTGCACATAGAGACTGTGCAGTCAGTTATTTTTTCATACTCATTAATTGATGTTATATTTTATTTTCAACAAATAAAAGTATTTTGGTAGGTAGCTCGTGGTAATTCTAACCTATAATTCTGATGTCCACTACAATTTTCTACACGTATTTTTCAGAAAAGCCTATAGTAAAAAACAACACAATATAAAAGATAAAAAATGAATTTTGAAAATATCGATCGTAATAATTTGAACGACAATAAATATGACCAAGCAAATATAGTACTTGATGACAGATCTGGTATTTTAATTCCTTTTCAATGTACTCCAGTTGATGACTTAGAAGAAGAATTTGAGTCCAGTTTTTTTACAAAAATGCATTTAGATGAAACTACGGGAATATTTTTTGAAGACTTAAATAAATCAGATTCATCTCTTGCACCTTCAGGTTCTTCAGTGCTGAATGAAATTGAAAATTAAGCAAATTCTGTTAATCCATCCTGTTCATTCAAAACAACACTGGATGAACATTCAGGGATCGTGTCGATAAAAAGAAGCCGTAAGAATTGTGGCGACAGTAATGATTGGGAGCGCAATCAAATAAAAAAAGCTCGTGAAAAAGGCAAGTCTTATTACAGCTTAAGTCGAAAAAAAGGAGATAACTGTTCACTTGTTTTGAGAAATGAACGAAAAATTAAGTCAAGATGTACGTCAAAAAAATGTACAGCAAGTAAATTCAAAAAGTGCAATGAAATTCTTGAAAAGGAGAGGAAAAAAATATTTAATTCATTTTGGAATGATTTAAATTGGGTCCAAAAACAGTCTTATGTGATTTCTCTTATTAGCAAAGAAGTTATTCCTCGAAGAGATAAAAGCATTACATCGCGACGAAATTTTACTTTTAAATATTACCTAATCGTTAATTGCAAGCGATTTTTAGTATGCAAAAAAATGTTCCTAAATACTTTAGGTTTAGGTGAATCTCAAGTCTTGCACTGGGTTAAAGAAAGTAACGACAATTGTTTACCTAATAAAACTCAATCAAAAAATACAAAAAACTCAAAAATAAAAAACGTAAAACAAACAAATGTAGAAGACTTTTTAAACAGATTACCCAAAAGAGAGTCACACTACCGTCGCAAATTCACTAAAAAACTTTATATAGATAACTTTTATAAATCTGCAAAAGATGTTTATCGTGATTATTTAAAATATATGGACGAACGTAAAATTACAGCTAATGAAAGAGCTAGTTATGGGTTGCTTGTAAAAAAAATGCAAAATATGAATATAGCAATTTTCCAACCTCGCAAAGATTTTTGTGATGTTTGTTTCGCATTTAAAAATAAAAATATATCTGCAGACGAGTATAACAATCATGTAAAGGAAAAAAATCGTGCTAGAGACGAAAAAGATCATTAAAATGAAATATGGCCAGTTTTACGGTTCATAACTCAACTCAATTGAGTTGAGGGACATCGTTAAATCAACTTCACTTTTCATAAGGACCCAAAATATATAAAAATAGTTATATATACCCTCTTACCTTCGGTAAAGGGTATAAAAAATTTGATTATCGTTAACCATAATGATTGCGGCGGAATTATGGTAAGCTGCAAAAAATATAGCTTCTGAGAGGTCTCTCCCATTTTCTTTCAGGCTGGATTTGCATAATCCTTTTTGCCAAAAAAGAAATTGTTCCATAAGGAAAACAAGCCGTAAATGTTTACGACCTCAGACTCGAGAGCAAAACTGTTTTCGTTAAAAAACTCGACGCACAATGAAATTTTCGACAGTACTGTCAACTAATAATACAAAATATACATTCGATAGTCGATGTTCGATAGCCAGCGAAAATCGTTTGTCAAATGTTACACAGAAAAAAATATTACAAGAAAATGTTTAACAACCCTATTTGGTAAAAAAAATTTTAGGTCGACAAACTTTTTATTGGATACAATGAAAAATTTTATCAAAATTACACTTTGCAAAATAGCATTCAATAAAACATTTAATAGTTAAATATTTCTTCATATGGGCATTTCCAGCGAAAAGTCTACTTTTTGTAACGTAACGCCAAAAATATTTTAAATTGTTTCTCAAAAAAATGTATATGAATAGTGTACTTTTCTATATTTTGGAGTAAAGCGCAACTGGCTCTACATTCAGTAACAAAAGGGATAACGGTTGAACAACAGGGTCCGAAAATACAACCTTGTTTGCAATCTGGCGTTACATTAAAAAAAGTAGACTTTTCGCTGAAAATGCCCATATTTACCTTAAAACGAGCAAAGATTTATAAATTTTATAGCTTGAAAAATAAATGTGTATTAGTCCAAAGTTTACTAAAAAAGGTTTTATACAAAACATCTTGCTCAATTCGCAGTCTTATTCAGTTTTGTAATGCAAGTCAAAATCCACTTCCGTTTTTTTAACGTCACGCCAGCGCAGATTTTTGCTTATATCTGCAAATCCTTAGCGTCGATTACTGTAATTTTTTTTCTGAATGTAGTGCTACTTTATTACTTTGTATATATATAAACTCTTTTTACTAATTTGACTTCTTCATTTAATTTTTTTACAATTTGTGGTACAAATATCACGACACGTCAAAATGGAAATGCCCATATGCAATAAAAAAAATATTCGAATTAAAGTAAAGACAGTATTTTTACAACTATTGTCCATTTGACATCGTTGCAAATAACACTTGAGTATTTATAATTCTCATTCGCTTTACAGTTTTATTTATTTAATATCTTAAGTTTTCCAAAGTCCTAGGAAAAGGTTTCCTGATGAGCTGGCCTAAGCGGCTAGCGAAATGTGTATTTATCAAAGAATAAACATTTGGAATTAAGCACATCATTATTAATTTATAAATAAATAAAGATTCGATAACAATATTTTGTTTGATTGTATTTTAACAAATCACGTAAACATTTTGTTGAAAAAAATCATTTTGGGTAACAACTTTTTTTATTGACTCTATAAACTTGGTTGTTGACTAAAATCACAGAGGCGTCACGAGACAGAAAATATTGTAATTTTTTCTGTCTTTCGAAACGCAATTCGTGTTGATAGTAGCGGCCTGTTTTTACACATTGCCACTTTACTACCAAAAAACGTTTTCTTTCTCTTTCTTCGAAAGCTGCCCTCGCAAATGATTTGGGCATTTTTCATACGTCACTTTTTCATCTCTGTATGCTTTGTGCTAAAAATTCTACACGTATTATCACCGAAAAATCGAGCAAACAGCCGATGGGCTGAAAGTACAAAAATTGTGTGAATGCTAGTAAAAAAGTGTGACTGTATTGAGTTTTTCGAACTTGCACTTGCATGTGGAAACGTGAGATTAAGAGCTTTGGTGCATGTCAATAAAAGTGTTTGCCGTTGGCGAGTTGCAGTTTTTCGGTTTTCGCAATTAACCATACGCATTTGTTTTTAACTTTATTATTTAACCTGTTTTTTTTTTTGGTGGAGTACCACCAAAAACTCAGATTGGTTTCTGGTGGTGACCGTAATTCTCAGGAGCAGATAATGGTAGTTTTCACTTTCCTATACGAAGGTTTAGGTCAATTGATGACTTTGAAGATGACTTTACTCCTACATTTCTACAAATAGTTTGCCAAAAATGTTTTTACTTTAGAATTAAAACAAAAAAAAAACCTGTTGTAAAAAATTTTCCAATTCAAAACAGTTGGTCAAAGACTTTTTTGTTTCCCATATTTCCCGTTTCTTACCATACGCTAAAATTGGCTTTGTTTTGTTTTTTCTTTAAACATAAAAAAAACTACTACAAGTTAAAAAAAAAACTTTCAAATAAAGTTGTATATGAGTGTGCGAGATAGACCCAGCCCCTGTAAAAATATCAAGAAATCCATTTTTAATTCAACAAAATCCACCCTTAAAACAAAATAAAAAAGTAATTAAATTTTTAACTAATTTAATAGCAAAATACTGACTGCCCACCTAAAAATTTTATCTTATTTTATCTACTTTGAATGAAAATTTTAGTTCTTTAGAGACCATTTTTGAAACAAACAAACAAAAAACGCAACTAACTAAAAGTGTTTATTTGTTACAATAATATGGCATAAGACTACTCTAACAATTTAGGCACTTCTCTACCACCACTTTCAATATTATGTTTTACCTTTACAGTGTACAGTTCAAACCTTCATTGTAGACAATTGCGTGTCAGTCTTTTTAAAACGAAAAAAAAAACAGTTGGTGCCTTTTAGTAAAAATCTAATTATTGACTTAAACTCTAAAAACCAACAAAGAAGCAAAGAATCTAAAAAAACCGAATAATAAAAAGGTCAAATTGTTGCAAATGACTTTAATTTTTTTTTATTTCAAACATCAAAATATAAGCAATAAATTACAAAAAAGGTTTCAGTCTAAATATAACTACTGAAATTCTGATTAATACTATAAAATCTAAACCCGGTTATATTTATATAACTAAGCATTTAAAGGTTAAAAGGCCTAAACCGATGGCGATACATATTTCTTATAAAAAAATCCTTTTTTTATATGGGTGATTGCCATTTCAAATGTTTTTTTCGTGTCCGTTGAAAGTATTGGTAAATTTAAAAAAAAAATAAACACATAAATTTGAAAATGAAATCTGCTTTTTAGTGTGGTTTGAAATGTTAGAAACAAGGTCCGGATTTTTATGCATATTTGATGTCGTCAGTCTGAGATCAACATAAACGAAATATCTTTGCGAATCAAGAAATTTGAATAAAAATGGCATCGGTTTGTTAGTGCATATTTTGCTTCAAATGCATATTTTTGCATATATTGGGGGCATTGCATATTTTTGAAAAACCAAACTTCTTTTATTTACTTTATTTTTGCGATGCACTGTGGTGCAGAAGAGATAAGAGGCAATTTCGATGATATTGATTTCTTATCGGAAAAATATTTGGCAAAGCACCATACGTTTTGCCGTATATTAATATTATTGTGGTGGAAGGATTCAACTCATCATCGTTGCAATAAAAAAAATTTACCAAATCTCAAATAATGTTTGTGTCTTCAAATTATAATTTTAGACAAATCTAATGCCATAAATAAGACTTATGCAGTGGACGATAACTTTAGTAAACAAATATATACATATGTATTAAGGTTGATAAAGTTTTTAGAAAAATTAAGGACTCAAAACATATAATTGGAAATATAAAGGGCAAGATCCGTTTATAAGGCACAAACCGATATATTGCACCACAAAATGCAAAACAACTGGCCGATGGCCTGCGGATTTGTGGTCTGTGGCAGAATTTTGGGAAATCATTTTACTAATTTAATTTTACTTTAATTTAAAAAGTGCAAAAACTAACGTTGCAATGAAACTATCACTCCAATACTAAATAATTTGCTTTTTTTAGCTTTTCGAGGGGAATAAAAATTTCATGGAAACAAAAATCCGACTTGTTATTCACGATAGGACTGAATATTCCAATTCTTGCTGGAGGGAATTAAGTATAAGATTTTTTTCTTTTTATAGAATTGATTTACTAAGCTATGCTAAAACGGAGCAAACGTATTCTTGTTATTATTTTAATAACGTATACATCAATGTAATAATTACACAGCCGAAAAAATACAGCAAAACGAAAGAAAACAAGAGAAAAGCATTAGTTTTTTTTTGTTTGTTTTCAATTAATCCATTTTTCATTTATATGGGTATAATAATGTTAAAATTTTAATTTTTATTAGCAAAGTTGTTTTTGTTGTAATTAATACAATACGTTACAAATTAAGAAGTAAACAAATTAACAGGGAGGGAATTTTATATTTAAATATTAAAAATATACAAATGTAGAATTTTTTGTATGTATGTTTTTTTTAGAATTTTTCGTTTTTTTTTTTTTTTTAATTAAATTTATATTTGTAAAAATAATCAATAAATTGGTGTTAGTTACAAAAAAAATTAGGTGAATATTTGGATTTTTTTTTTATAAATTGGTTGCACAATTGAAAATATGTAAATTGAATAAAAAAAATTCTTTATAACATTTAAATAAACTTAATTTTTTTCATTTCAGTAATTTTTATATTTCTTATTTTGTGAAAAAGCAACAAACGCTAAATATAAATAATTTTATTATTTCTTCAAACGAAACAAACATTTTTAAGAATTTACAAAAATAATTTAAAAGAATTAATTGTTATAGTATAATTTCAGTTTTTTATATATGATTTTAAAAATTTTAGAATAGGAAGTTTATTTTAAAAGATTGTTTTTAGGTAAATAACATTTGAAATATTAGTTTTTAATTTTGTTAATATGTACGTTTCTTATTTTTCAAATTTCGTTTTTGCGATTGTAGCAAGCTTTTTTCTTTCATTATTTTTATATAAAAATTTTTTGTTTATTTTTTCAATATTCGGAGTTTTTTTTTTATTAAATACAGTTATATTTTTATTACAGAACATAAAAACTTATTCTAGTTTTTGTTTTTAATACTATTTAATTTTATTTAAATAAGATATTGCCGAGAATTGCAAGGGGGAGATTTAAAACAAACAATAACACAATTATACATTTTGAAAAGGAGTTTAGAATTTCTTAAAAAAATTATTCGTTTTTGAATTACAAATTTTTTTTTAAACATTTGTTGAATTTAGCTATAAAACTGGGTGACAAATAGTTTTTTTATAGTAAAACTTGGTAAAAAAAAATTGTGATTATTTAATAAAAAAAAAATTTGTTTTGTTCAACATTGAGTAAAAGACAAATTAATAACTTAAAAATAAGTGATTAATAAATAAAATAAATAATATTGTATAATAAAATAAATAATAGAATTCAATAACATCTTGAAATGGACGTAAATCAATAATGTAAAAGAAAATTCTTATCTATAAAAAGTAAACACAAAATTAAAAAGAGCTTTATGCGAAACAAAACCTTTTCGAATTGCAATAAAAACTACATACAAATTCGAAATTGCTTTTTTTTAAATAAAATGACAAAGTAAGCAAAAATAGTTGTTCTTTATAAGGAAAACTTTTGAATATTTGTATTAAAGATAAAGAAGTAGATTTCAAATAAATTTCGAAATTAATATTTAAATTTTTGTCACAAAAAAATTACAATTTGTGTATAGTAAAAAAACAGATACATATTCTTTATAATACATTTTTAAACGTTCGAAATAATTTAATATTTGCTATTATGTAACAATTTTTAAAATTAATTTCGAATTTTCAAAACATTAGAAAATGTTAATATAACCGTTATTATTTATATAAAAAAACTTGTCATATATTTCGAATATTAAAAATTTATTAAAAAAAAATAATAAGTTATTTAATACGATAAAATTAATTTAAGTCACTTAAAAATGTTTGAAGAAATTTCAAATCAACTTCAATCATATGTTCGAATATGTATGAATGTTACAATAATTCATTTAAAGTATTTTCCATTAATATTACCTGGTAAAAGTAATTCAGGAAAATTTTAAATCAGTTTCGAATATTTTGTGTTTTAAATAAAAAAATTTGTGAAAACTTAGAATAACAACAAAAAACTCTAAAGCCTTTTTTCCCAGGACATTTTAATTTATCATTTTCGAACAACCAAAAATTTATTGCAAAGGGTTAAAAAACAAATTAAAAATAATTATCACTATTAAGTTTTTGTTTAAGAAATTTTAAATGTTCGTAGTATGTTGCACTGGATTTTAAATTTTCCATTTAAAAGTTTTGAATTTTTACATTGAAATTTCGAAAATAAATATAATACAAATAAATTTGTTTATACTTTCTATAGCCAATGTTCGAATATATTCGAAATTAGGTTCGAATTTTCGAAGACTTAAAAAATCAAAAATTTCTATTTCTAAGCATTCAAATTATAACGTAAGACATTAATTTTATCCAAAAACAATATTGCAGCAAAAGTATAAAAATTTTAGCATAAAATAATTTGGCTTTCTTGAAACGATTGCAATTGTATAATATTGAATATATTGCAGTTTTAAGAAAGATGTATATCTGTGGCATTTTGACAAATCATCTTAAGCCGAGATAAGATAGCAAAAAAAGTTTAAAAAAAATCCCGGTGAAAAAATTAGTTTTAATCAATTAACAAATTTAACCAAAATTAAAGAAAAATTTTGTTTATAATACAAAATTTTAAAAACGTAAACAGGTTTTCGTTTTACAATTTGACAAAATTGTTTTACAAAAAACTAAAAGTTTTCCTTATAAATTCTATTTCTGTGCTTCTACATGACAAACGTGATTTGTTCTTTTTTCAATAATGAAAAACCAATGTTAAATAGTAAAAATATTATTTTGTGAATAATTGTTCACTAAATTGTTACAAATCATTAAAATTATAGAAATTTAACAGGAGAAAAAACAATAAATTAAACTTATAATTAAAAATTAGTTAAAGAGATTTAAATGAACAATTAAAGAGAGAAATATAACATTCAAACAAGTGAATTAAATAACTAGAGATAAATAAATACTTTATACTTTCAATAATTTAAATAAACGTTCATTATAATATTAAATGTGTTTTGTGTTAAATTAAAAACAATAAAAAGAAAACAAAATAAATAAAGATAATTAAATAAAATAATCATAAAATGCCTATAAAAGAAATGCGCTTCGTTGACTTTTCATACATAAAACATTTTAAATAATAATTTTTTTGAAATGCGCATTTTTATGTATTTTGCTCACTCGTGTTATTAAAAAAAGGAATGAATTTGATTCGTTATTGATTGTTTGCAATATTGAGTAAGTGTAATTGTTGTAGTTTCTTAACTTTATAAAACTTAATCCTTTCGCTGTTTTAAGTAGAGTTGTTTTTGTTGTTAGTTTCTTTGTTGTATTATTTAAGAAATACTTAATTTATAATGGGTGAATTTATGTGTATTTTAATGTTAACGTTACAATAATAATTAGTATTGGGGTCGTTCCTAGCTATTAAATACTATCTATTATTTAAATTTGCGCAATGGTAATGTAGGACTCTCCGGTGGTGTGGTATGATTTCCCGTGTGCAAACGTTTCGGTCCACCCTTGAATGTAGAACCAAGTTTTCGTGCACCTCTTGGTGAATTTGCGGAATTCATGGCCTCCATGGCAGCTGTTGAGGAGGCAGACACTGAGGGCATTATACCTAAAGGAATTTCTTTCATATTGGCATCTATTGAAGCTTGTACCCAACCTGCAACAATTTTTTTTTTCGAATCCCTAAAATTTAATATCATTGTAATTTGAATTAACCCACCTTTCACAGAAGACCTCTGATGGTCTATTAAAGCCGCTGCTAATGGAGCTGAATTATTAGTTGTATCCCTCAGAGTAGCATATGCAGACACTGGCATAGGATTGTAAATGCGATTAGCAAAGTCCTCAAATGTGGTACTTTCCTTATATCTGGACGAAACACTATCCAAAGAACGATTTCGTTCTTCATAACTGAAAGAAAAAATTTAAAAAATATATTAACTCAATCTTATACTTTAATTCCTATTAAGAAATAAACACTTACTATTGCTGATATAATGGCAAGGCAGCTCTTTTAGTGCGACTGGCATTTATTGCAGTAGCTCGTATCAGTGTGGCCAAACAGGCACCACTAACCAGACTTTCATTGGCCAAGGGTCCAAACCATGGAACTTCAGGTTTGCGATTGACAGTAACGCGAAATAGTCCATTCTTTAAGGGATAAACAACAATAAGTACATCGCAAAATTCTGTTGGTAAAATATCGCGCCGATAATCACGAGAATGTTCACTCCAAACAATATGCACTTCGTCATTTCCCAAATGCCTGGTTTTAAGCAAAATTGCTTCTGGTGAATCAGACGGCATGCGTGTAGCCACATGATAAATAACCTCCAAAAACGGTGTAGCATAGTAGGGGGCAGTTGCACCACATCCCTGCCTTGGCAGGCCACCCAAGAAACCATTATGAGTTTCCAAGTCAATTTCCCATCCCAAGGCAGAAACAAACATTTCATACATTGTGCTGCCACTGGCATTGCGTAAAATATTGTTTTTATCCTCTTGGCCAGATGCTACATAAATAACAGCCATTTTATGAGTTTCCCTGCATTTTTGCAAATCCACGTTACGTAGTTCACGCAAAAGTTTCTCGGTACGTTGCAACAAATGGGTGCGAGAACGTCTCTCCCAACCAGCCAAACCCAAATGAGAGAAAAGCAAACGACAATATTGAAATGGTATTTCATTTCGGCCATTCAAACTCGTCGAGTGGTATGACTCAAATGAATTGTGTGAAATTGGTTCGTGCATTGAATGCAGAGAACGTGTATCGTGACCAACAGCAATTGAGGGAGTTGAACTTCCAGGTAATGGCTGTTGTAAAGCTTGTTGATTGAGATTTGCTACGAATTCTTGTTCCAAGGCTCGTTGATTGAGTATCACTGATATAGCTTGAGCTTCAGCGCTACTGCCGAGGGGAGAAGGGGCCGGGGCATTTAGCTGAGCTACCGGACAAGGTAAACACTCAGGACTGGTGTGACCTATGTAGCCTAAAAGATCATCTAACTGATCCAAATCCGGTGCCAAATCCTTTGCCAATGGTAACTCGCCTAAAGGTCTGTGTCTTAAAGTATGGCGCGGTGGTGATATATCCATACCCTGCATGGAATGCATAAGGGAATCCATGGGTTGTACTTGGTTATAGCGTTGAGAATGCGTTGGGCTGAATCCTCTGGTATCCATGGAGGAGGGACCATAACCATCAATTTTTAAACATTCACGTTTAGGTTCGCTATACAAAATAGATGCGTCCCAACAGGCTTTGCCATTCAAATCACGTAAAAGGACACGAACTTGTTTTTCGGCTGTCACCAAACCAGCAGTTACACCACCACCCGGCAACTTAAGTGTAGGTAATTCAATAAAACTGGCTACTAAGCCGGGATTTAACATAAACAATTGCATATTTTGAGCATGTAGTATAGAGGGCAATTCCACTGAATCCCTTCTTAGATCAACACTATTTACAGAGTTTTGTTGGTTTCCTGCCGCCGTGATGCAACCATTATAACTGTTAATATCATCTTGTTCCTCAACCATGGAACTAAGGCGAGCTGCTCCGATGCCCATGGGAAAATGACCTAGATTTGTAACTAAGTGCATCGCCACTGCCTTAGCACATAAACGTATGGCGCTTATGCAAGCTTGTATAGTTTCCGATGTCTGGTAATTAGCTTCGGGCAATTTTCCATCATCATGCAAATCATCACTGGAAATATGCATATCAAAGTCATCATCAGCTGTAAGTTTTACTCTTTCATGTTTGGGTGCCCCCGAGGCAATTTGTAAGAGAACTCTCAATACCGTTAGAACCAAAGTGTCTCCTCCCTCATTGTAGGCCTCTAACATAATGGCTGAGGGAAAAGCTAAGCAATATTCTCCCAGACAAAGCATCAAAGAAGTCAATACCACCTTATCAGAATCTTTAGGATTAGTTACATTTTGTATTTCTAAGGCTTTGCAAATTGCTGTTATTATAAGTTGAGGCATTCTTTCGATTGAAGCCAATTCTCTTCCCCGTTCTATGCATAGTTTTAGAGAGTCTACGGCCACCATGGCAATAGTGCGATGTTTAAATTGTAAAGCTTGTAACAAGACCTGTAATGCCTCTTTAATGCGAGGATTGTAGTACTGTCGGTGATCATCCTTTAGCTGTTGGCCCTTGGAATGAGGTACAGCTTGCTGGAATTTGGAGTTGGCACAGCTGCCTCTCGCCGCCAAAGGATGTGATAATTTCATTAAAATCCATTGCCCTAATTGCGACAGCGCAATGCATCTTGCTTTAGCAGAAGGCTCACGACGGGCACATCTTAGTACTATATTTAAAATGTGATCTTGCAAATCTGCACATTCCATTAGCTCAAATTGTTGGGGCGTAGGTTGCAACAAAGGACGAGGCAACAAAGTAGATGGATAACATAATAGTGTACCTAATAAGGCGGCTACTTCCGCACGAGGAGTTAAACGACTGGCCTCCAAAGAAGTCAACAATATAGCAGACGCATGAACGATATCCAACATTAAAAGAGAATGACCCGGTAGAAGTAAACTTAAAAATCTGGGACCTTCTAGATATTTTAAAGCAGCATATATCAATTCACGATCTTCTCCCGTCAGTAAACGATGTAGAGCACAATAAAATAAGGGCAAATGTTGCATACCAGTTACAGCACCATTTACTGTTAGGGTACACAGCAATTGTACTGCCCATAGTTTGCCTTTTTTAAATGACTTGTCCAGTTGTAAAGCACCATAACACCAAGGAGCCACAATTCCAATGGGTGGCACCAATGTTGGTGGTGGCGGTGTTTGTTGATTGTCAGTTGAAATTCCTTGATTTTGTTTGATTTTTATCAAATTCAAAGTCATGTCAAGTAAATGCTTGAAAACTTGAGCGTGTAATTCAGCTTTGGGTATACGATTAACATCACCCAAAGCTCCCAACATACGTTTCCACATAATAGCAGTTGAATCGGGTAACCAACCAGTCGCTGTACCACCCAGTATAATAGATCGTCTTTCAGTTTGGTAATTACCCGAATTACCTTCGCTTTCTCCCAAACTGCCACCACTATCGACCGCCAAAACATCAATTTGAATTTGAGCATCTTTAATGGAACCTCCCTCAATGCCACTGCTGGCTGTTGGCGAAGGAGAGCGTGAATCATCACTATCATCATCAGCGCCGTCTATATCATCAATGTCATCTTGATTGTTGGTATTTCTTCGGAACCTTCGCGATTTTTTCGAACGTTTAAATGTAGCCAATGAATCCAAAGACATGGCTCTACGCATATCATTATTGTGGGACATATTGCAAGTTAATTGCACGTTTTCCAGCAATTCGGGAGAATTGGAATTTTGATGTATTACAATATTAAGAGAATTTTCCACACTGGAGGGTAAATTAGTGGGGGGCTTTGGATGACGATGCTTTGCACGATATCTAGGTGTGCGAGGCATTGAGGGTAAGCTACCCTCGCTGTAACTACGACTCAATATAGGCGTAACCGGATACCGTTGTCCAGCTGACAACTTTGGCCCTTGACCCACCGAACCATGTTGTCTGCCCATTGCACATTGAGAATTTTCATCTGAACGACTGTTGGTAGATACTCTTTCTTGGTGGTTTTGTTCTTTACTCTCTCGATCTTTTGTTACCGAGCCATTAGAAACCGATGATGTTTGTTGCCATACGCCGGCTCTACGTCGCTTACCTTTCGACTCAGCCAAACGATCTAAAGGCAAATCTTGTAAATTTAAGGAATAGACGTAACGCGAAAAGACTCGCGTTAAAGTTTGTATTGTTTTATCCCATTCAATAATCAGTTCATCACGGTACGTTAAGGAAGTCAACACAGTTAAGAATTTTTCCCACAATTGCACATTTACCGGGACATTGGTGTGAGCCCGTATCCAAGTCACAATAAGAGTTTGAAATATTGCTTGACCCAAAATACCACCTAAACTGGAACTTTTTGAGGCTTGTGGTGGATGCTGATGTAAAACCACTGATGTGACTTGCAATAACACTAACAACAATTGCTCCCAAGTTTTGGAATCCATGGGCGTATTCATTACCATGGTGCGATATACATTTAATACCTTCTTGCAGATCTCAGTTTGTTCGTGTAGAGGAGTGGAGCGATAATCTCGTGATTTTGTTGGAAAATATATGTTTAAGTTGCTAGTGTTAACTAAAAAAACATTTGCTGCATTGGTAACAAATATTTGTAAGATATTTTGCAAGCCCGCTCTTACACTCATATTCTCCTTAGACATGGCGCCGACATAAGAAGGATTTCGTAAACGTAAATTTGCTTTTGGTGTGCCACCAGCATTGGCATTATTTTGTTGCTGTTGCAAAGCTGTTCCCATATTCTCTTCTGGTTCCAAGAGGAACGGAGGAGGCGTATTTCCTGTCATCCAATCGCGGTAGACAGCTATTGAACAACGTATCGCATCAATTTGTGCTTTTGTAGTAAAATTCAACAAAAATGCCTGACGATACACTTCATGGATAAAATTCACATTCTCTCGGGTGGAATACAAAACATCCCTAACTATCAAAGCCTGCTGAAAGGCATGCAAACGCATATGATCTGCTGCTTCCGCGATATGAACATTATCTAAACGATGTTGCAGCAAACGTTCGTGCGTAAAACGCGATAGCCAATTTATTAAGACGACCACACATGGGGCCATTACCTCATCCTTCTTGTTAATCGATCTCATATTGGGCAACCCCAAACGTGGGTCATACACTGACATAATAAACTCGAAGTTGGGACAAAATACTGGTAAAAAAATTTCTTTGAAACGTTGTAACAAAAATGCAAAAGCCTTGTGATCTTTTTGTGCATGATTATCGCGCCACTTTAAGCAAGCTGCCGTCTGTACCATACTATTGAGTAAAATTTCTAGACCATCTCGTGGATCTGGAGGTTGTGACTTTTCGCTAGAGGATGGTGGTAACAAAGCTATTAACTCTGAACTTTGCACGGGATGTGAGTAGCTATCGTGAAATACTGATGTAGTACTACCTTCCACTTTCATATTGGGATGATTGAGAAAATCCGCAGTATTAAATTCCACATCAGGTCCCTGTATACCCTTCTGGGGAACTATTAGACCGGGAATTAAGTCGGCATACATGTTGTGTATATAGGCAGGTGCATTTTCACCAAGCGCTTGATACCAAAGGAGAAAGTAGCTGTAGAAAAAAAATTAAAAATTGTGTAAAAAAAAATAAAAACCAAATTTGAAATAAATTTATTAGGAATTATCGTCTCCTTTTCATTCATGGAAATGTTTATATCCCAAAGTTTATGTTTCTAGGTACCTATAAAAAAACAAGTTCCAACATTTTTCAGCAACTGCATAATTGTATGTTTCTAAGCCCAATACTAACGGAAATTTAAAATGTACCAGCGAAAGAAAAAAAGTAACAAAAACAAGATTCTAATTCACTCAGGACCTTGAATGTTAAATTTCATGTTTCTAGGTCCAATACTAACAGAAAATCAAAAAGTACCAGTTAATGACCAAAAAAGTACCAAAAAGTTCCTTCATTCAGCCTTATATACTCAGGACATTGCACGTTGAATTTTATGTTTCTGGGTCCAATATTAGCAAAAGTTAAAACAAGTCCAAGTTGTGGAACAAAAAAGCTAAGGAAAGAAATTTAATTTCCCATATCTTTTCTTTTTTATCCCCACTGAAGTATCAAAAATTTCAATATTGTAGTAGGAGCCCATAATTTAATTCGTTTATTAGCCCAGTCATATTAGGGGTTTCACCTCGGAATGAAAGATAATAAGCTGAAAATTTGTATAAACCTTTGTTTTGTCGTTATTTTTGTCGTGTCCGCGTCTTAAGATTTTCAAGGTCATAAAAACGGTTTTTCGCAAATATCTCGCTTCTTACTGCTAAAATGAGATTTGCACCTTTATGAAAGTTGTAGAGTATAAAATTTTCTACAATTTTTGTCTGAAATCTTTTTTCGTACAATCAACCGTTTTTGGGGTAGAGCGCGAAGAGTGCGCAGTGTACAGTCATATATGGTCTAATACAAAGTCAAGCGTGTTTTTATCTTAAAACAATCAAATAAAATTTAAATTAAAAAATAACAAGTATCGTTAGATACATCCATGATACAAATACACAAGGTACTTCTACTTCTCTGTCACAATTATTTTTCTGAAGTTTATCGGAATTATTTGAAGTTTGTTTTTTGTTAATATTAAAAAAATCGATGCCACATATTAAAAAAGGCAACAAATTCCTTTTGGAAATTATAAGAAAAAATGTGTAATTTGTATTTACAGCTTTAATGTGAATTTTAAAGCATTTTAATTTGCTTTAGAGCTGAAAATTAAAAACAATGTAATTCACTAATTATAAACATACATATGTTTTTTTTCGCGAAAATTAAAAAAAAATTATTTGTATGGGTTATCTTTATTTAAAAGGAATTAAAATTTATAAAACAAGATTTAAGCTACACTTATTTCATCTTTAATCAAATAATTTAAGATTGTTTTATGTATAAAAAACATGATTCTTCTACCCAAAAAGAACCTTTTCATTATATTTTTATCTAACACTTAATTTTAATTACATATAATTTTTTAATAAAACCCTGTATGTAAATAATCACTATTTAATTGGGTCATATGTTGAATTAAGATGTTCAAATTTAGTCAAAAAATCGTTGCTTGGTTTGACAAATAGAATCTGGGAATTTATTTCTCATGTTGAGTAACAATTTTATTATACAAATTTTTATATTATTCGAATGTGTATTCTAAGTCAAATTACAATCCTATAATTATACTTTTCGCTTTTGAAGACAATGTGTCGTTATTTTTTCTAAGTGCTGCGAGCAAATTAAAAAGTCTTCATTCACAATAAAACAACATTTTTCGCAACCACACACATTTTCTATTTAGAAAACGTTTGCAAGTTTCGCCCACAACAATATTGCGTATTTATTATTATTTTTTTAAACATTTTATTAAAAGTTTCATTCAAAACTAAATAAAATAATTATAAACGTCATTTATAATTTCACACAAATAGTTGCTGAAGTGGAAGTAGACTCAACTTTTATTTTTTGTTCGAAAAATCAAAGGAAAATATATGAAATACTTTAGAACTTATTTTTTTCGTAATTGTTGTTACCATTGTGAACGTTTATTTTTAACGTACTTTTTTGATTTACGACGACGTTACAGCAAATGAGTGGAGATATGTGCATATATCTGATGCGGATCCTTAGTATGCAAGAAAATTATTTCAGAAAAAAATGTATTTAAAATGCCGACAATGATCTCAAAGTCAATAAAAATATAAATAAAAGTTTGGGTTCCAACAATTTTCGGAAATGCCACAAGTTGGCAAGAAGGGAAGGGCACATGCAAAGCAATTTTTTGTGTTCAGGTTTTAGAACAGAAATGTCGAAATGTTAACAAGGACGTATTTATATGATTTGTTGACTACGAGAAAGCTTTTGATACAGTAAAGCATGATAAACTGTGGGAAATTCTAATTTCCTTCAGAATAAATGATAAGGAAATCAGATGTATTAGAAGCTTATACTGGCATCAAACTGCACAAATTGCTATGAATGGGGATGTGACAGATGAGATAACTATATCTAGAGGTGTCAGACGAGGTTGTATTCCAGGGATGATAAAGTCGATACAATTGTACTTTTTTCAGTACTATTAGCATTGCAAAAGTACTAAAGTACTCGAATGACATTTTTATTAACTACAATTTAAAAATTTCAAATGCTTCAAAATATAAACATTTTGGTCAAAGGTTGGATAATTGAAAAATGAAATTAATAAACTAATGTTTCCAGATATCAGAGAATATACCAATAAACCAATATTGTCGGCGAATATGGAACAAATTTTTCAAGTCTAAAAAACATGCTAAAAAATCTTCGCCTAAACTCCTTTTTACATATTTTTTTTTTTTTTGTTAATTGCCAAAAATATATTTCAAATAAGTATAAAATTGAATTTTAATGCATCGGATGTTTTTTTAGCTGCACGAGAACTTAAAATGATAACACAAGACATGCTGTGGTTGGAATGAAATTTTTTATTATAATCTGGTTGATAATTTCATTGGTATTTATTTTTGAAATATGATTTCAGGCATACAGTGAATCACAGCCAAATTGGCCCACAAAGAAATCATTGAAAACCTGCCTAATATTTGCTTAAAAAAAAAGATATTTCATTAAAAATGTTTGTTTAAAATAAAGTTTATTTGGCACTTAATGAAAGGAACTAAACGTTTTGAAAATTCAGTAATTTAAAAATTAAAATTAATCGATAAAAACAATAAAATATAAAATATCACCTCACAGTAAAAATGGACCAGCACATCATTTTATTAAAAAAATTGGATTTTTCATGTCCTAGTATTTTTTAGGAAATCCTTTTTGGGCGATAACAGATGTAAGACGTCTAGGCATGGATTCCACAAGTTTTTTTGTAAAATTTGGAGAGATATTTGTCCATTCCTCCTGTAAAGCCGCTTTAAGGTCATTCACATTAGAAATATTATGTTTCCGCACTTCAATTTCTAGCTTATGCCACAAATTTTCGATTATATTTAAATCTGGAGACTGTGGAGGAGTTTTAATGACCCTTGGGCAGTTATACAACAACCAATTCTTTACTATGAATGCGGTATGTTTAGGGTCGTTATCTTGGTAGAAGTGAAAGGTGTCTTTAATACCTAGTTTTTCTGCACTCTGCTTAAGATTATTTCTTAAAATGGATAAATATTGGATTTTGTCCATGTTCCCCTCCACAAAATGCAGATTTCCAACACCTGCCGCCGAACACGCACCCCATACCATAACGTGACCACCACCATGCTTAACTGTAGGCCGGAGGTGCTTAGGATTCAACTCTTCGTTGGGCTTTCTCCATACATTTACCCTACCGTCTGAGCCAAAAATATTAAATTTTGACTCATCTACAAATAAAACATTTTCCCAGAAGAAAAAATCTTTCATTACATACATGTGGGCGTACTCGAGTCTTATTTTTTTATTTTTGGTGCTCACGAAAGGCTTTTTGCGGGCAATTCTACCATTCAGGCCAGCTTTTCTGAGCACTCTGCGCACAGTTTCTGCATTACAGCTAATATGAAAATGTTCCTTTACCATGTCTCTTAACTTTGGCGCACTTAACCTTGGATTATTTTTGGTCTGTTGGATTATCCAGCGTTCCTCTCTCTCAGAAAACATTTTTTTGGGGCTGATTTTTTGTTTATTAGTTATCCGTTTTTCTTCATTAAACCTCATAATAATGTTTTTTACAGTTCCACGTGGTTTTTTAACAATTTCCGCAATCATCCTCTGGCTTTTTCCATCTTTATAGTGGTCAATTATTAGTTTTCTCACTTCAACTGTGGTATGACGACCCATCTTATAGAAGAACACGTTTATGTATGATTTATGGAGTAATATCAATGTCGACAGAAAACAGAACACAGAAAATTTAAAAAGAAGTTATTTTGGGTTGTTTTACTTTGAAATAAACCGTTATATAACAGAGTTTATTTAGGTGGACCATTTTCACTGTGAGATAAAAAATGTAACGCTTCTCTTTAACCTTTTGTAATTTTGTTGTTGTTATACATATTTTAAATTGATATACATTATGTTAACACTAAATGTACAATATTTTAAAGTATATGGGGCTTAATTAAAAATTTTTTATTTAACATTAGAAATATTAAAAATAAATTTATTTCTGAGGGTGGGCCATTTTGACTGTGATTCACTGTATATCTACCGCGCTACAATTTACACGGTCCATTCTGTTCAATTTTGGACCAGTTTTTCTAAAAAATCTGGCCGTGTGGCGTAAGTGTTGGCTTGAATATTGGCTTCCAATAAACAAATGACCTACAATAGCTCCATAAAAAGTTATCCAGATGCGTTAAATCGCACGAACGAGGGACCAGTTAAAGAACAACTCTTGTTCTCGCTCCAAATACAGCAATTTGGCTAATTGACGTAGCCTTTTATTCACTAATCACTAAACACAATTTTTTGATAAAAGTTCCAGCGAACAGGTTTGTTTTTCAAAGTAAATTTCCATAATTTGGAAGCGTCGTTGTAGCATCAAAAAATTCTAATGACTTGCCAAATCTTACTGAACAGAAATGTCTACACAGTTTGACATTCTCAGCTGTCAAAGCATAGTTACGGATATCAATAGTAAGAAATAATTTTGGGTTTAAGTACAATAAGATTTGAAAAAGTACAATTTTTTACTGAATTAAGTACAATTTTGGGAATGTCATTTATCATCCCTGTTGTATTCTATCTCTCTTATTATTTTACGTATACTCGCAGAGAATTTTCGAAGAACCGATTAACAGCATCCAAGAAGGTATAAAAGTAAACAGGGCTTATATCAACAACATCAGATACGCCGATGACACTACCTTATTGGCTGACAGTATGTCTGGACTTTAGAGCCTGGTTACAAAGTTCACTTCATGCAGCGAAAATTATGGTTTGCAAATTAATATTCATAAAACAAACTATATTATTATTAGTAAGAAAAATAAATACAACGATTCAATACTTAAAATTCAAAAATCATACGTCGGGAGAGTGCAGAATTTTAAATATCTTGGTGTCCTAATTAATGAGCAATGGGACGGATCAAAAGAAATTAGATGCCGAATAAAGACGGCAAGAGATGCCTTTTTTAAATACAGAAAAGTTTTAACCAATCATGATATCAACATGGAGACAAAATCAAGATTCATAAAAAATTATATATGGTCAGTACTGCTGTATGCTGTGGAGGTATGGACTATAAAAGCTGTAGATATGAAGAGACTGCAAGCATTTGAAATGTGGACTTGCCGACGAGTACTAAAAATATCCTGGACATCTTAAAAATCTAATAACGAAGTTCTAAGGAGAATGAATCGAGAACGCGAACTTTTATCCCACATCAAAAAACGAAAAACTGCTTATTTAGGACATTTTTGGAGGGTCCGCCAAATAACTTTTTTTTTTGAAAATGCTATAAAAAAAACTACTTAACATTTTCTCAAATTTCTTTTTTTATTTGAAAGTAAAATCCTTCCGGTTAATAATGGAAAATAATTTCATTCAAATGGCTGCCTCGGCTGGCCATGCAGTAGCCTAAACGATCGGTCCAATTTTTAAGCACATTATCGATTGTGTGCAGCTGTATTTCACCAATGGCTTCACGAATATTGTCCTTAAAGAGTCAATTGTTTCTGGCTTGTCGGCGTAACACTTATCTTTGACGGCACCCCACAAATAATAGTCCGTCGGTGTCAAATCGCAGCTCCGAGGTGGCCAAACGACATCAGCTCTGCGGCTGATAATGCGATCTTCAAAAACAGGGCGCAAAACATCGAGTGTAGCTTCGGCTGTGTTGATCGTACCGCCGTCCTGTTGAAACCAAATGTTGCCAATATCCTCCTCTTCAATTTTTGTGAACAAAAAATCGTTCAACAGGGTCCGATAGCGATCGCCATTGACTGTAACGGCCACTCCTTGTCCATTTTCGAAGAAAAATGGCGCAATTATGCCTCTGGACCAAAATCCGAACCAAACAGTGACTCGTCTTGGGTGCGTCGGCTTTTCCATGTATGCGTGCGGGTTTTCTGTGCTCCAAATGCGACAATTTTGCTTGTTTACATACCCGCCAAGATCAAAATGAGCTTCATCTGAAAAGATGATTTTTTTGGCAAAATCGGCATCTTCTGTAAGTCTACATTACCATGATGTTCAAAGTATTGTCGCAATATTTCCCAGCGTTGTTCAAGCGTATACACAACCATATTCGTTCAGCGGAAGGATAAAACTAGTTATCTGTCAAATCAGACATGAGCTAAGTGGTACCATTCACGAAATAAGCACTAGTTGAAAAAAAAACGTTAGATGGCGGACCCGTTATATGGTTCTCCAAACAATCCTCCACGCCAAAGTGAAAGGAAAACGTAGTAGGGGCAGAAAGGAGATATCATGGCTTGAAAATATCCAACAATGGACTAGATCTCAGCTTGTGGAGAATCTCATAACTGCGGCAAGAAATAGAGACGTTTTTGCTCGGATTGTAAACGATGTTTGAATTCAGATCTAATGTAAAACATTCATTAAGCTTTTTGAAATTTAAATTTTGTAATTGTATGGTCTCTTACATTCGAAACCCGAATATGCAAATAAAGAAGAATAAGATCGAAATTGCTGAAATCTCGATTTGATTTGTCATTAACGTTTTTAGAATGTACATGTGATTTGTTAGTGCAGATTTAAAAAAAAACAATGGTGGAATAAAGATAGGTTATATAGAACTCAAACACCATAATATTTGTGGTGAGAAGAGAAAAGAGAAGGATAAGAATTGAAACGAAACATTATAATAGCTTTAGTGATAATTAAGCAGAGCTAAGACATCTTTGGTGATAGAGAAGGAATTAGTAATTGAATTTTGTTAATAAAATTATTTTGAGTTGCTTAAGAGCAACTAAAGTTATACAACTTACCGAACTCCGTCCTTCCGCAGTTTTGGTGAATTTCCCAAATGCAATAGTTTGCCCATAATACGACTGAGCGAATGACACTGCCAGCGTCGAGCCAGCAACTCTGGCAGTAAACACAGGATTTTCTCTAGCAGCCATAATGAACCATCTAATTCCTCACGATGGGCTTTGTGAACTAAATGCAAAAAAATTGAAATACAAAAATAGTTTAAAAATTCCAGAACTTCTAAATAATAATGAACATTAACAAAAACTAATAAAGCGAATAACAAAAACTACATGTAACATAATTTAAAAAAACAAACCAAATACATGAAATCGAAAAATAAGGGATATGAGGGCAGGTGACAAAGGAAATGTAGAAATTGTATCAGAATAAAATTTTGTTAATGAAAAAAAAGAAAAAACGGAAAACACAGCGAAAATTTTGTTTGGTATTGAAAATAAGTCGTAAAGGCTGTTACACACTATCCCACAAAGTCTTACGTATTTTTCAAAAATGCTTCCCTGATCTAATTATTCTTTGAACATTTTCAAAAAACAATAACAACTTATCATGACAGAGTTGCATTTTCGTAAATTACTAAAGACTTTGTGGGATAGTGTAAAACAGCCTTAAGAAACATGCAAAATTATAAATTTTGAATTTTTTTTTTTATGGAACAGGATAACGAAAAAATAAAACATTCAATGATAATTTTTATTGGCTTAATGAAAACAAAACAATTAGGCGAGTAAACGATGCAAATGGCGTTTGATTAAAATTTAGATTTTTTGAATATTTTTATTGATTTTTTTTTTATTGTTTATGATGTTGCTTGCAATAACAAGCATAAAACTTAATTTAACTTACCAATATGAAACGGAAGTTCTGCCATAATTTCAAAAAAATGTTGTACAAAACAGACAGAGAGTAGTAGCAGTAAGTGCATTTTTATTGTTTTGATTTTGGATTTGGATTTGCACAAAGAAATTTAATGGTTAAACATAAATATATTAGGATTTTGTTTTTTGTTGTTGTTTAAAAAAAAAAATATTTGTTTGGATTTCACAAGGAGTAGGTGGTTACAACATGTAGACACACACATTAATACACATTATAGAATTAGGTAAATAATAACACACCAAATAGCAACAAATTTAGTTTTTGTTTTTATTTTGGGTTGATTTTGAAAATATAAAAAAAGTGATATAATTCGTTAAAAAAAAATATTTATTTAATTGAAAACTAATTTATTTTTGTTTTTTTTTTAAGTTAAGAAAATAAAAAAAAATTTAATAAATAATTTGCTAAAAAACTTACCTTTTTGTTTTAAATTTGCTTCCGCTTGTATGAAAGTGTCATAGAGAATAAAATAAACATGGCTGAAATTTGTTTCGAATAGGGATTTGGCATCTTCATGATCCACATTATCTGAAAGGAGAGAAAGAATCATTTTTGAATAAGTTTCAGTATAAAATTTAGAAAATTGTTTGCTTTCTCAAACTTTTTGTCGAAATAATAAATAAATTTTTGAATCAAAAGAAGGTTTGCTGTTAAATTCTCAAGAGCTTCAATTTAACTAACAGCTGGCCCTGTTAAAGCCACTTTAGAAAATCGATTCAAATTTTTATAAATATTAAAATAAAACAACAATTATTTTATTTTCAGTAACACATATTACAAAATATGGCTCTGTGAAATATGCAGCTAACAATTCCCGATTTTAAAATTCGGGAGAGTCCAGGACTTTAATTATTTGGAAGTTATATCATGGAGCACAAAATTTATGTATGGATAGAAACCCAAGTATCAAATTTTGATGAAATTGTTTCACTTTTCTCTGAGTCAATGGTTTATTCTAGAACCATTTTTGTCGATTTTGTTAAAAAAGTTTCAAAAAGTTTTCAAAACTATGTGTGTGAAGTTAATATAACACGTTAATATAAAACTGTCAACCATATAAAATTGTGACATAAAGGGGGGTAGTTAAATTTTAAGGGCCGATGTTGATTTTGAATTAAACACAAATTATTTAGGAAATTATTGTCATTATTGTCAATCCGATGGTCCACATTTTCGATGACGCTGAGGCATAATTGAGTTTCTATGCCGTTAATGTGCCGAATTATCTCATTCTTTAGCTCTCGAATTGTGGCTGGCTTATCGACGTACAACTTTTCTTTCAAATAACCCCAAAGAAAGAAGTCCAACGGTGTCAAATCACATGATCTTGGCGGCCAATTGACATCGCAACCACGTGAGATAACACGGCCATTGAATTTTTCGCGCAAAAGAGCCATTGTTTAATTAGCAATGTAGCAAGTGGCACGCACCGTCCTGTTGACACCACATATCGTCAACATCCATATCTTCCAATTCGGGGCATAAAACGTTCGTTATCATCTCACGATAGCGACCACCATTCACAGTAACTGCCTGACCGGCTTCATTTTGGAAAAAGTACGGCCCGATGATGCCGCCAGCCCATAAAGCGCACCAAAAAGTCACTCTTTGTGTGTGCATTGGTTTTTCGACAATCACTCTTGGATTATCATTCGCCCAAATGCGGCAAATCTGCTTATTGACGAATCCACTGAGGTGAAAATGTGCCACATCACTGAAGATGATTTTCTTCGAAAATTGATCATCCACTGTTGCCATTTCTTGCCTCCATTGCACCTTGTAAGCGTGAAATGCAAGTCTTTGTGCAAAATGTTCATCAACGACGAGCGTGAGAGGTGCAATTGTTGGGCACAACGACGAGTTAAGCCTAGTACTCTGTTCAAATTTGTGAAAAATGTTGAGCAACATTACTTATTCCACAATTTTGACATGCGAGCTTGTACAATTTAACGTTTTTATTCCTGCAAAGTATGCGACATTGTTTGCGTTTAATTTTTTATTTCTTATTTAATTATCAGTTCATACTTTTTTGCGTTTGCTTAAAATTCCACGTGAAATAAGTGCAACTTACATTATTTCGCAGTTGTAAAAAAAAGTTGCCAGAAACATATGGTAACTTTTTCACAAAATGAACAGAGTACTTCTCTATCAACATTTTTTCATACACAGAGAAAACAGATTCGTGATCACAACCGAATTTGGCGCCAATCGAATTTCGTCGGTTGCATGTACTATCACACAATTCGGTTACAATTACTGAAAATTTCGTTGCTTAGCATAATATTTTTGATAGCAACATTTGAATTTTAGTACACTATCTGTCTTAACAACAGATATTGTTAGTTGTTAGTATGATTATTAGAAACTAAAGTGTGCTTATACCCGAATATTTGATAGTTGCAACTGAATAAACACACAATTGGTGTTCATAATAAGAGATTTGATTGTCGTTATCAATATATTTTTTTTACCGGTTGCATAAACCATTTTCCCTATCTATTAGATAGAAAATCAAAATAATTCCAATAAACTCCATTTTTTGTTGGTATATTTATTTATTAATATTTTTATGTATAGTTTACAAATTATTAAATTCTATACAAACACATGCAGCTTTCCACATCATCCAACGAATTTCCAAAGGTGTACAGCTTATCCCATAATGTACCAAAAAAACATTCTTTGGCAGTAATTCAACGCAATCTAGTGTCTGAAGTAAAACATAATAATTAACATGTGGTTTTTACAAATCGAACAGTGATTGAAGCTGTAAACTAATATGAAAATCACTAAAAAATTTAGCGATTTTCATATAAAGTATTTATAATATATTTGTTTGACCAATGTACACGCGGAGCAAAATATAAACAATATGTACATGTATATGTATTGTACATATGTATGTAGGTCGAAGATATTGCCCAGATACGATTGTCTAACTCCTCAAAGAATCTTCTGATGATTATCTGATGAGTAACAATAACAAAAACATCTAAATTTTTTATTTATTAGTTTTTTATACATTTTCTGACACACTTGTCTTTTAATCTTGGAATGAACCTTTTGCGGCTCTCCTTATGAGTAATATAACAATTACTGAGCTATCTAAACAAGCCGACGAAAGGATCTGCCAAATAAGATTTTCCAACAGGATTGTTGTTGAATTCCTGATCTAAAGGTTTGTTTCGTATAAATTGTATGAAAAAGAAGCTTGATGCGCTTTTTTAGGTGGCTCAGTTATATGTGTAAGCATTCCACAAGTTGTAAGGGAATTCCTACAAGAGTCTCATAAGGTTCTTGATGTGCTTTCTGAAAGCCTCATTAGGAAATCTTTACAGAAATCTCAAGCGAATCCGTCTACGATTAATACACTGTGCAAAAAAAAACCAGCCCCAATACTTGCAACGCGAAATGAAACTAGAATATTGGTAGAGCAAATCTGCCAAAGGGGTTTGAAAAGTTACCTTGGGTCCCGGAAATATGGGTCCCTAAAGTTTTTTAATTTTTTGAAAAGGCGTTTGGTATAAGTGAAAAAAAATATACTACTGTACTTCTGAGCTAAAATATAATTTTAGATGTCTTCAGTAAAATCGTATGGCAATTCTTTTCTTAGGATATATTAACCTTCTAACACTCATTTTTGTGCTTTTTTTAACATCCCAACAAAAGTATTCTAAAACGGCACATTAGAGGGTTAAAATGTTCCACGAATATTTCTTGCATCAAAATTTACTAGCAGTCTTCTAAGACCAAAAGTTCATGCAATTAATGTAAAACGGGTTTTCAAGAAATTCAAAAATTTCAAGGCCAGGAATTTCGAAAACCCGTTTTACGTACATTGCACGAACTATTGGTCTTAAAAGTCCCCTAGTAAAATTGGTGCAAAAAATATTCGTGGAACTTTTTAACCCCAGGCTAACGTTTTAAAACCCTTTGGCAGTTTTGCTGTTCTGAAACTCTAGTTTCATTTCGCATTGCAAGTGTTGAGGCTGGCGGCAATGACCCGATGTTTTTGATGTTTTAGAAGTATCTTTCAGAGGAATCAGCTTGTGTAACAGTTTCTCCTGTGCAAGGAATCTTTTACGTATAAAAATTGCGCTCGTCGACGATAAATGGTCTTCATGAGATTCCCAGTAGATTCTTTCGATTGAAAATGCTAGCTGGGCACATATGTATATGTATGTATTTATAAGAAATATAATACATATGTACATAGATATGTACGTGCATATGTACATAAATAATTATATAAATATGTAAATTACTTACCCCTATTTACTAAGTTTTTGCACATTTTCGGTTTTTGAACACAAACTTATTTATTTTAATAGAAAATTAAAATTATTTTATTATATTTAATGTTTTGACAGAAAATTTAGTAAACAATTGGGACACACAGCTTTTTTTTGGTTGTGAATACCAAATAATTATATTTTCATTTGTTGTACTCGAATTGAAACTATACTAGCAATCGATAATTGGCTGCAATAAATGAATTAACATTTATATTACAAAATTTATTGACGAAAGCCAATTCTTAATTGCAATGACCAATATTCAGTATTGCCATGTATTAAATTCGGTTGTGATTCTTACCATTTGTACTAATTTTTAGAACTAAATGAAATAAGTTATCATAACTAATAAAAGAATTGAAGGAATCATATTTCAGTTAGAATAACGTTTTAATAATCAAGAGAATTAAAAATCAGTTAGGACTATACATCAATATTTTATTACTGCAACCGTTTTCCAACCAATTTGTTTTCTGTGTGTATATATTCCGCAAAAGTTTTTTTCATATGTGTTTTGACAGCATTTCACGTGAAATGTTGAACAGAGTACTAGGCTTTAAGGTGGACGGCTCTTCAGTTACACTATCGCGAACAGCAGCAATATTTTCTGCAGTACGATCATGCACTGGTATTTTCACATCTCCTACAGACCCGGTTTTCTTAAATTTTTGCACGATTTTTCCAATTGTACGCAGATTTGGACGATTAAATTGACCGAAAAAATCAAGAAGTGCACGATATGCATTTCGATTTGAACGCCCATTTTCATAATAAGCCTGAATAACTCTAAAGCGTTGCTCGATTGTGTTCAAATTGGGTTAGTCTGAAATTGAGAAATTTCAAATAAAATACAGAAAAAATACTTGAGAAAACCCACCCTTTACTTATAAAATATTGATTTTTGGCCTAAATGGCTTAATATTACGTAACTATTTGAATAAAATAAATAAATAAAATGAAACCTGTTTCACAATATATTAAGCATTAATTATGCTCCATATCAATTATTTTAAAGTTAAATTAATATTGTTTTGCTCTACATGCCACGTTTGGCGATTGCAGCAAATTCCTCATACAAAACGTACAAAATAAATTTCACTCTTGCTTTGCTTCATTGCCGTAAGAAAAAAAAACGAAAGCAAAATAAAATGACAACAAGTTCTTTGTGCCTAATATTATTTAGATATCTTCATTTATATGAGATTTGTCTGCCTTCAAGTGATTTTAGGATTGGGCTTATATGTAAATAAAGTGTAAATTTTTGATCTGCCAGCATAACATTTTGTACCAACATTTATAAGGAAGTTATGGCATTAAAAGCTATTTTCGGGAGTAGTATTTGTAGGTGAGTTAGTTAAGATGATTAATATTGAAATCAAATTAGTTTGGGACATATTTAATCTCTCAGAAAGTGATCTGAGTCGATCGGTATACTTATAGGTGGATCTTAGACCAATATTTTAAGGTGTTAAGAACATCAGCACAAACGCATACTAAATACCCCCTCCTCTGTAGTGGCCGTAACCACGACTAAAAATTCAAAATTTCTTGTAAAACCATTTTTTTTTTTGATATGATTGCATTAAATTTTTGGGACTTGATGTATTTGTGTGAAATGTATTGGAAGTACTAAAAAAATTATTTCTAAAAAAAATCGACTTAGAGCCTTTTTATATGAACCCAACGATATACATATACATTGTTAATTCGTGATGATGAAATCATTTTAATTTGTGATAACGATATGTGTGTTAATTCTTTTTTTTAACGTTACTATCGCTATTGCGTTGAATTAAAAAAACAACAACAATACAACACATAAAATAACAATATCACCATGTAGACAAGTTTATTTTTATTCTTAACAATAAAAATTTATGAAATGCGAATAACAAAAATAGTACATACAGTGGTGGCAACATAATAAGTTTAAAGAAAAAACTAACACAGTTCAACTTCAGCGAAGACCTTAAGTGTAACTTATAAAAACCATTATTCAACGAGTAGACAATTTATATTCTCGTTAATGCAGTTCATGTGAAGTTTAAAATTTATTTATTTGTAGGGCCAATTAAAGAAACTATTTTTTACCTTCGCGTGAAATAAAGGCTGAAATTGGGCAGCAAATAAATACAGAAATATCTACACGGAAAATAACAAGGCGATTAAATTAGTCGAGACTTCGTAGGTGCATTGCACAAAAAGACCGCATGACTCAAAAAAAATATTAAGAAGAAGAAATCAAAGTTACTAGAAAAAGAGTTCTCTAGCACGACGTGTCAAAGTTTAATTTATTTCTTCAGTCCGATGTTTTTTTTATTAACAAGATATTTCTTCAGTCCGATGTTTTTATTATTTACAAGATTTCTTTATGACGTGCTAAATTTCCAATTTTTTATATTTGATAAATACTCTGAAATTTATTTTTGAGGGAAAGCTAGCTTTATGCGCATTTGCTTAGGCCAGATCATCAGTAAATCTTTTTAAGTTTTTAATGTGTTAAATTTACTGCCAGGCCAACGATGTCGACAAGAATATTTCTTTCGCTTATTTACATATATTGAAAACAATAATAAAACACTAAAATAAGTTTTTGTTTTCAATACAAATATACGACATCGCGGGTCTGTGCCTTAGCTTTTTTTATTTTATTTTTTTTTAACCGTTGTCATATTTTTCAAAACGAGATATCAAACTTTTAAATCGGTTATGTAGTTCCGAAGATATTTACAAAAAAACTATGTTAATAATGATCCAATATCAAAATTTTAAAACTTTCGAAATGTTGCATTCAAAAATCCGAGTTTTGGGTTTATTTACAAAATATTTAATTAAATACAAATCGATCGACACAGTAATGGACTTTGAATTCTGAATTTTTGAATTCATTAGAACCACCCGGAATGCCACCGCATGTAATAACATTAAAGGTTGGATCACCGGTAATTCTTATTCGCAACTTAAACGCATCAAAGTTATGCAACGGAACCAGATTGACCGTCAAAAACTGTTTACCAAATTTAATCGAGGCAACAATCATCGGTGACAGATTCAAAGGCGAAGACGTACTTTTTCTACGAATTCCGATGATTTCCAACGATTAACCATTCCGATTCAAGCGGCTCCAATTCCCTTTGCGTCTTGCCTTTGCTATTACCATCAACAAAGCCAGCCAATCTTTGACTATTGCTGGCTTAATTTTGGAAAATTCATGTTTTTCACACGGCCAGTTGTATGTGGCTTGCTGCCGAGATGGCACGCCAAAAAATTTATACGTTTTAACACCAAATAAAAAAAACAAAAAACATTGTCTATCCGCTGGCCTAAAGATGAAGTAATAAATAAATATAACTTCCAATTTGCCTTAAATACATGCGTTTCTTTTTTGATTGAGCCCATATCTACACCATTTGTAAGTTATTCTGTAAAAAACTTTATTATTTGGTATGGAATTTTATTTTAAAGGCCGTAAATTTCGTTAAATGCTCAATTTAAATCGTGTGGTAATACAACACTAATGTTTGCTTAGGGCCAGCAACGTGGATCGGGTCAGCTAGTTTATTATATTTATCAGGTTACACGCAAACTTACAAAGTGATCAATTTTTCTCAATGAAACAATCCCCCTTATTGTGTTTGGCGTATTTAAAATACGCGTACGACTGTTTGGTAAAAGATTAAAGGAAAAAAGTTCACGTTCTCTTTAATCTATTACCAAACAGTCGTAGGCGTATATTAAATACGCCAAACACAATAAGGGTGAATATAATAGCTACGCTTTCCACTCATCACTAATGTGTATTTAGCGTGTTAAATATTGAATGCAAAGTTTGTACTAATAAGCGATATTCACCAAAATAGAACAAAAAAAAAAAACACCATCAGAGCCATGGTAAATATGGACCATCAGATAGAGGTATGCCACCGAAGCCATGACGAGCCGAGCCATTATTGTCATAGATCCTTCTATAATAATAAAAACTATGATAATTCTCTGAAAACTTGTTGTTTTATTAACAATTATCATCGAGCGTTTTTGTTGGGCCACCCTTTAATATTAAATATCTACTACTATATACTTTCTTTCTAGCCTCTATAAAGCCATAATGGGCGCTGAGACAAAATTTTAAATTTTGTTAAATGAAAATGAAATAAGGCATTAAAAAAAAAATAAAATATACCAACATTTTTCGAATTCGGCCCGTAATCAAATTTTAAGAAATAGCAGTTTTATCCCAAATAAACAAAAATTAAAGCGTATACGTACAAAGATATTGAAGTAGGATTATAAGGGACACCCTAATGCAAATATGTGTGTATGTATAAGCAAATACGTAATAGATCTAGAACGTTTTTGGATCTAAATACTCATAATTGTTTTGATACAAAATTGTATAGATATGCTTTGTTTGTTTTGTTTTTATAGGAGTTAAAGATATTAAATGAAAATAATAATTAAGATATAATTCGGCTTTTACAAAATTTAGAATAATTTAACAGATTTTTTTCCAAATTTTAGGAAAATATATTTAAAATAATTATTTTTGAATAATTTTTATACAGAAACTTAAAATATTTCACAGAAAAAATTAAAATGTCGTCCATTCTGCAGTGTTAAGCAAACTTAAAATTCCTCTTCAGTGTATTTTTTCATACCAAAGCAAATATAAATTAATAAAATTATTTAATTCATACCGCATTCAATATTCTAGGAACCCTTTTGCAAATAAGACCTTTAAAAGTACATACATACATACATTTATACTCGTATAGTATTTTTTATATTTCTAATGAAATTAACACTTTAAAATTGATTATGTATCAGTAGTTTGTTTTTGTTTATTTTTTTATACATATTTATTCGTGTAGTTCACTCTTAAGCGTCTTCTGTGGGGCAGAACAAACGGCATCCGTAAAGTTATTAACTTTGTAAACTTAGTTTGCTCTTGCAAAGAAGCAAAAGCCAAACGTTAATGGAAAAATAGTTTTAAGAAAAGAAAAAGAAACCCAAGCATTTAGTACTTCGTTTTGTAGGGTTTTTATTTTTGTTATGATCCGAATAAAAAAAAGCAGATTAAATTACTCTTTCGGTCAATTCGATTATTACTTATTATCAGGGCAACCATACTCTGCAAATATTATTGGACCACCTGATCCAATTTCATGTTAACCTTGTGCGCAAAGTACAAGTTTCAATTTTGTAGATAATTTGATCAAATATGGACGTGGTCTGTGTAAATGGTGGTCTATAATTTCATATATTCTTTATAAAAACTTCTTTCCAAATAAGACTCTTTGTGTTACTACTAGAAAAAGAGTTCTCTAGCACGACGTGTCAAAGTTTAATTTATTTCAGTCCGATGTTATTATTATTAACAAGATATTTCTTCAGTCCGATGGTTTTATTATTTACAAGATTTCTGTATGACGTGCTAAATTCCCAATTTTTTATATTTGATAAATATGTACTCTGAAATTTATTTTTGAGGGAAAGCTAGCTTTTATGCGCATTTCACTGGTTGCTAAGGCCAGATCATCAGGAAATCTTTATTAGTTTTTAATGTGTTAAATTTACTGCCAGACCAACGATGTCGACAAGAACATTTCTTTCGCTTATTTATATTGAAAACAATAATAAAAAACTAAAATAAGTTTTTGTTTTCAATACAAATATACGACATCGTGGGTCTGGGCCTTAGCTTTTTTTATTTTATTTTATTTTTTTTAAGCCGTTGTCATATTTTTCAAAACGAGATATCAAACTCTTAAATCGGTTATGTAGTTCCGAAGATATTTACAAAAAACCTATGTTAATGGATCATATTTTAAAACTTTCGAAATGTTGCATTCAAAAATCCGAGTTTTGGGTTTATTTACAAAATACTTAATCAAATACAAATCGATCGACACAGTAATGGACTTTGAATTATGGATTTTTGAATTCATTAGAACCACCCGGAATGCCGCCGCATGTACTAACATTAAAGGTTGGATCACCGGTAATCTTATTCGCAACTTAAACGCATCAAAGTTATGCAACGGAACCAGATTGACCGTCAAAAACTGTTTACCAAATTTAATCGAGGCAACAATCATCGGTGACAGATTCAAAGGCGAAGACGTACTTTTTCTACGAATTCCGATGATTTCCAACGATTAACCATTCCGATTCAAGCGGCTCCAATTCCCTTTGCGTCTTGCCTTTGCTATTACCATCAACAAAGCCAGCCAATCTTTGACTATTGCTGGCTTAATTTTGGAAAATTCATGTTTTTCACACGGCCAGTTGTATGTGGCTTGCTGCCGAGATGGCACGCCAAAAAATTTATACGTTTTAACACCAAATAAAAAAACAAAAAACATTGTCTATCCGCTGGCCTAAAGATGAAGTAATAAATAAATATAATTTCCAATTTGACTTAAATACACGCGTCTCTTTTTTGATTGAGCCCATACCTACACCATTTGTAAGTTATTCTGTAAAAAACTTTATTATAGGTATGGAATTTTATTTTAAAGGCCGTAAATTTCGTTAAATGCTCAATTTAAATCGTGTGGTAATACAACACTAATGTTTGCTTAGGGCCAGCAACGTGGATCGGGTCAGCTAGTTTATTTTATTTATCAGGTTACACGCAAACTTACGAAGTGATTAATTTTTCTCAATGAAACAATCCCCCTTATTGTGTTTGGCGTATTTAAAATACGCGTACGACTGTTTGGTAAAAGATTAAAGGAAATAAGTTCACGTTCTCTTTAATCTATTACCAAACAGTCGTAGGCGTATATTAAATACGCCAAACACAATAAGGGTGAATATAATAGCTACGCTTTCCACTCATCACTAATGTGTATTTAGCGTGTTAAATATTGAATGCAAAGTTTGTACTAATAAGCGATATTCACCAAAATAGAACAAAAAAAAAACACCATCAGAGCCATGGTAAATATGGACCATCAGATAGAGGTATGTCACCGAAGCCATGACGAGCCGAGCCATTATTGTCATAGATCCTTCTATAATAATAAAAACTATAAGGATAATTCTCTGAAAACTTGTTGTTTTATTAACAATTATCATCGAGCGTTTTTGTTGGGCCACCCTTTATTATTAAATATCTACTACTATATACTTTCTTTCTAGCCTCTATAAAGCCATAATGGGCGCTGAGACAAAATTTGAAATTTTGTTAAATGAAATTGAAATAAACCATTAAAATAAAAATAAAATATACCAACATTTTTCGAATTCGGCCCGTAATCAAATTTTAAGAAATAGCAGTTTTATCCCAAATAAAAAAAAATTAAAGCGTATACGTACAAAGATATTGAAGTAGGATTATAAGGGACACCCTAATGCAAATATGTATGCATGTATAAGCAAATACGTAATAGATCTAGAACGTTTTTGGATCTAAATACTCATAATTGTTTTGATACAAAATTGTATAGATATGCTTTGTTTGTTTTGTTTTTATAGGAGTTAAAGATATTAAATGAAAATAATAATTAAGATATAATTCGGCTTTTACAAAATTTAGAATAATTTAACAGATTTTTTTCCAAATTTTAGGAAAATATATTTAAAATAATTATTTTTGAATAATTTTTATACAGAAACTTTAAATATTTCACAGAAAAAATTAAAATGTCGTCAATTCTGCATTGTTAAGCAAACTTCAATTTTCTCTTCAGTGCATTTTTTCATACCAAAGCAAATATAAATTAATAAAATTATTTAATTCATACCGCATTCAATACTCTAGGAACCCTTTTGCAAATAAGACCTTTAAAAGCACATACATACATACATTTATACTCGTATAGTATTTTTTATATTTCTAATGAAATTAACACTTTAAAATTGATTATGTATCAGTAGTTTGTTTTTGTTTATTTTTTTATACATATTTATTCGTGTAGTTCACTCTTAAGCGTCTTCTGTGGGGCAGAACAAACGGCATCCGTAAAGTTATTAACTTTGTAAACTTAGTTTGCTCTTGCAAAGAAGCAAAAGCCAAACGTTAATGGAAAAATAGTTTTAAGAAAAGAAAAAGAAACCCAAGCATTTAGTACTTCGTTTTGTAGGGTTTTTATTTTTGTTATGATCCGAATAAAAAAAAGCAGATTAAATTACTCTTTCGGTCAATTCGATTATTACTTATTATCAGGGCAACCATACTCTGCAAATATTATTGGACCACCTGATCCAATTTCATGTTAACCTTGTGCGCAAAGTACAAGTTTCAATTTTGTAGATAATTTGATCAAATATGGACGTGGTCTGTGTAAATGGTGGTCTATAATTTCATATATTCTTTATAAAAACTTCTTTCCAAATAAGACTCTTTGTGTTAGTAATTATGATGGTTTTTAATTAAATTCGCCCCAATAATATTTACTGCAAATTAAATTATTATCGAATCGTTTCACTTTCGTCTAAAGCTCCCATTCTTAAATAGTTTTCTTTCACTTCCTTTAAATGTTAACATTTGTTAACAATTAAGCGACCGTACCTAAAATCCCTTTAAGACAAAAATTCATATGGATGTAAATAATATTTTTAGGTTTTTTTTCAAATTTTGTTATTAAATTGTTGAATATTTTGTCTTTGAATTAGCAATTTTTGTATTTTTTTAAGGCATATTTTCCAGTTTTAACTGTATATTTAATGCGCATAAAACGTGTTTTTCAGAGCATATTTCTGGTTTCCCTGCTTATTATATTAATTATTTTTGAATCACTAGTTTATAGTCTAATACACAGAAAACATTCTTGCCAATTTTTTATTTTTTTTTTCAATTATTTATTTATTTATTTATTTAATCAATACAAAGAAAGCTTAAAAGGCTTTAAACAATTAATCAAAAATAAAATCAGATTTGATTAATAATTTTATCAAGTGAATTAAAAAACATTACAGCAGAAAATGTTGGTTAATCAAAAAAGTTTTAATTGATACTAAATAATTTGCTGAACATTGCATTTGCTGATATAATTTTTCTTATTTGTTTTTGATTCCTTTTTTTATTTTTCAGTATTATAGACAATGTTTGGGAGATGCAGAAGCCATGTATACGATTGAGCAACGAGCAAAAAACAAATAAATATTTTTTAACACAAAATCAAGTACGCAATCTCATCGCTCATTTATAGTCATCGGGATCCTTATTGACTTATCTTGCGAAGATGACCGCTTGAAGCCCAAATCTAATATAATATTGAAAAAGTTCGGGAGACCGTTAATGATATATCGACTGAAATATCGACTCTTAAACGTATCACTCAACTTTAAATGCGAACAACTTCACTGCGGAGAATAATGGGGAAAAAAATATTGCTGTATCCGCATAAGATACAAATGGTACATAAAATTCTGCTGTAAGGCTATAGAACCCGCTTAAGATTTTGTGAGAAATTGACCGAATTATTAACGGATGTTCAGTGACTTATGGCCCACCCTGTATATATACATACATATTAGTGATGTTACGGATATCAATTTTTAATATTCGAGAATATGAATATCTGTGCCAATATTCGAATATTCGCTATATACGAATATCGAATTTGAAATTTATCGCCACACGATTTTAAATTTGTATACAGTGGACTCCCGAAAGTTCGTAATCGCAAGGGACCGGCCATTTCTTACGAATTATAGGGATTTTCGATTTAACGGGGTTAAAATAAAATAAATACGAATTAACGGGGTTTTACAATGGTCACCTTCAACCAAACTATTTTTAAAGAAAATTTTAAACATATTATGTTTAATATAAACATATTATTGTCAGCGGTAGGGATGTTATGGTTAAATTAGGCCTCCATCAAGAGGCCCAAACCATAATATTGCTGCCTCCAAACATGTTATGATCTATAATAACTAAAATTTGTTAAACACTTACAATAGCATGGTTGGTTTTCAACCAAAGTATGTTGCTCTTGAAAAAGAGGTAAATACTATTGTTAATTTAAAAACCAATTATTATCATATTTAACCATAACATTATTAGAAGTTCTTGATGGAGGACTATTTTAACCATAATATGGTTGTCGCTAACAATTATATGGTTATATTAACCATAATCAGCCCAATTATAAATAAAAATTCTCCGGGAGTTTTCTCCCTTCTCCCATTTTCCTATGTTAATTCAATTGTAAAAATGTGAAAAGGGAAAAAACTCCCGGGGAATTTTTATTCATAATTGGACTAAAAATGTTTAAAATTTTCTTTAAAAACAGTTTGGTTGGAGATGACCATATTTAAACATGTTTTTTCTCTACGTGTACTTAGGAAAATATTATTAGTTAAGGAAGATAAGACGAAGCCTGAATTTCTGGATGGTGTTAAGACCAAAGGCTCTACAAGAAATTTCCGCGAGACGCTAAATAATAAAATTATTTTTGAGTAAATTATTATGTACATAATTTATTATGTACATAATTTATTATGTCTAAAACATAAGAAACTTTTGACATTTCTTTCTCTAAGCATGAACAAATTGAAAATTATTTTTTATTTTTATTAAATTAAGAGGGTAAAAATGATAGAAATTGCAGAATTGGTTGGAAAAGGTAAGCCTACGATCAGCGACATTGTCAAAAGGTTTCGCAATGAGTTAAGGTTAGCCAACAAGAGCAGAGAAGGTCAAGGACAGATATTTAATGAGAAGGAAAAGCTTTCGACATTAAAATAAATCATGCAAGATACTTTTTAAACGACAAAAGAACATTAAGTTACTTTAAAAACTCGGATTGGTAAAGATGTTTGCTTAAACACTATTCGGAATAAATTACATAAATACGATTATTACGGAAGGGTTGCAAGAAAGAAGCCATTTCTTAGCTTTAAAAATAGAAAGCTAACTTTTTAACAATTGAATTAACATAGGAAAAATAGGAGAAGGGATAAAACTCACGGGGAATTTTTATTTATTAGTGGGCTGAATATAATTAAATTTGCGAAGGAATGATGAATTTTTTTTTTTAATTTGCGAAGGAATGATAATTTTTTTTTTAATTAAGAGCACATTTCTTGAAAACTCTTTAAAATCTTCTCAAGCAATGATTTATAAAACTAATTTATTTTTTAACGCAAACCCTTGGAAAAGAATCTCATTAATTTCTTAATATATTTTTCATCTGCTTCTAAGAATATTTTTTATTTATTTTTATTTCAAGTGTGATTGCAAACGAATAGGAGAATTGTAGACAAGTTTTATTTTTATATTTTCTTCATTGCTTTTACTTCTTACCACAATTAGTAACATATAACTGCGTTTATGTTCTTTCTGTTTATATTTCTGTATATAAACTTTTTTGCTGCTCTTTTCCGTAGTATTATTAAATTGGTTCTTGCCTTTTACTTCTGCGAAAGTAAACCTTAAGCGTAGCTCATATAATGGAAAAGAACTGTGTGGCAGGGATGGCAAGATACGTTTTGAAATTGTACAAACCTTCTTCTAAAATTGTACTTTCTTAAGCGTAATTGTACCAAAATACATGTTTATGGTCATATGGTCAGCTCATTATTGATTTGGCGCATATGCCAAAAAGTCGCTGTGAAGAAAAACGACAATGAAGGTTTAAATAAAGATTTCTGAAAATACATCCGATAGAATTTTTTTGTATTATTACCACTGCTCCCGACATATCCATATGTTTTGAAGAAAAATTTAAATTTTTGTGAACATTCATGAACGCACTTTGTTCTTGACATTTTATTTTGCTTTAACTCCTTTTTTTCTTACGGCAATTTTGTACGTTTTTGCTGCATTCGCCTAGAGTGGCGTGTACAGCTGAACAATATTCAATAAAATTTAAAATAGTTGATATGGAGCTAAATTAATGCTTAACATTTCAGAAACCATATAAAATGTCGTGAAATAGTTGTTGGATTCAAAAAGGGGGTATGTATTTAAAATATATATATCGCATACCTTGCTAAATTTTTTTTAAATGGTTGGTAGGACTAACCAAAAATGAGCTGTGAAACGTCTAAATCTTCTGGCACTTAAAAAAGTTGTACACAAGTTTAGATGAGAGGTCGTTTATACAGGCTTTTTTAGAAGCTTAAAACACTATCGGCCTTATGCAAAAAAATTAATGTGAACTTGACGTGTTCGTTAAACAAAAACATTTTATGGAAGGCCGGTTTTAACGAACTATTCAAGTTCACATTATTTTTAGATTGAAATTTAAATTTAAATTTAGCTATTGAAATTCAGCTTGATCGGTAAACAAACCCGCCTCTAATTTTATCCATAAATCCCTTGTTATTGTTGTTTTTCCCCTGAATATCTGGAAAACAGTTAGGCAAAAGAATCCAAATTAGATACAAACATCTTGGTTATCAATAGACAACATCCGTTTAAATGTGGGCGAGAGTGCGCAAAGCACGAAATAGATTTATTGTTATCTAAAAAACGGTTTGAGAAAAATTTTTCAAAGTTGGCACACATAGCTGGGTTATCAATACACAACCTCTCTAAAAACGTGACCGGGATTTCGGTGTACTTATCTGCAGAACGGCAAGAGCCGAAGTTTCCAAATAAGATACAAGCATCTAAGTTATTAATACACAACATCCGACAAAATGTGATCGGGATTAAAGAAATGGATATCCTACTAATTTTGGTTTTTTTTTATTTACTTCTAACACGGTTCAGTAACGGAGTAATAACGTTTTTTTTTTGTCTCCTGAAAAGTACAAAAAACATGTTAAGAGTTGTCAACCTGTGACCGACGATATAACTTTCTATTCTTATTGCACAATGGTGAAATGGTGAAATAATAATTAAAAACCGAAAACTGACCAAAAAACCTCGGTTTTAGCTTTTACTTTAAATATGTATGTATTTATGTTAAAATAAATGGCAAATTATACATAATACTCGAACAAAAATATATACACTCATAAAATTATTACAGTAACTGATTGTGGGTTATTAAATTCGTTTTCCGTACTGTTAAAATTAATAAAAAGATATAGTTATTTTACGAATACTTTTATTTTTTAACATTTATGTTTGTTATTCAAAAAAAAAACAAAATACAAAAAAATAATAAGGGTCCTCATGATGTCGCTTAAAATTGCCATTTGTGCAAATGCGCAAACTTACGAGTCTTGTTTCATGAAGCCCCTTTTTTACTTTTGTGTAATTTTAAACAATTAATGTCAGTTTGTAAGAAACGTCAATACAAAAATAAATTAAAAATTAAAATTCAAAAATATAAAAATTTGTGTTTAAATTTGTGATTAATATGTATGAGAAATTAGCTTTTAAAAATGCTCAAAGAAAGCCCTTTTGGCAATTTACTGAAATTATTGCTAGAATTTATTGTTTGTGATTTATAGACACTTGGATTTTTCATTGAAAACGACGTTAAAATCATTAAAAGATCTGTTTGTATAAATGCACAATTGAACAGCGCAAGTTTACGTGACAAAATTGTTGGGCAAATTTACCAAGTTTGTGTAAATGAATTCTCATACAATTTTTGACAGTTCATTTACGAGGGCGTAAAAATGCACAGTTTGCACAGATTACGAGACTTATAAACGATATCATGAGGACCCTCTATGTTTTTCCATATTTATTTTGTTATGTACATACATATGTAGTTTGATTTTTGTAGGTTAAAATATATTTTTTAAATCTAAAAACTATTCAATTTTAAGGACAATGCTGCTAAATGAATAAAAAATTTAAAAATTAATGTAAAAATCATTTAATTTAAATGAAATGTAAATGATCCGTTTTTAAAATGAATTTTAAGTTGTTTAAAATGAATTTTCGTTTGAATTTTACTACATAATATTTCGAGTGTATGTATGTAGTTTTACTCGAATATTTTCAAAACCGAAAACCGAACCAAAACCGACCGGTGTTAAACATTTCAAACCCGAAACCGCGGTTGCACATTTTTACGGTTTTTAGCAAACTCTAGAATATGAGATTCGATATAGCCGAATATAGCATTTTACTAGTTATTGCTGCAAAACTTATCATTAAATTATAATCCCATAACTTTTCGCCGTATAATAAGCACCAGACCCTTTCTGTACATTAAAGTATTCTGTCTGATGCTTAATGTTCGGTGAGATAACTTTAATATCATTCCTAAGGATTTGTAGCAAGTTAAGCTAGTTTTATTGGAATTAATGTCTAGTTATATTACCCACTTAATGCAGAAGATGCATTAGAAACTATAATAAAATTTTTCGTTCTGTAGAAAAGAATAATGATACTTAATTAGTCATAAGTTTATTATGATACCTTTTAATATCGTTAAGAAAGTAACATAAAGAACTACAATCGTTCCAAATCTGCCAACCCTACCCTGTGGAGGTTCTAAAGCAAAATAATTACACAAAATCAGACATACAACCGCATGCATACATTTTCACCTTTGTATAAAAAAGAAAACAAAGTTGAATTTCACATGAGAATTATTTGTAAGTTATTGCAAAATATTTATCATTTGGTAGCTTAACAAAAAACCAAGCTGCTAGCGAACAACAGCCAAACAAACAACATGTATGAATTCATTCCTCAAGTGTCTAAACTACACAAAGTCGGGCTTTTTAAGGTTGTAAATACATTTATTTAAATGGAACTGTTTGTGTTGGTGTTGTACTTTTCAAGCTGTTATCAATTGCAAACTGCTAACCAATGTTTTTTGAATGTTAACAAAAAAGCAACAGCATACTTTTTAAACTGTAACTGATAATTGTGACACCTAAAGGCCAGTTAAGAAATTATCGCACTTTGCATTTAGTTATTAAATTAGGACACTGATTCATTGAAATTAGTGGAAAAGTTGAAACAATTTAGAACAATTTTGTTTGTGTAATGGCGATACATCGATTTCCCAACCATATAATATGCATTCTTAAAGGATTCTACAAAATTATTTATGATTTCTAATCCGTTTTTTAATTTTAATCGATTTTGAACGCAAAGAAAAAAACATTATTGTGGTAAACATATTCTAAGACCAACATATTATGATATGATTCATGATAGTAGTCACCATATTAAGATTATTATTGAATCATATTGTGACCAAATATATTCGTAATATTACCTCATAATATTTTTCCCATAATCATATTCTTATCATGATAATCATAATTAATTTAGAAATAATCATATTATTGTCATGTTAATCATAATAAGTTAAGAAGTAATAATATAATTATCATGGTAATCACAATAAGATAATTATGTTAATCATAAAAAATTAAGAAGTAATCATATTATGATACAGCACCTATCATAACTTTCATAACAATAAAAAATAAATTGAAATTTTTTTGCAATTGTTCTTAATGTAAAGTTGCAATAGCGGAGTTCAATATAATGCTTGCAAAATTGAAAATAAATATATCATAACGCTTTTATGAAATCTTTGTGAGTTTTGTTGTGGGATTTTACTAAAGAGCTATGATATTTTGCATTTGCAAGACTAATGGTGTTTTCTTTTCTACAAAAAATACCACATTTTAAAAGGTGCATGTATAAAATGTCGTGCCGAACATGTAATACTGCAATTTTTTATTTGACGAGAACAAAACACAAAAATGGGTAGCCCTGTTTTAACAGCTGACAAAAAGTTTGTTCTTCTATATATATAAAAAAATATGTACATAAATCAAAAAGTGTGTTCTTCAAAATACAAAAAAAAAACTATACATAAACCCAAATTTCTTAATAGATTAATATTAAATAAATTAACAAAATGAATGACGAAATTCCGATTTCTTTAGTTTATTTTTCCTATGTAAACAAGAAAATGCCTTTGCCATATTTCCGATTTATTAACACCAAGTTTTTACGATTACTTGATTTGACGTTTTTTTTTTCAAAAACAATTTTGGAATAAAACACGCTGCGCTTTTAGAGAGCAAAGCATTTTTAAGAAACAAACACCAAATTGCATTTTTTTAATAAAATGTGACATTTTTTGTAGAAAAGAAAACACTATAATACTGAACTCCGCTAATATCCTTATTTTTTTAATTTCTTTAAAATTATTTTTGTATGGTAATTTTTCTTTAAATTGTTTAATCGCTCACTAACAAATAATTTGATGACATATTTTTTAAACAAACGACACAACTGATTCAAAATTATTTTACAAATGGCGCTAACATAATATTATTAGAGTAAAGATATTTTGATTGCATCTAAAACATATTATGACTTCACGTATAGAATGTTATCATGTTATAGTTGTAAGTAATTGAATATATTTTTAAAGTTATCATTATTTAGTGAAATTTATAATTGCGATAAACATTGATATGTTAACAGTAACTATAATATTGCTTATATTTAATAAAAATAACAATTTTATGTGTACGACAACAATATATTGTTACAATAAGCCGTAACCATCCCCAACCTTTGAACCCAAATATAAAATGTTGATCTTTTTTTTGTCAAAAGAGTCGAGTGTCCTTTAAAAGAGATAATAACTAGTTTTTGCGAATATTCTTTTTATCTTACTCGGAAACCGAATTCAAATGATATTAAAAAGGAAATAAAATTTAAAACAAACGTGTTTAAAAAAAAAAACTTTGAATACCACTTATCTTTTCAGATCTAACGCCCAACAATATGAATATAATTATAAAAAGCCCATCAAGCAAAACACTAAAATAAATAAAAACTCCAACCACAAGCGATTTTATGGTTAAAAATTTAAGGTAGTCGTGGTTTTTCACTCATATCTCATCCATTTATGGACCGAACTGGCTGAATTTCAATAACAAAATTTAACGGAGCCGATGTGACAGAAATATTTAACAACCTATACTGACAATAGGAAGAAGTACGGACAATGTCAAATTCAACATCCTGTAAAGGTGTTCTACAAGAAAGTTGTTCGTTGACATCCTTACGGGTTCTGACGGGATTCAATGTTAGGACTCTAAGTTTTATTCATTTTCAATTGCCGACTTTGACACTAAGGGCTATACATTTCCCTCTAACGCATGTATAATTTACAAAACAACATGAGTTGGACAAAGTCAATAAATTCGAGAAATGGTATATCGACATTTCTAATGTATTAAACATTGATTATACCTTGCTTAAAGGTCGGATATTGTTAAAACGATAATGACATTAAATAATTAAATTAAATTTTATCAAGAAAAATACATGTAAGTTTTTTTTTTTGGTTTACTAAATATTTAAGAAAAGTATGGACAGCCAAATGTAAAAGCAAATTCTTTTTAAAAATTAACACAAGTACGGGAACGAGAATTTTTGAACAATGTTTAGTGAGTTCGATGCTATAAATGCTAAAAAAAACACTTGTAGCTATTAAGACAGGTGCTGCTGAGTTGGAAATCCTTAGTCGTTGTTTGTTGAATTACGTGTCTTTCCTATCCACAGAACCGATTGTCGTCGGAACAAAAAACACTTGGTTTTTGCAAACGCTGTATAGACATCACTCTATGAAAGTGAGAAAGACAGAGACAAATCCGCCTTAAGATTAAGGCCCTAATTTTGTAAAACATAACGCAACGACAAAGAATTACATTGAAAGCAAAAACAAATTCATAAATATTTTGTAATTTTGTTGTTGCCTCTAACAGAAATTCACATTGGTTTTTAAGATTTCATACGCCTCATTGCTTGTGGCGTTGAAAATTTTAAAACGGTAAATAAATTTCTGTACAAAGCAACAACAAAATAACAAAATATTTATGAATTTGTTTTTGCTTTCAATATAATACTTTGGCGTGCGTTGTGTTTTACAAAATTAGGGCCTAAAATGCAATTTTTTATTTATAAATGAATATTTATACATCCATAGGTTTATTACCAGGGTATCACACAAATTTAAAGCGCTCCTCTAAAAGTCATCAGTCGAACTAAAATTTTCACAATCCTCTCCAGAGTATTTTGGTATTTACCAGTTATCAATTTGAGTTTTTAATAGTTCTTCGCTAGTTTTATATGGTACTTCACTCCACTGGGGAAAAAGCTATGATCAATGCCTGAATCCGAAAAGATTTGAAATTGACCTAGTGCCTGTCAACAGTCTTTCTTTGGTCATTGAAATCTTATGGGCGCTGCAGGTGTATGAATACCTGGAATGCAACAAATATCCAAAATGGCAGGTCTTTGTGATTTTTTCAGACTGGGGTACTCACCAGAAAACCTTGTTGTCTGGTGCTACGGGAGCCAGTAGCCCCCGGTGAACATTCCACCGGACTGAGTGTTATCTAAGACCTCTTGCGTGAAATACTAATTGTCTTTCAGAATTATTGTCTTTGCGGAAGCCTTTCTTACAAGCGGAAACTTTTGGGGATCATGAAGTTGCTATAGTTAATACCCAGAACGGCCGGAAGGGAGACTTCCACATATGAGGCTGATTTTTTTGGCCCTTATGGGAAAGTTCGGCCTGTGAAGGTTATCTAGGAGCTGTCGCTATTCGACAGATGCTGCTGGATTTAAATATAGCAGTGGAGGTTTGATTACTCCGGGTGCTAAGCAAGGGGTGAGTGTATAATTATTGTCGGATTATACACTTTAAAAACGGCTACCTGTTTGTGAAGTATAAATTGGATGCACCATGGGGTAAGGCCGCAATGAATAAAGTACTCCACCAGACAAACACTTTACAATATTGCATTGCATATGGTTAATGTTGAATGAACAAAAAAACTGTAAATCGCTACAACTATACGACGCCAAGCCATTAGCCAATGCGAGATGAAACGCACGAAAAGCAGACAAACGAAGTCGATCTGATTGCGTGTCAAAAAAATAACGACAATGGCGCGAAAAAGGCTTTTCCGCCCAGAGCAGTTTTAGGAATGGATTTTAAATTCTTAAGCCTATAGTACACGGAATGTAAAAAAGCTACATGCGCATGGGGTTCTGACGTAATTTTGTCGTCATCACACAACACGAACTTGCTATTGTGGCTTTGTAGTGTCGTCAACATAGTTTGATTACAATTTACTTGTTAACAAGCGACTGCTAATCGATGAACACTTAATGAAACTTAAGGTAGGTATAATTAAAAGCAACTTATAATGTCAAAGTCGTAACGATGACCATGGAAAGCAAAATTCAATTGGTTTGTAAGATCATGGTTATGTCGTTACGGTAAGCCACCTATAATAAAATACAGTGTTGCCCATAAGGTTGGTTCAAACAGCTGTTTTGTATGGCTATGGTTATGTCATGTCTAAAATGAACTTTGCGCGAAGTAATACTTTGGGTAAGTTCAAGGCAAAATTATATAAGTTGACAGCGAAAAGCCAACTGACTTTGGCGGTTCCTTTTGCTTTGGTTAACAATATTTTGTTTACAAATATTTAATACTGCAACCAGTAAACACTAGCAATGCAATGAGTAAAGCTTTGTTATTTTTTCATTGCTGTAGTATTACGGTCACCGTGTAACATAAATTTGACTTGGATAAGTTCTTAAAAGAAAGTACTAAAAACTCCCTCATGAAATCTCCCATTAGCACTTTATTGTTTGGGTGACTTCGGTATTGTACGGGAACACAACTATAAATATATGTACTTTTTGAAAATAAGTAAAGATCAAGGGACACCCTAACAATTAATCAGCCTTAACTGTGGTGTAGTAGAAGAAATTATCGTTAATGACCGACTAATGTTTTTGAACAACTACTTTAGTGTAATTTTTTGCTTTATTATTTTTTATTCGTTTTTATATTTAAATACATTCTTTTTTTATTTTTATCAACAATTTGTCTTTTATTTATTTTATATGTGTAGTAAAATGTTAAACATTCTGTTTGATTTAAATGGATTCGTGGTAGTGAGTATTTTTGTTTTTATGGTTACATGGTTTTGTTAATTTCATACAATTTATTTGCAAGTAAACATGTTCATGTGTAAGTCAGTCAGTTAGTCAGCTGTAGAGCCAGCCAAAAAGCTAGTCATACTTAGTCAATTTATGAACAGGTTTTTTTTAATATTTATTATTATTAAGTACCGGCGGTTTTGGGTTGTTTGCAAATTATTGGTTCGGGGTAAAAGATATTTCCATGATTTCAATAGAATTATAAGTTTAGGTTAAACACAAATAAGTGGATATTAAATTGTGAGTCAAAAATATCAGCAAATCAAAACGTTAAAGCTTAACAACCTTATTCGTCCATACGGGTTTCCCAGTTTGTCTCCCTAATGTCCCGGATTCTAGGACATTGACATACAAAATGAAACACAGTTTTCTCTTTCTTCACGTCATGACAACTCCTTCAGTATTCATTGATTTCCAAGCCCATTCTCCTTGCATGTATCCCAACGGCCCAGTGGTTAGTCGGAACTGTGACCACTGTTTGAATCTCGTCCTTATTGAACCTAAGTAGAGAGCTAGTTCTCCGTTCATCATAGCCAGGCCATAATGCTCCAGTCCAAGGCGAATTAATTTTTCAGCTGGCGTTAAAAGCACAGCTGTGCTACTTTGTTTCAACGAAAGCAACAAATAAAATACAATGCTGTGTTTTTGGTGTTGTACACCACCGTTTACATGAATTCGCCTTGCTCCAGTCCAACTGTGCAAGTCTATAGACTCGAACTTGATAAGCGACTTACAGTGAGCCAATGGAAGACCAACGAATTGATCAATGAATGCATCATCTAGACGACCACCTCGTTGCCAAGCTTATCTACTATCAGATATCACGAACAGGGCTAAAATTCGCGAACGTTTGCAAAATTGGAAAGAAACCCTAAAATTTATTTGAAATCGCTAAAAATCTGAACTTAAAATAAAAAGTATTAAAAAAATTAGTTATACAGGCCAGTTCTGCAAATCACTTTTACTCAAATCACGAGCGCCTACTAAAATCACACGTGTGATATTTTAGTGTCCCGTTTTTGTGTGTTTTGTTGTGATCTTCAATTGCCGAAAGCACACCGAGAAACACAAAAACGGTATTACTTTCAGAACACAAAAAAAAAGCACACGAGTGATTTCTAAACCACATGATTTGAAATCACGTGATTTTCAGAACAGGCCCGTTAATGAAAAAGAACAAACTTTTTGTCAGGTGTTAAAAACAGGGGCCTAATTCTGGCAGTCGTGATCGAGTACTTCCTCGATTCGAAAGCAATTTTATTTCAGTCGATACTTAACGAATCGAAATTATTTTTTCAGTTTGTGAAACTAAAATTAATGCTTTATAACACTGAAAAAATTATTCCGATTCGTTCAGTATTGACTGAAATAATTAAATAATAAATTGCTTTCGAATCGAGAAATTACTCGATCACGACTGCCAGAATCAGGCCCCAGGAAAGGGCATTCCATAAAAAAATCTGAACGGATAAATATTTTTTGTTTGTTTATAAAAACCTTGGTCATATTATATTTATAAAAATGGGATATACTGCTTTTAAAAAACATGACCCTTTTTTTATTGAAACACCCTTTTTGACCCCTTTTTCTGGAAAATCCACTTTTTGTGACCCTTTTCGAAAATTTGCAACGGTAACCCAACTTGGGTCGCACGTCGTAAGAACTTAGGGCGTAACTCCATAAACTTCTAAAATTTACCTACTATTCCGTCGTAAACGCTATTGTGTGCCTTTGTATCAAATATTGTAAGTTTTCATTTGTTTATTTATAAAAAATTATTTTTTTACTGGCATTTAACCCGCTAGGCTTCGTTTGGATATTCATTCACTCGATTGTACCTGATGGGGTTGACTACTGCACCCGTTGGCATTATTCGGTGCGAGTTACGTAGCACATACGACACGCGGTAATATAGCCATAAGGGTCTGTTCTGACAGTTTGAGGAAAGGAAGTAGAATTTGCTGGGGATGACTGTAGTGTCCAGCAGGCGGAAATCTCTGCTATAAAGCGGGCGGCTAACTGGCTTGGGTATTATCGGATATCAAGGGATATATGTATGTATATTTACTGATAGCAAGGCTACCATTGCTTCCCTGCGGGTCCCTACAGGACATCTATGTGAACTGCAGCATGGCGGATGTCTTTAAATGAGACTGCGAAGCATTTAGTTCATTTAGCTGCAACATGTATGATGGAATCGTTTCAATCATTAACGCGAAAATTTAAGTACAAACCATTCATGTATTCTACATTTTCGTTCTAATTTGAGCATTATACATACATATGTATGTATCAGTCGCAACATTATTGGTTCAAAAAATACAAATGTTTGAATGAATGTATGTAAACCCATATTGTTTTTTCATATTGTGTGCATACATTTTTAGGAAATATGAATATAGTAAAAAAAATGTTAAAAAATCGTAACCCAAGCTAAATTTATTTGAAAATTAAATTTGCGAAAAAGTTGTCTGTATGTATTTACATACATGTATTATTATTTTTTAGGCATATAATCAAGTTCAAAAAAATTTTTGGAGATATTAAAAAAAGTTAATAATAAAAAAACATTTTTTTTAAACATATTTTTATATCAAAATGTAAAAAGGAACATGGGTTTTCAATACAAGTAGTATTATATAACAAAATATAATTTATAACTATAAAAGGAACAGTACTACTAAGAACCATAATTTCTTGTTGTTGAACAAAAACGATTGAATCATTAAGTTCGAGTGGTGGTTGCAACTGATTACAATAAAATCATGTTCGAATCACCGAGCCGAAACCCGAGTACAAGTAAGCTGTTGTTCATAAACAGATGCATCGCTTTTAAATAAACAAATACAAGCATAATTTTGCTATCGATTCATACATCTTACTGAATTTTTTGGTTCGTGTTGACGTTTGAACAAGAAAAAAACTGTAGAATACTTTTTTGATTTATACTGAATTTTTAGCTGAAGTGATTGAGTCGGCTCGATCATACTCCTTGCAGCTCTCTGACTTTAAATCAATTTGATGGCGATATTTTTGCACATTTTTCGAGTTTTTAAAGCTTTGTTCCTCTTTGAGGCAATCGTCGCCATTTTAAAAATAGCCTCATACCTAAACCGAAGTCATCTATTTTACCGGGCACTCTTAACATTTTCGATTTAAAAGCCATTACTAAGGGTGAATTTTTTAGGATAAAACTTGCTACTCTTTAAGAGGGCAAATAATTTAAGGAAACGAACACCTAATTGCATTTTTTAAACAAAATCTCACATTTTTTTTTTTTGAAAAGAAACCACCATGAGTTATTCAATAAATAAAAAATAACAAATATGTATATGAGTTATGTTTGCTACTTGGGAAATTGTACTTTACTATCGTATCTAATTAGGAAGTCGTTAAAAATATTTTAACACAAACTTTATACGAATACTAACTACTTTTTAGGAACGTGCGTTCTATATATTGGTATTAAATCTTCACATGAAGTCCATTTATCCATCTCCGCTTATGTCGAAAACATTTGTTTAGCACTAACGTTCAGCAGTGTTGACAAAAAAAACAAAATGAGAGTGATATTTCCAGAGTGCTACTCAGAAAGTGGCACAAAATACGTGAAAATTATACAAAAGGATAATTTAAAAAAAGGGTCATAAAAGGTATCAAGACCGTCGAAAAAGGGTCAAATTGATATTTTAGTATCACAACGGTAACGCTGGTCCCAAAACCAACTGTTTCCCAGCAGTATTTGTTTAAAAATCAATGTACTAGTTTATTAAGCCAAACATGATTTTAAATTCAAATAACCAACAAAATGAAAACAGTTTAAGCTTAACTCTGAGTCATCAAACCCAGTGTATAAAATTAATGTTTGTAGTTGTGGTGGTTATAAATTGAGGTTTATTAGCTCCCGAGTGTTTAATTTATTACTTGTTTTGAGAAAGGTTTTTTAAATAAATTTTTACACATTTTTTCTTTAAAGGTACATTTAGACGAAATGTATTTTGCTGCAGCTTTGTCAGATGTAAACTGCTTGTGTAATTGGACATGTCTGTCAAAATTGACAAAAACAGAAGGCTTAAAATTTTTGCTTACACACGTTCATTCTTGCTTTCATCTGACATAATCTTAAATCGTTTGTAACTGCAATTTAGTATGTACTAATTTATATTTCTATTCGTTTTTTATTGTATTTTCATTTAATGTCACAGGTTTGTTAGTTCAAAACAAAAAACGCTCTAATTGAAAAATTTTACTCTGCGAATTCGAGCTGGCAGTTACAAAAGCAAATTTGTTTTGCTTTTACCTGACATGTATGCCTTTGCAGTGGGAAATTTGGCAAGTACACTGTTAAATACATATCGTGTAAAACCACCTTAAACAAGCATGTTTATCTTATTCTTATACATATAAATAAGTATGTTTTAAAGAATAATTGTATTACTTTTTTTTAATCGCCTTTTCATACTGAATTTTGTTATCGTGTCAATTTTCATAGATAAGTTAGAATTATTTTTAATAGGCCATAACATTTCATAATAACGTAAATAATTGGGTTACTAGACAATCTTTTTATGTGTTTATAGATATGTATTTTTTATTTTAGAAGAACTGTTAAAAAAGTTGTTCAATTATAAACCTTTTAGCTTATGGCATTTCTTGGCCAATGTAGCAATTTACCTAAACCGAAGTCATCTATTTTACCGGGCACTCTTAACATTGTCGATTTAAAAGCCATTACTAAGGGTGAATTTTTTAGGATAAAACTTGCTACTCTTTAAGAGAGCAAAACATTTAAGGAAACGAACACCTAATTGCATTTTTAAAACAAAATCTCACATTTTTTTTTTTTGAAAAGAAACCACCATGAGTTATTCAATAAATAAAAAATAACAAATATGTATATGAGTTATGTTTGCTACTTGGGAAATTGTACTTTACTATCGTATCTAATTAGGAAGTCGTTAAAAATATTTTAACACAAACTTTATACGAATACTAACTACTTTTAAGGAACGTGCGTTCTATATATTGGTATTAAATCTTCACATGAAGTCCATTTCTCCATCTCCGCTTATGTCGAAAACATTTGTTTAGCACTAACGTTCAGCAGTGTTGACAAAAAAAACAAAATGAGAGTGATATTTCCAGAGTGCTACTCAGAAAGTGGCACAAAATACGTGAAAATTATACAAAAGGATAATTTAAAAAAAGGGTCATAAAAGGTATCAAGACCGTCGAAAAAGGGTCAAATTGATATTTTAGTATCACAACGGTAACGCTGGTCCCAAAACCAACTGTTTCCCAGCAGTATTTGTTTAAAAATCAATGTACTAGTTTATTAAGCCAAACATGATTTTAAATTCAAATAACCAACAAAATGAAAACAGTTTAAGCTTAACTCTGAGTCATCAAACCCAGTGTATAAAATTAATGTTTGTAGTTGTGGTGGTTATAAATTGAGGTTTATTAGCTCCCGAGTGTTTAATTTATTACTTGTTTTGAGAAAGGTTTTTTAAATAAATTTTTACACATTTTTTCTTTAAAGGTACATTTATACGAAATGTATTTTGCTGCAGCTTTGTCAGATGTAAACTGCTTGTGTAATTGCACATGTCTGTCAAAATTGACAAAAACAGAAGGCTTAAAATTTTTGCTTACACACGTTCATTCTTGCTTTCATCTGACATAATCTTAAATCGTTTGTAACTGCAATTTAGTATGTACTAATTTATATTTCTATTCGTTTTTTATTGTATTTTCATTTAATGTCACAGGTTTGTTAGTTCAAAACAAAAAACGCTCTAATTGAAAAATTTTACTCTGCGAATTCGAGCTGGCAGTTACAAAAGCAAATTTGTTTTGCTTTTATCTGACATGTATGCCTTTGCAGTGGGAAATTTGGCAAGTACACTGTTAAATACATATCGTGTAAAACCACCTTAAACAAGCATGTTTATCTTATTCTTATACATATAAATAAGTATGTTTTAAAGAATAATTGTATTACTTTTTTTTAATCGCCTTTTCGTACTGAATTTTGTTATCGTGTCAATTTTCATAGATAAGTTAGAATTATTTTTAATAGGCCATAACATTTCATAATAACGTAAATAATTGGGTTACTAGACAATCTTTTTATGTGTTTATAGATATGTATTTTTTATTTTAGAAGAACTGTTAAAAAAGTTGTTCAATTATAAACCTTTTAGCTTATGGCATTTCTTGGCTAATGTAGCAATTTAGTAGTTTTAAAGTCTTTACTAAAATAAACAATTTTCATTAAACAAATAGTAAAAAGAAAAAAATAATACAGATAATTTTAATATTTTTAGTTAGGCTTGAGTTCATCAAATTTAATTTTCATTAAATTATTTTAACTGAAGGAAAGAATTTTTACAACTGGGAGTTTTATTAAAATTTATGGATAATTTTTTTGGCTGAGCTGGGGCTCGAACCTGGGTTAAATTTAAAGAGGTTAGAAATTAAAGAATTCTGATGAAAGAATGTAGTGATCCTTGAAACATGTACATTCAACCCAGGTTCGATCCCCAGCTCAGTCAAGAAAATTATTAATAAATTTTAATAAAATTCCAAGTTGTAAAAATTCCTTGCTTCAGTAAAAATAATTTAATGAAAATTTAATTTGATGAACTCAAGACTAACTAAAAATATTAAAATTAAAATTAAGAGTTTAACTAAAAATCACAATAGTTTTTAAAAATAGCTGTGGCACAAGCTCTAATGTTTATATTTGTACTTCAAGATGTACAAATAAAATGTCGACGAAACTAGATAAAAAACATAATAAACAAATGTATTCAGGTTCTCGAGACAAAGTATTGACAGAAAGAATACGAAAAAACAGAAGAAAGGAAGCAACATGTGAATAAATTGAAAATGATAATTACAGCAAATTTCGAACCACAAGTATCACTGGTTAAAAGATTAATGTTTGACTGTTGGCTGGCAGGCACCACAGTGGTGCAGAGGTTAGAACTCAAAGAATTCTGATGAAAGAATGTGGTGATTCTTTAAACATGTAATATTATTTATAATTTCTTTGTTAGTTTATATTTGTGTAGAATTGTACATAAAATTTTATTGTAAAGATTTTTTTAAGTGAAAGTTAAAATTAGAATAAGTTAAAAATTCTTAATTTTATCTTAAAAAAATCCACAAACAGTTTAATTAATTAATTAATCATGTTTTAAAGAGCGAAACACCAGAAACCTTCGGGAAATAATGAACTTTTACCAGATTCAGATCGTGTAAATCAGTAAAAAAAATTTAAGAGTAGCGCTTTCAAGTGGGTGAAGATAAATACGCCGAGTTAAATATGTTTTATGATGTAAAACGTTATGTTATTAAAAACGTAGCTCAGCTACGGGTATTTCAGCAAAGCGCAGCTCGGCTACCTTTTTATTTAAATTTAGGAAAATTTATATTTCATAAATTTGGTTTAAAGATTACGAAAGTATAGTTAGTTACCTCTAGTTTGAATCCCCTCCCGTTCCGTAATCTTCTTTGGTTCGGTCACAATTAAAAAAAAATTCCCCCAGATACACCGGCAAAAATTAAAAAAAATATTTAAATAAAAACTTAGCTGAGCTACGCTTTGCTGAAATACGCGTAGCTGAGCTAAGTTTTTAATAACGTAACGTTTTACGTCATAAAACATTTAATTCGGCGTATTTATCTTCACCCACTCAGCGCTTTCTCGTAAGCAAATATAACTCAAAAAAAAGGGGCCCAGATTCCAGCTGCCTATGTTGATTGTCAGACAGCGTTAAAGGCTTTAAAGGGTTTCATTGTCAAGTTCAAGTCTGTTCGTGACTGTATTCGAGATAACAATGAGCTTTGCTACGGCAGAATAAACTCGGTGTATGCGCAAATCTGCGGTAAATAATAGACCCATTATATATTTATAAAGTAGGAAGATTGATTGCAGAAAGGGCAGATATGTATACAGCTTTATTTTACTAAACTGCTTTAAGACATAAGTAGGAAAAGTTGAAAAATGAAACGACAATATCTCAAATTTTAACTATCAATGGTCAATGGAAACCGCTACAGGGAGATGATCCTCAGCTTATTATAGCGCAACATTGATGATTAAGACGTTGAGAATATGTGGTTTCAACAGAATGGTGCAACTTGCTAATGGATCGCATTATTTTTCGTAGAGGAGGTGTCAATTGTCCACCAAGATCGTGCGATTTCATACTGTTTTATTATTTTGATATTTAGACTATTTTTGTACAGCAATAATCCCACAACAGCTAACAAACAACATTATCGAGCAGATATTAATCATTGACAGTAGTTTATTGAATAACGTGATTGAGAATTTTGGTAAAAGATTGGTAGCCGGCCGAGCCAGTATAGGGGGTCACTTGACCGATATAATTTTTACCTTTTTGTTAAAAACTGAAACAAAAATATATTTAATATCTCAAAAAAAAGATTTTTTTTATAAAAATTAAAATAAAACCTAAATTTTGGAAACCCTCCTAAAAAAATTTTATCGTTAGCGACAAATTTCATACAAAATTTATATGAAATAAAATAAAAAAACTCTCTCCTGTAAAATCTGATTTTTGGCGCTTACGTTATTTTCGAGGTTATGGCACTTCTACGAGGATCTAAATTACGCCTTAAAGTGTAAACTTAGGGATGTCAACATCTTTTTCATGAGATTAATGTTGTCAAATGATAGATATTATATTTGGAATTTTTGACAAAAATTTTAGTCAATTTTGGTTTTTGCTCATTTCTCAGTCATTTATTTATGGACCGATCTGGCTGAATTTCTATAGCAAAATTTAACGGAGCTTATGATGTTACTTTGTACTTGACGCAAACAAAACCAGTAATTTTTAACCGCGTAACACCATACACAAGCAGTTTTGAATAAAACCGTATAAAAACCACAGGTTAAAATCAAGATAAAAAACATAATTTTTACGCGTGCAAAATGGACGGTTTAAGGCCACACACGGACAGTTTTAACCGTACGGGTAGCACCGTATAAAAAGAAGGAAGTGTATGCCCAGCTCTAATTTTATTTAAGTTAATAATATGTTAAAGTTAAAAAAAACAAGTTAGAGTGCAATATTTGGCTGTGCCGAATCTTTGATACCCTCACCGACAGCTCAGTGGGATTTATATTAGGCCTATAGTAAATTATGAACCGATCATCACGAAATTTATTAGTGTGAGTAGTGAAGTATTTAAATTTATTTTGATAGCATTATTAATTACGGCGTACTAAACTGTTTTTCGAGAGTAGGGTTTAGATGGGGCCTAGGGTAAATTACGAAAATTCACAGTGTAATTTCTAGTACTATAAAACTGTAACGTACCAAATTTTGTTATGATAGCATTATTAATTACGGTCGTAGGCGTACTAAACTGTTTTTCGTTAGTAGGGTTTTTATGGGGCCTAAGGTAAATTATGGACCGATCTTCACGAAATTTCACAATGTAATTTCTTGTCCTAAAAAACTGAGACGTTCAAAATTTTGTTATAATAGCATTATTTTTTACGGTTTTAGACATACTAAACTGTTTTCCGGGAGTAGTGTTTATATGGGGCCTAGGGTAAATTATGGACGGATCTTCACGAAATTTTGCAGCGGGATTTCCAGTCGAATAAAACAAATTTTTGCAAAATCTTTTCTCATTCCGTGCATTGTTCCACCATTTATCCACCATTTATTTTTTGTAACAAAATTATCATTTTTTTTAGGTGGTGGTTCCACATTTTGATTCATAGCTCTGGTCCTACTGCACCGATTTTGCTTAATTTCCATCCTAAACTGCTTAGGATAACTACAAGCAATTTGGCTTCAAGTTTGTTAATTTCTTTTGAGTTGTTCGAAAGTGAGCGTGTTTTCAACAGACGGACAGACAGACGGACATGGCTAAATCGACTTAGAATCACTCAAGGACCCAGAATATATATACTTTATGGGGTCTGAGATGAATAATAAAAAAAGTTTCAAACGGAATGACAAACTTAATATACCCTCTTCACAACTAATTGTGGTGGAGGGTATAAAAATAAAATTACATGTCTCACAATACTACAGGGTGTTTTTTTAGTTGCATGAGAATTTATAATGATAATACAGGACAGAAATATCGTTAAAATTTTTTTATTTTTATTATTATCTGGTTAATATTTTCATTTTTTTTAATATGATATGAGACACATGGTCCATTCAGCCCAATGGTCAGCCCAATTTTTGACTACTTTTTCTAATAAATCTGGCCGTATGGTTTCAATGGTGGCATTAATACTGGCTTCCATTGCTTCAAGAGTTGATGGTTTGTCGGCATAAACCAATGAATAAACATATCCCCATAAAAAGTAGCCCAGAGGCGTTAAATCGCACGAACGAAAGGGGCAGTGAAAAGGACCACTTCTGGAAATAATGTGGTCACCAAATTGATTTTGCAAGAAACCGATTATTAAGCGCGTTGTATGGCAAATTGTGCCGTATTATAAGAACCAAATGGCATTGATGTTTAATTTTTGGAAACAAAAATTTAGTCAGCATCGCTCACCGTAAAGGCAGATCCTTGCTCATTTCAAAAGAGCGTGTTAACCGCACCAAATAATAAATTTTAATGAATGTCATAATGATTCGTTAGCGGCAATTTTGCTTATTGAAATAGCCATTTAACCTGAAATGAGCGTCGTAAAATTGACGATGTGCTCTGTGTACTTTGCAGATTTATTTATTTTTTGTTTTTATTCAAAGTAAATTTCAACAATTTAAAAGCGTTTATCTAGGGGTAAACGAGTTATGAACACTTGCCAAACCTTACTGAACAGGAATGTTGGCACACGATATCGAAAGTCCTTATGCAGCTAAAAAAAACACCCTTTAAATTCTTGTATGCATAAGTATAATACACATTTAAATATACATACATACATACATACATACATATATTAAATAATCGAATTTCCACAAACATTTTAATGCATGGTGAAATAAACGGGTGGCAGCACTACGCCAGATGACGATTTTTTGCTCTTGCATTGTTTGTCTAGGTTTATGTCAAAGTTTTGTTTATGTTTACACGTCCACGTTTTGTGCTGTGATTATTGATTGTACTTTGCTAAAGTTTTTGATAATTTTAAATTAAAATAAATAAGATATTGACCATAATTCAGCGGCACGCTTTGATTTTTGTTTAGAAGTATTTTTGACGTAAACGGTGATATAATTTCCATTTTTGTTGTAATGTTGTATTTGTTGCCGTAACGATGCCACCTGCTTATTCCACCATGCTTTAATGTGATAAAATAATCTTATAAAAACACCTACATACATCAAAATAACTATTTAATCAACTTCCTGTATACATATGTTCATATACAAATCGTATCTAAAATATATAACCAAAAAATTACACTTGTAGTATGTAAATATTGTAAAAATAAACAAACAAGTTAATAACATATTTTGCATAATTTACCTATGTACATACCCAGTTGTCAAAATGGTCATAGACGCAAACGATGTCTTCAGGACATTTTTGATTTTGTCGCCTATATAACATTGATGGCGACAACTTAAGTAACAGAACGTGCATTTTGTCGTGCTTGAAAACGTATGTACGTCTTTTTGGAGACATTTTTTAAATTTGTCTTGAATAATACTTTATTGAGGGCAACTTAAACGGCCATTGCATGCATTTTGTCGTGTTTCAAAATGCATGCAATGGTCGATTATGTTGTCCGCTAGTAAAAAAAACATTAAACCTGTAAATTTGTATGGAATTTAAAATAAAATTTTTTTGATATTTTGCTTTTATTATCATTATTTTTATAATAAAACAAAATTAAATAATCCTGCCTGTAAAAACGTTTTTTTTTTTATTCTCCTGAAAAATAATTATTTTTTAACATACAACGTTTGGCGCCCTCCAGTGGGAGTTAGAGAAATATATAAAACGTTATTCGCTTCAATTGTGAAATTCGACATATGTACGTGAATTGATGGGCCGAGAAGTACAAACAAATTAATGTTCCTGATGACTAAATTGCCAAATGTTTAATTCAGAAACCATTTTCTTATTTACCAAGAGCCTATTGGAGGTCTGACTGTCTCCACACAGCCATTTTCCCACATTTTCTAGCCCAGTCTCCCAAACTCATTAGCCATTGCATTAGCGGTGATGTTGCAGCGTACATGCACTCACTACATACTCTCCTAGAGCCCTTCAAGAATCATTTACTAATTAGGAATTCACTAGTTGAAATTCACAGCCCATCAAGGACCTAAGAGCTGTCCACATATATAGTGACCGTCGAGCACCAGCTCGACCAATTCTACGGCATTCAAATACTTTGAGCCTCCGAAAAAAATATACTTCAGTCGTCAGGAAGCCTATTTACCCTTTTAGTATCTCTCAAATCTGAAGTATCGTCGATATATCGGTATTCGTTACATCCCTAATTGTCACTTACCTATCGACGACTAAATTGTAGATAGTTTCCACAATACTGTCATCAACGACACTATTAATATGATCATTAACGACAATGTGTATGATAATGTCGCTCAAATTGTCGTGTACGATTTAAGTACGAAAAAGACGACGACGATTTGCATGGGCTGTCGCCAACATGTCGTCAGGGATTTACTATGGGTCCTGTACGCGTCGTCGACCTTGTATTGAAGATATGGCAAACTGGGTATGAATATACACACATACCTACATACATACTTATACAATTATTGAAACAAACAAAAACCATTTGTTTGTCATACATACATACATACATACATATTTATATGTACATATGTACATAGAAAACAACGCCAAAATCAGACAGAAAAAACAATAAATGGGTAACAACAAAAGTGGTTAAAACAATAAGTACAAAAAAAATTACAAAAAAAACCTACATTAAATAAAATAAATATTTAACAAAACATTAAGCTGGAGGGAAATCAAATATAAATAATATTAAAAAAAAACAAAACAATAAATTAAATCGTGTATGCAACAACAATGAAAAATAGAAATTGAAAAAAATTTAATTCAATAAACAGAGTGACAAAGAAGATTGAAAACAAAGTCAAGAGAATTATTAATTTAAATAACAAACGAAGTTGTATTTTTTTCCACGATAGAGCGGGGAGGTTTCCCCACAGTGACAGGTACTGCGACCAGGTTAGGTCTATTGTACCCACTCCCCTTAGTTGGCCAAAAGACCCTCTGCTTCCCATAGGAACCCAACCAGGGCCTTTGCCGGTATATCACCGATTCGGGACGCACACATTATACCATGCCCCAAGTGCCTACTCCTGGCCCATGCCAGCGCGGGCAGTCACACAGTACATGTTCTGTCGTCTCGTCCCCGTATAGACATAGACTGAATTCCTGATCCTCAGCCAGGCCCATCCGATAAAGGTGGTATTTGATGGTGTGGTGACCAGTCAAATAGGCCACCAGCAGTCGCAGATCCCGTCTGCCGAGACCATTCGTCCTCATTACTTTTTCGGGAGAGATAAATCTCCTTGCCTGACGCATTCTCGGAAGCGATACCCAGTATCCCCTATGTTCGCCCAGAGCCCAGTCCTCAATGACGGACTGGACCCCTGCCCAACTTAGTCCACAGAAGGGCTCGGGAACCATCATCCGCGCGTTAGAACCAGCCCTGGCCAACTCATCGGCCATTTTATTACCCGGGATCAAAATATAAATGGGCCTAAATACAATAAAAGATTATCCATTACGACTTCTCATTAGTGGCTACACGTCGAATTCTTCGCGAATGATGATATCTATAGGCTCTATAGTCTTTATTCCTCGCTTCCTGAGCTTAATTAATTCCTCATACCTGATGCAAATAATCAATTTTTCAACTATGAAATATATAACAATTAACACTATTGACTAGTATATATATACATTATGTTATAATTTTAAACAGTAAATAGTTATGGCAACAACAACAAAGCATGAACAAAAATTCATGTTTGATTACTTTATCATTTTATAGCAGGTAGGAGCAGCTTAATTTTCTTTAACTCTTAGCTGAGACTTCAAGCTGTTATTTGACATCTTTCGTTAAACAGCGCTTCACAGCGCTAAAAATATGCAGTCCACTGAAGTTGATGAACATTGATGTTTTGATGTTGCTTATATTTTATTCTACGAAATTTTTTATATGGCACTTTTTCAAACTTTTTTTTAATGCAAATCTCATCTATGACAATTATTATTTACGAAAATATACAACAAAGTCAAATTATAAGTTTACTGTGATTGTGCCAAAAGATTTAATATACTGTAAATTGTTATGCCATTTTAAACAAGCGAACATATATGAACTTTGAGCGTGTCTGTCCAAACAAATCATAAATATATCTGGCTTATATTACAAAATCATAATATGTCTTCATAATATCTGACAACAAAATACCAAAAAATTATCCAAATCGGCGAACATGAAAAAAATTAATTAATGCCGCTCTTGAACCAATGTGCGGCATGATCACAAGTCTAATAAAATAAGCTGTAAGGAATCAAAAAACCTTACAGGAAAAATCGCTTCTATGGCGAACATGGATAAAATTCGCGAAAAATTGCAAACTTGAAAATAAATCGGTTAAAAAAACCAAAAAAAAAGTTTGGAAAATTTGCGAAAATTCACGAAAATTTTTGAAATATATTTCAAACAAGCCATAAAATTGAATAAAAGTCCCTAAACTATAGGCAAAGTCTTATACATACATATCTATTAAAAATCGTTAAAGCTGTAAAGAATCAGAAAACTTACAGGAAAAAATCTCTTCTTTGCGAACATGGCTTTAATTCGCCAAAAAAAAGGAAGCAAGCCCTAAGATATGCTAAATCGAAAAAATGTCGGAAAAAGCGCAAAAAATTTGCTATCATGGAGAAGAACCAACTTTTTGTAAGGGATTAAAAACAGAGCATTTCCCTTTTTCATAACTTTTGTTTTGTTCTCGTCAAATAAAAAACACCACTATTATTATGGCAAGACATTTCAAACATTCACGTTTTCTAATGGTGATTTGTTTTACACAGAAAGGAAAACACCTTAACATTTGGTTAAAAAAAACTCACATTTGGTGGTTGTGTTTATACTGTTAAAACAAAAGCTAAATAATCATTTTAAAATGTGTTATTGAAACTACATATTTAATTTCATTGTTTTCCTATTGGTTTTATTCGATTTTTAGGCAGCTTTAGAGTGGTTGTCATTGATTTGCCAAAGATAGTTTACATTCGAATGAATCTAGTATTTGCATAAATAAACAAATAAATAAATATGTATGCTTAAATTAAACCCACATGGTAAGACTTAATTAAATACACATAAATAAACTTTGTGGTACAGTTTAATGGGGAATTACACAAGATTGCCAGGGTACGGTATGAGTTAATTCATAACGAACTTTTCTCCATCAACTCTGAATTTTTATGATGCCACATTGTATTGCTCAAAAATGCAATACGTTTTGCATTAATCATCGCTGAATTTAAAAAGTTTTTAAAATTAAAATAAATGAAGTAAAAGTTAATTTAAAAAACCAACAAAATTGTTTAAATTAAACGGCTGTTTTTCACAAGTTGGCAAACGTTTGGCAGCTCGTTAACAAGAGTTTAGCAAATCGTTAGACAGAGTTTGGTTAGTGTATCTATCTATGTATATACATATGTATATAAAATAGGATGTGTGTATGTGTGTATGTATGTAACGTATGGACTCCAAAACGGCTGGGCCGATTTTGATGAAATTTTCAGGGAATCTTCAGAATATTCAGGCGGGTGACACTGTGAAGTCTGATTTTTGATTTTCGATCTGGGGGCGGCGGGCGGAGGGGCGTGGCAAAACCCATAACTTGAGAACTGCTTGACCGATTTGAACGAATTTTTCTTTAAAATTATCGCCATTGCCAACTTAGGTTTTTACGGAAAGAAATTTTGCCCCGACCACTTTTACGCCCACTTTTTTCGATTTACCTAAAATCAGAAAACGGCTCCATCGAGTTGACTAATTTTTCTAAATGTTCGTATTAATCAACTTTAAATTTTCATCAAATGAAAAATTTACCACGGCTACTTTTACGGCCACTTTTTCTATTAAGCGCATAACTGGAGAACGGCTTGACCGATTTGGACGATTTTTTCTTTAAAATGATCGCCATGGTCTAACTTAGGTTTTGCGGAAAGAAAATGTTGCCCCGCCCACTTTTTTCGAATTACCTAAAATCAGAAAACAGCTCCATCGATTTGACTAATTTTTCTTTCAAATGTTCGTATTAATCAACTTTAAGTTTTCATCGAAAGAAAAATTTACCACGCCTATTTTTACGCCCAATTTTTTATTAAGCGCATAACTGGAGAACGGCTTGACCGATTTGGACGATTTTTTCTTTAAAATGATCGCCATGGTCTAACTTTGGTTTTGCGGAAAGAAAATTTTTCCCCGCCCACTTTTTTCGATTTACCTAAAATCAAAAAACTGCTCCTTGATTTGACTAATTTTTCTTTTAACTGTTCGTATTAATCCATTTTACGTTTTCATCAAAAGAAAAAAAATTACCACGATGTTTTCTTTAAAATTATCGCCATGGTCCAACTTAGGTTTTTACGGAAAGAAAATTTTGACCCGCCCGCTTATTTCGATTTACCTAAAAACGGATCTTTACACCAAATAAAAAAAAAAAACATTGTCTATGCGCTGGCCTTAAGATGAAGTAATAAATAAATATACAGGTGTGTGCTGGAAATCGCAAACGCAAAACGCAAGAATTTGGAAGTTGTTTTTAATAAACTTTAAACCTAATTCTTATAATTTTTGGTTTAAAATCCTGTTTAATAGGAAAATATTTGTTAAATATTTGTCATAAAATTCTTTTATTACAAAAATCTTATTTAAAAACTACTTTTAAAATTCTTGCGATTTACGTTTGCGATTTCCAGCACACCCCTGATAATTTCCAATTTGCCTTTAATACATGCGTTTCTTTTTTTATTTTGTAAAAAAACTTTATGATAGGTATTTCATGGATTTTTATTAAAAGGTCGTATATATCGTTTAAAGATCAATTTAAATGGTCTGGTAATACAACACTAATGTTTGCTTAGGGCCAGCAACGCGGACCGGGTCAGCTAGTTATAAATAAACTTTTAGCTAACTTCATGCCAAATTTTCATTATGAATACGGCTGCTAGTTTTTATTCCAAAATTTAATTTTTTTTAGTTTTACTTTTAACTGTCTGTTTTTAAAACGCGAGCTCAAAAGTGACTCGTTTAACTTGCTTGACCTACTGTCAAAAATTAACAAAAAGTCTCTCAAATGTATTTAAAAAAAAAAATAAAAAACATTTGATTCCGTACGGAATGTGCGATGTATTCGCATATTTGCTTAAGCCAACTTAAGCAAATTATGGTTGGGCCTTTAAGCTTGCTTAAGCTTGTCAAATATTAAGAAAAATCCTCTCAAATGCATTAAAAAAAATAAAACAAAATTAAAAGACAAAAAAAAACAACATTTGATTCCCTACGGAAAGTGAGATCGGTTTTGCACTTTGCTTTAGCAAATGGCAGATTCATAAAACTTAAAAGTTTCTTTAAGTTCGATATGATTAGACACATTTAATGTACATGTAATCGCACAGTTGCTTAAGCCAACTTAAGCATATTATAGTTTATATGAAGACCACTTTTACAATTTGGAATTTTCTGTAAATACAAAAGAGTGCAACGAGTCCACCTTTGGGCGTTGCTACGACCAAAACAAATTTGTAACCAAAATTATTACTTATAATATATACATATACATATATCTAAAGAAGAAATGGTGTTTGTTTGAGCATTATAGGTGCCTAAGCCGCTGGGCCGATTTTTATGGATAGAACAATAGGCAATATAATTGTTTTATGGGTGTAGCACCTCATATACAAAGTTAACACTTATTTACGTCAATTTGAAAAATTATTGACATTAAGAACGTACAGTACTTTTCGCTTATAATCCATTCCGCTTAAAGGCCAAAAAAGGATGTAAGCCAAAACTGTCATATTCACATGCAGAATTTTTCGAATCCATACAAATAATTTGTCCTAAGGTCCATTTCGCTTGTAGTCCATTTTCGTTTAAAAGCCACATTTTCTTAGCATGCGAATATAATTCTTTATGCAAAAATGTTCGCTTATAGTCCACTCTGTTTTTAGTGTCTTTTTAATCAACTGGTAACATGTTTCTATTTACATTTCTGCCATGGTCCAATTAGTAGGTCTGCTTGAAATGCCTGCTGATTTTTTGCAGAGTTGTGTTTTTTACGTGCAATTGTTTTCGTAGCAATCGCTTTTGACATTTATACCATTTTTACACTAACAATTGCTTTTGTTCTTGACATCTTTATCATTTTTCACACAAACAAAATGCGTGTTGTTTTTTCTATTGTTGGATTGTTGTAGTTGCGCGCAGACCTACTAGTTGGGTCATGATTTCTGCCAACTATTATAAATGCCAATTTTCGCCACTTATATTTCATAACATGGTGTCTTCATCTGACAATTTTTTGTCATAATAAACATCAAACTTCATACAAAAAAAAAAATGCTGAAAAAATATTGGAGTTTTTTTTTTAAAGACGGTGAAGAACCCATGTAAAGAACCAATGAAATTGATATTTATTTTGTGTTTGATCCAAAGAATTTAAATGAATCTTATACTTAAGTCTTATGATGCATTGAATTTATTTACATTTTTGATTTTATTGTAAGCTTTTAACTATTTATTTAAATTAAATCAATTGTTGGTTAGTTTTTAAATAACCTTTTGTTTTTTTTTAAAAAGAGTAGTTTTATTGAAGAAAATAATTTTTACATAGTCCAAAATGTGGATTAGCTAGGTTTCACTTACAATCCATAAAATGGCTTATAAAAAAATCGGTTATAGTCCAAATTCGCTTATAGTCCACAAAAGTTGTGCAACTATAGTAGTGGACTATAAGCGAAAAGTACTGTATTAGACAGTCATAGTTGCTGCTTTGCTAATTGATTAATAATTGGCGGACGACAACGCAAAGTATTTAGTTTTTTATTTACTACTCCAATTGTTTCTTCCTACTCAATTGTTTGCTTTGCTTTAAATTTATATTATGGTATCTATCTGTTTTTATATTTTACAATTCTAGCAGTGTTTCATTTTTCTCAATAAAACGTTTTAAAAATGCGCGCTCTAACTAACCCATCGTTACCGCTTACCTGCAAAAATTCAAATAAAATTTGTGCTGAGTGCGTCAGAATTGTTATTACACGAATATGATGGCATACCATTTTTAATATGGTTACACTTATAGTTTGTAACAGTTTAAGATTCTAGAAACAAAACTTTTAAATATGCAAAAATGCTAAATCTTCTTTTGAAGTTAATTGAGATTTCGATGCCGTGTGGTAGAAAAAGATACCCCTCGTCGAACAGCATGTAATTTGTCTTCCATTTTAATTTTGAAGTGTGTAAAACCAACTATATTTTTGGTTTTCCTCTCAAGCTGCAAACATGAAATATAAAAAGTTTTTTTGTCTCTCCTGTAGGATGAGCTGAAAGGGAGTTAGCAGGTTTGCATATAAGGCCGACGATTTATGTTTTTAATTGAACGGGATTTTTAAGTCCTGAATTTGAATTTTGTAAGAAATAGACCCCTTAAAACAAGTCGGATTTGTTCTTTGAATACGGCAGTTTGGTCTTTTATTTCATTGTTATCCACCCGTTATTTTGCAAAATACGAAAAATAAAATTAAGCTAAACGCAGAATACTAATAAGAATGTAGAAAACAGCTCGTGATTTAAGCAGAGTACACAAAAAATAATTAAAAAACCAAACAACATTTGATTTGGTATGTTGGTTTGGCTAGTCTGAATTAATTTAACTACGCAAAGCAAACGGTTATAGTGGTTACACCTACAAGCTCTGCGACCAGAATTATAAGAAGCGAAAATGAACTTGAATTAAAGTTGTGTGAAAAAAATTTCATCAGCAAACTAAACAAGTTTTTTTATTTTTAACAAATTTACCTAAAATAGTACGCAAATGACGTAAACGTGATGCTGAATCCTTTTTGCAATCCTGCAATTTCGCAGTGGATTTTTTAATATCGGCATGAGATTTTTTGGTAAACATTATATCTTTTTGTTTATAATTTTGGTTTCTCAAACTTTTTCGGTTTTTTTAAACTTGTTTATTGGACATATTTCTTTATTTTCTTTTCTCTTCTTTTTTTTAAATTCACAATTTGTTGTTGTTGTTTTAAGCGTAACACTTTTTAACGGTGTTGTTGTTAATAATGACGATTAAAGTACATAATATTGTTATTGTTTTGCTAATAATAAAATGAAGATGACGAATAACTCCCGCGATAGGTGCCTCTAATTTAGCTCCACTACAGCCGCTTATGTTTGCGCTGCTGCAGCTACTATTTTGACTTCATTAAATATTTTTATTGTACTTAGTTGTTATTATTGCATTGGTGGCTGTGTGGACGGCAGTGGCAAAAATTTTATGTTTTTTTTCACTACTCTTCGTTTGCTTTCGTGGTTTTCTTTTTTTCATTTTGCATTCTTTAACTGGTTTTTTTCTTCTTTTTTCACTTTTTTATAATAATTTTTCTCCTATTTAACTTTGGATTTTTTTTAATATTTAATTTTTTCATAGACTTTAGCACTTATATTTTATTTTTCTGGTAAATTTAATAATTTTCCGTTTTATTTAACTAATGAAAAATCGTTGTAAAAATTCTTGTTTCATGCGTTGTAAAAAAAATAATTTTGTTGGTGAAAACTGTTGACGTTTCTGAATTAAAGAAGCACACGGTTGCATGATTGAGGTACTATTGAGGTGCTTAATTTCCGCAAAAGGTAGTAGTCTCTGATACGCTTTTAGAATTATTTACGTATAAATTAAAGAAGAATATGCGATAGTGTAGTGTTGAGAAGTGTTTAAATATTAGACGTTATAAGTTTACAATAACTTAAACTGTTTGTAATATTTAAAAAAAATTAAGTGGATTATTTTGGAAATCCCTTTTACCTTACGTAAGAAGTTTTTAGTAAATTACACAAAATAAAAATTATTTAAAAATTTTGATTTCTATTTTAAGCGAGGTTATGGTCAATTTGTTATACATACAAATTTAAAAAGTAGTAAATTATTTTTATTAATTAAATTTTCGTAGCTCATTTGTGTTAAGGCTTCCTTTTTTCAATATCCTGATCCATATGGTCCATATTTTCAATGACTGTGTGACATATTGTAGGTTTAATGTCGTTAAGGTGTCTAATTATGTCATCCTTTAGCTCATTAACTGTTTGAATTATATTTCCATATACTTATCTCCGATACTGTTTTAAATTTGGTAAATTCTATTTTGACATCGTCTGAATTTCCTGTTTTGTGGAAGGCTCGAATGGTCCCAATTCCTAAGTCTGCAGTTTTTCGAATACTGATGATCTAAGGCCCATTTCTATTATTTCACATGATCGTGACGGCCAATTAAAATCGCCACGAAGTGAGATAGCACGGCCATTGAATTTCTCGCGCAAAAGAGCCATTGTTTCGTTGGTCATACACTCAATTTCTGGCCACAAGAAGTCTGTTATAATCTCGCGATAGCGAACACCATTCACGGAAATTGCTTGGCCGAGCTCATTTTCGAAAAAGTACGCCCGGATGACGCCGTCTGCTCATAAATCGCTTCGTAGATGCATCGGCAATTACTCGTATATTCTCATTGGCCCAAATTCTTCAATTCTGCTTGTTAACGAGTCCACTGAGGTGAAAGTGTGCCTCACGAAGTGCATTTTTATTTGAACGCCCATTTTCGTAAAAGGGTTCAACATTTTTAACGCGCTGCTCAGTTGTGACCTCTCCATAGTTAAATTTGTCAAACACTGAAACAAATAAATGTAAAATTAAGTTGGGCAAAAAACTTGACGTTAAGTTGTGACTCAGAATTAACATCGTGCATTATGGTTGGACCACACTTTATAAAATTTAAAAAAAAAAAATTTTTTTGTATAAAAAACTTGTTTTACGAAAGGTTTTTCTTAAAAAAAAACTTGGTTTTCCAAAAAAAATTTTAATATTAATTTTAAATACAAAAGGCTTTTAATTTTTAAACTTGTTTTAAGAAATGTTTTCAATAGAAATTTTGTTATGCGAAAACTAGCGCAAGGAAAATTTTTTTATAAAAGAATTTATAAATCAAAAAATTAGTTTATAAAAAAGTTGTTTGCCGAAAAAAATTTTAATTGAAAGTTTAAAATTCTATGTAAAAGTTTATTTAAGAATTATAATGGAATGGAATTATAAAAATATTAAAAAATCTGAAATATAATTGAGAATACATACTAAGGGTATTCACGTCACAAGTTGCCCCCTTGCGAAAAAGCAAAGTGCAAAAATATAACAACAACCACAAAGACAATTAGTTGTGCGTAAATAGTTTTCATTTGGTTGTTGTTATGTGTTTGCACTTTTGCTTTTTTGCAAGGGTGCAACTTGTGACGTGAATACCCTTACTGTTTTAATTAAACAACTTAAGTAACTGTAAAATTTACAAAATAACATCGAGAACCTTTCTCAATCTAAATATGTACATATACATTTATGTATAAAATTAAGATGGGTTTAGTTAATTTCGAAAAATAAAATAGAAACAAATTAACTCTCTCCCTCTCTGCTAAAGATGATAATGAATAATCTTAAATAAAACTTGTTTCTAGTGGGAATTCCCAAGCACAAAGAAAAAATATACATACCTATGTATAAGTATGTATATTTTCTTCTTAAATCTGTATGTAAATCGCTAAAAAAAAACCAGATAATGAAATTTAAGAAGTTTTTTGCCTTTCCTTATTATTTTTGCATCATCGAAAAGCTACTCCTAAATTTGTGTCTAAAATTTCGCATCTCCTGATCTCTTTCTTTGAAGCAGATAAAAAAAGTATTGACTTTATATTAAAAGAGATTTGTATGCTCTCTGCCAGAATTAATTTTTTCTTCTTTTTAGCATTTTAGACTCTAAATTTTAGAGGCTTTAACTTATACATCTTGAGTATTGGCTATTAATCTGATGAACTGCAGCAATAGTTATTTACAGTTTCTCTTTGTGGACGGGTGTTTTTTTTTTAATTTGTTGTGTTCATATTATTTATTTTATTTAATATAAGAAGAAGATTCAATTCGATTTGTTTTAATTTTTTTTTAATTTCTATTAAAAAAGAAAATAAAAATAAACTATAATGTTCGGCTTAAATAAATACTGGGCATACCTTCTATTAGGTTTACAATTGGCTTTGGGCGATTTGTTGTTTCCTGAACCCCAAGCTATGGATAAGAAAAAATCTAATTTAGCTGTAAGTACATTATACTCTTTTTATTGCTGTTTATTACGACTCTTGCTTGATGTTATCACCAATTTGGATTTTTATACCCTCCACCACAATTAGTTGCATAGAGGGTATATTAAGTTTGTCATTCCGTGTGAAACTTTTTTATTATTCATCTCAGACCCAATAAAGTATATATGTATATTCTGGGTCCTTGAGTGATTCTAAGTCGATTTAGCCATGTCCGTCTGTCTGTCCATCTGTCCGTCTGTTGAAAACACGCTCACTTTCGAACAACTCAAAAGAAATGAACAAACTTAGTGCCAAATTGCTTGTAGTTATCCTAAGCAGTTTGGGATTGAAATTCAGCAAAATCGGTGCGGTAGGACCAGAGCTATGAATCAAAATGTGGAACCACCACCTAAAAAAAATGATAATTTTGTTACAAAAAATAACATAAATGGTGGAACAATGCACGGAATGAGAAGATTTTGCAAAAATTTGTTTTATTCGACTGGAAATCACGCTGTAAAATTTCGTGAAGATCCGTCCATAATTTACCCTAGGCCCCATATAAACACTACTCCCGGAAAACAGTTTAGTACGCCTAAAACCGATCAAAATAATGCTAACATAACAAAATTTGGTACGTCACAGTTTTTTAGGACTAGAAATAACACTGTGAAATTTGGTGAAGATCGGTCCATAATTTACCTTAGGCCCCATATAAACCCTACTACCGGAAAACAATTTAGTACGCCTAAACCCGTAAAAAATAATGCTATCATAACAAAATTTTAATTGAAACTGTTACTCAAGCTAGTTTAAATTGCTAAATAATTTAATGTAGGTCTAAACCTCAAACCAACCAATTTTAATGCTGATGTCTGTTTTTATAAAGATAAATTAATAATAAATAGACATCACATAGATATCCCTCCTGACATATTCGAACTGTCGGTGGAGGGTATTAAAGATTCGGCACAGCCGAATATAGCACTCTAACTTGTTTTTATTTGCAATTGTTTATATAAATATAAATATGTAAATAATTATGCTTAAATTATTAGCAAACGTTTTGAAAAGTTGCTTTAATATAAATATGTATAGAGAAAGAAAGTGTTAATTTTCCCATTTTAAATCAATAGTAAAATTTTGCAGATAAGTAGGGTCAATGTTTAAGTTGGTTTACATTACATTAAAAAAAAAGAAATCAAATTAAAAAAAATATTGTATAAATAAATTTCACTAACAGATAGTTTTTTGAAATATTTTTAAAATTTGCTTTACTTACACAAATTTAAAATCTAAGTCACGTTAATCATTTTTTGTCTTGATTTTAATTCTAGAAATTAAATTTATAATTATGATATCGACCAAATTATAGTAATCGCAGAAATATCATGAGATTTCGATTAAAATTCCAAACAATTATAATAAGGCAATTCACAATGTGTTCTATTCAGGCATGTGATGGAAATCCATTTTGAAAACCAAACGATTTAGAACCGAAAATATCGTTTTCAGTAACTTTTAAAATGTATTTCAAATACATTTTCCTCCAAATTTGACATGTTAATTAAGTTAAGGAAAAGATTTTAAAATTTTCTGAAATTCATCACATCTTTAAAAACGATCGATTTTCATAACATAAGATGCGAAACGATTACAGGTTTGAGTCATTAGTTTTCTTTAATTACATATTTATTTATTCACGTAATATAACAAATTATATTCTTTCTGTCATTTATTTTTAACTTTTAAACTAATTTAACATATGATAATAAAACACCACTTGTTTTCTGTTTGAGCATATTTTTTTATTGAATATTTATGAATAAGTACGCAACAAATCGCAGCTCAAAAAATTTAACTTCCCAGAAGAGCAAAAAAACTAGTTATTTTACATTTTATTGTAAAAACCATCTTATATAAGATGGTTGAATAATATTCTTACTAATTGATGTACATACATATGTATGTATGTATATCTATTGAAAAATTTCACATTTTCAGGAACCGTAATATTATGTAATTCCTTTTTTCATAAAAGTCAGACAGTTAGTTTTTGAGTTTTTCGCGCAAAATTAACAATATATTTTTGAGTTTTTCGCGCAAAATTAACAGTAATTTTTTGATTTTTATTTTTTCGAGCAAAAATAACAATCATTTTTTAATTTTTAGTTTTCGACCAAAAACCACAACCACCGTGTTTTAATAATTGAGTTAACTTTAAATATTTATTTAATGTGTGATTATCTTGGTTATTTCTTTATCGTATGAAATTCTTAAATTATACAAATTTTCATGTTATAATAAATGTTTTCGACCAAAAATAACAATCATATTTTAATTTTTAGTTTTCGCCCAAAAACCACAACCACCGTGTTTTAATAATTGAGTTAACTTTAAATATTTATTTAATGTGTGATTATCTTGGTTATTTATTTATCGTATGAAATTCTTAAATTATACAAATTTTCATGTTATAATAAATGTTACTCAACATGGGAAATAAATTCCCAGATAAAAAAATTTGGTATAATTACATAAAATCAATGAAAAAGTCGACTTTAAATTTAGGGTTAGTAAGGGCCTTTTGCGTTTTAGATAACGATATATTTTTGATTAAATTGGATTAAGAAGATTTTAAGCTAAAAGCAATATTAATTTTTTTGTTAAAAATGTTATCACATATTACAATAAAAGTCGATTCGGTTTACTTTCACCAACCCATATCTACTCTAATTGAAAACGAATAAAAACATGTGGATGTGAAATGCAGAACACCAATAATGCTAAAGTAATCCACTTTCGAGTGGATTCGGATTCTAGAACACACCCGTGTATTGCGGAATTTCGGTTTTTTTAGTTTTTTCAATAAGCTAAAGCGTTTTTGAGTTATGCGAACATACATTGTGCAACTCCGCCATTTTCGAAATTTTTGGATGTACTGAAAAAATGCTCGGGTAGCAAAAATATTGGGGGTCCGTCATATATTTGACTCCTCTAGGGTCACTCTGGGGCTAGCTAGGGCGGTGGCGGGTAATTTTATAAAAAATAATATTTAGTATGGGAGCCCCCTGAAGAAGCACAGATTGGGGGTTAGTATGCTAATAAGAAATGCAGGGGGGGAAATATTAGTTGGAGTCAGTCTTACATTTTACCCCTCTATGAGCGACTTAGGGACAGTTGTGAAGCTTTTTTGGCTTTTGTATCAATTTCCCCAAACTTTGACCCCGATTAGGAACCATTTACCCCATCCAAATCCATAATTTTTTGGCTCATGCGTTTTTTTACAAACTTAACAAAATTGGGGGTTCTAGCGTATCGAAATCAAAAAGTTGTTAGAGCCAATTATAATAAAAATCCAAAAAATTGGATTTTTTTAGTAACCCAGTAAAAACTTGTAGCGAAAGGTTTAAGATAATTTTTCATTTTTTGTACGAAAAAAAAACTTATTTACTAAATTTTTGGAAAAATCGTTATTATTTTTTTTTATGTGCAACTTTTTTTTATAAATACAAAAAAAATTAACCCTTTTTGTACTGGCCCTAAAGTATACCGATCGACTCAGAATCTCTTTCAGAAACTAGCAAACCGATTTTAATGAAATTAAAAACTCGAAAATTTGTTTTTAAATACTGTCGTGTTGGGTATCGTATGGTCATCCTTGATCGACTATACTTTCTTACTTGATTTTTATGTTACTTTGTCTTAGCGGTACTGTAACGTACTTTTTATATTGTTGTATGTATATATTTTTTATGCGTTTAAGTGTTTAGTATTAAGCCTTTTTATCAACGTATTTTATTATTTGCTTGTTTAAGTGCTTTTCTTTTCCATAGCTGTATTCAAACGATCAAATTTCTCAGTCACTTCATACAGTAATACTCTTTCTGTAACGGTCTTTTTACCACCGTGGTATGTAACGTCTTATTTCTTTTTAAATATAGTTTTTGTATAAAGTAACGTATGTTAGTTCGTTCCCCTTCTCATTCTTTTTTGGTATTGTTACGTTTTTCTTTTCTTTTTTCAATAAAGTTTTAGCTATTAAGAATCTCTCTGTATATATTGGAATAAAAGTGACTTGCGGAACTAAATATTGTTAATTTCTGCAAATTTTGGGTTTTTTACACGAAGTTGTAACGAAATTCGAAACAAAAAATCTTTCATTGGTTTTCCAAGTGAATATAGTTATGGGCACCGTAAGAAAAATGTTCGGTGTTCCAGGGGATATAGAAGGAAAAGTTAAGAAAAAATTATATTAAAAAATTAGTGATTTTCGGTACTAAACGATCTTGGGAGGCAGAGCATATACTCAATTTTAAATATGCTCCCTCAACATCTGTAGACGTAGAACGGACTTTTTCTATGTACAAGAAATTGCTGCATTTCCGATGTTTTTATCAAAATTTTCAGAAAAGTTAACTAAAAGTTAACTTTTTAGGGCGACGCAGGCACACTTAAATTCGGTTAACTTATCCGCGTGATTAACTTTTCCGAGAGTTGACTTTTTGCGATTCTACTGTAATTGTATTTTAAGATCACTATCTGCCTGTTTTTCAAACTAAAATAAAAATTTTCGTTTAGAAATTTACTGCCTGCTTTTCCAAATAAAATAAAAATGTTCGCTTGGAAATTTATATTGAAACAACAATAAAAAAAAAACTCAAATTTGTTTCTGTATTCAATATAAATTTCTAAACGAAAATTTTGGTTTAACCCCCGTTTCCACATGCAAGTGCAAGTTCGAAAAATTCAATACACTCACACTTTTTCACTAACACTCACACAATTTTTGTACTTTCAGCCAATCGACTGTTTCCTCGATTTCCACTATTTGCAAGTAATTACTTGAATGTGGAATCGTAGGGTTAGTTTGAAAAACTGGCAGTTATTTTGAAAACAAAAACAATTTTGAGATTTCACAACACAAGAGACTGAACGTGTAGTAAAATTTATATGGAAAACACTCAAAAAACTGAGTGATTTTTAAAAAGAGGCGGTATTTCGGCATTTATTTCTATATTATTTCAACTGTTCTTTCGGTTTATACCCATTCGTTCCGTTATTTTTGTGTTTGACGAAGAAATAGACTTTGTGCATGTGCATTTGTGTGTGTCTTACATTGTTTACAACAAACACTCATATTTAGTCTATGATGACGTAGATACGCAGTAGAAAAAAAATTTACTTCAAGATAGCAGAATAAGAGAAATTTATAGAAAGCCATGCCAATTATTTTTTGCTTAGAAATTTATAAAACAAATGAGTATTGCACAGGGGAGCTTTAGTATTTGCTATCAAAAACTCGTTTTCCCCAAAACATGATATGTTTTATTAATAGAAATTCCAGAAGACATCTCAACAATACAAACAATTGTTGACAGATACACTCGGTATGTCATCACCTAAAACCACCATATTATAGAAATATAGAAATTAATTCCACTTTGTAGTATGCATTTAGTTTTAACATAGAAACATTTTTATAATTTATGGTGCTTAATTAAAATTATTAAAATATTTCGCTACTTTATTGCAACAAAAATCAAAATTGTGAAAAATTCGATTAAAGCTTTGTTCACAATCCCAAAAACATTTTCACTTGATGTTCATAATAGAGCAACACTTTTTTCGCAACCACACACATTTTGCATTAAGAAACCGTTTGCAAATTTTACCCATAACAATATTATGCATTTATTATTATTTTTTACAACATTATGTTAAAATGTTCATTCAAACTAATGGTGTTTTCTTTTCTTCAAAAAAAAAGTGACATTTTATTTAAAAAAATGCAATTTGGTGTCTGTTTCTTAAAAATTTTGCTCCCGAAAAGCATGAGTTTTTTAGAATAAAAGAAGCCACCCTTTTCGGGAGCAAATTGCATTTTTTTTTAAATAAAATGTCACATTTTTTTGTAGAAAAGAAAACACCATAAATAAAATTATTTTAAACGTCAGAAACAATTTTATACAAATTGTTGCTGACGTGCTAGTTGACTTAACTTTTTAAAAAAACTTTAGTTACATTCAGAATGTACACTTTGCCACTTTGTTAATACATTTTGGTTACATTTTTGTTTATAAAATGATAGGAAAATATATGAAATATTTTGGGAAGAAATAAGATGGAAGAAAAAACGAAATTGTTGCTCTGATTGTGAACAAAGCTTAAAGTTTTCAAAATGTACCTTTTTATACAGATTCAATTAAATATATTTTGCTATAACTGCGGTTCAGTTTGAGATAAAACAATGATTTTTGTTTTACATGTAGAGAAGGTATGCAGGAGCAGTTTTGCTAAAGTAACTTCAAATGTTCGATTTTTTGAGATATGAATCTGTAGCAATAAAGGAGCGATATGTACATACTTCCTGCTTTAAGAGGAAAGGTGAATTGATTTACAAAATAAGGAGAGCTAGCTTTGTAGGGGTTACTTCCTTTATAGGTCTTTTTTAATCGGGTTTAAATATTTTTGTTTTATAATACCTTTTAATTTTATTACAGGGTCGTACTCCTCTATATGCTCCTTCGCGCTGCAAACAACACGAATTACTTTATCCCGGCGATCAACCAAATGACTGGATCTGTGACTGTGCACCAGGTCAGTTCCGTTAATAAACAAAAACTATTTTAAATTAACAAAAGATCTATTTTTCAGCTGCTTTATATCATCCCGAAAGTGATGCTTGCTATCCCGCCTTCCGGAAAGGACCCTGTGAAGAGGGAGAATTCTTAGTGCTGGGCGATAATGCAATTTTGCCGGTGTGCTTAGCCAACGACTGTAAAGTTGATGGTCAGGTTAAAATTCAAGGTGTTTGTTATGAATTTGGTAAAGCTGGTGCCTGTAAGGATGCTCAACTATCGTATGTTATCGGCGTTGATCCTAAAACTTTGCATGTGGATTGTGTTAAATTGTCCATATCGTTGGAATCACGTTTCGGTGAAGAGCCGCAGCATTCATACGATTTAAAAAATATAGATTTGTGTGCTCGTGGCTGTAAGAGAGCCATACAGGGACGTTGTCCGGAAGTAAAGTAAAAAAACTGGGATGCTTATTAATTTTTTAACAAAAAAAATTTTAACTATTATTTAGCTTTAAGCAATACAAATATAATATAGACTTAATAAAGACAAATACATTTTATTTTAAAATTTTTAACAATCAAATTTCTTTTTTGCTACGTTCAGCTGATAAGGTAGAAGCAGCAGTTTCTTTTGAAGATTTTAAAGTTTCATTTTCTTCGTTGGGTTGTTCCACGGGCAAATCATCATCTTCTGCTATTCCTTCCGCCGACAGTTCCGCAGAAGCTTCAACCTTAAGCATGTGATTTTCAAATGAAGCCAGGAAAGAACTTTCTTTGTATTCTGGCCATTTACGAAAAAGCGAAAATAGGGATAACATTTGACTAGGGGTTAAGTCGCCAAATTGCGTGTAGATATTCATGCCGGGATAGAAATCATTATTGCTTATGGTATAACAACGTGATGCATATTTAGGTAATTTTTTCACATCTTCGTCGTCGTACAGCGGCACTGAAGGCAGAGGTTTTGAATTATTAATTATAAGACGGGGGCCACATCCCGGTATCCATTTTCTGGTTGAAAAAAATAGTAAAATGTTTATCAATTATTTAAGTAAGGGTTTAACTTACTCAAGGTTCGGTATGATACGATTGCGCCTGCTAACACAATTTTGTTTAACAAAATACCACAAAGCTGGCAAATCTTCTGGAGCAACATACTTGCGTATATCTCTTCTGGGCACCATTCTCACTAAGTAGAGACATTCAGGATTTATAGAACGAACCTATAATTAAGGAGTAAAAGTTTAAAATAGTCAATACTCTTAACTTTTTTCAAATGTTGTTGAACTTTTTTAAATTTATTGCCTGTCCCTCGATTTCAAACGAAAATTTCGGTGGCTTAACTTACAATAAAATCAAAAACTAATTTTAAAATATGGTTTTTGTTTTAAATGTGAATTAAACGAGCGAAATTTTCATTCGATATCGACGGAACGACAATAAAGATTGATTTAATAAAAAAAATGGCCACTTGTTATAAAATGCAATATTTGAAAACAAAAAAGATTTCGCTTAAATGTGCTTAATTCCATTTCACTGGTTGCTTAGGCCAGATCGTCAGGAAACTTCATCCAAAGATTTTAGAAAAACTAAAGATATTATACAAATAAAACTGTTAAGAGAATAAGAATTTTAAACCCCAGTTCACGACTACAATTGGTTGATTTTTGTTCACTCTAAATTAAGTTGTAAGTGGGTGAAGAAAAAAAAAATATAAACAAATTACATACTTTATTTTATTTTGCCAGTTCAGTTTTATTTACACTGCATATTAGTTGTCAAAGTTTTTCTTGGGATTCAAAAAATTAATTAACAAGATTTCGTTTATATGTGCTTAATTCCCTATTATTAATACGATTTCCGTATGATGTGCTAAATTCCAAGTTTTTCATATTTGATAAATACACTGAAATTTATTGTTGAGGGAAAGCTAGCTTCTATGCGCATTTCACTGGTTGCTTAGGCCAGCTCATCCGGAAACCTTTTCCTGAGATTTTAGAAAAGCCAAAAATATTATACAAATAAAACCCTAAAGCGAATAAGAATTATAAACACTCAAAGTCTTACTTGTAACAATATCAAAGCCAAAACAAAACACCAACAATAAACAGTGAGTTTATCTTTTCTTACATTCCCCTACAATCTTTGGATGAAGTCTCCTGACGATCTGGCCTAAGCAACCAGTGAAATTCTCACAGGGGAATAGCTTATCCCATCAACAATATACTATTTCAGTTTGTCAATAATATAAAGTGGGAATATAGCACATTTAAACGAAATTTTGTTAATTAGTTTTTTGAATCCCAAGAAAAACTTTAATAAAAAAAAGATTTCTTCTAAAGGTTCGATAAAAACTATTTTCATTATTGTTTTAATGAGATCTCGCAGACTTTTTAAAGGCAATTCCATTTTGTTTTTCTTTTTTGTGTAAATGTTTTTTTTTGTTATGAAGGAAACTTTATCGTTTTAAATTTTTTTTTTTTTTTCAGTAAAAAAACGTGTTTTTGGAAATCTATTTTTCAATTTATTTGCATCAAGGCCCATCTATCAGGTCTGCTTACTTGTACAAAAACAAAATACGATTCTTTTTAGTTGTCAAAAATTTACTACAAAATATACAAAGCAAACCTTTTCAATGGGCCTTGATTTGCATGTTCCTTTCTTACTTATGTTTTTTCTTAATTTTAGTTAAAACTTTGTCTTGAAAACCTAAGTAGGTACATTTCTTTTTGTCTTTTTTTTCGTTGATCTTTGTACAACTAGGTAGACAAAAGTTGTACATATAATGTACATATATAGACCTTGTGCCATAGATATTTTTATAACAATTGTGATTTTAAACCAATTGAGTTTCACAAAGAAGACAGATTTGATTTGTGAACTGGTTTATGAAAAAAAACGATTTTCATAAATTTTTGGTAGTGCCTGCTTATATTTGGGGGATTCACAAGGTGTGGTGTCATAATGTCCTTAATAATATTTCCAATAGTTTACAAAAATATTGTTGTCTTTCAAACAAAATAAAAATTTTAATGATAACTATACAGTAGAAATCTAAATTATAAGCGGTGGCCCACAGCAGTCATATATATTTCATGTAATTATTTTAATACATATGACCTTACAACTTTACGACTACTTTGTGAATCCCCAATTATATTTTATTTAAATAAGTATATTTTGTGATAAAAAATATTATATTTGCTGCAATATTTTCTTAATGTAAAAACTCAAACATGTAAAATAATTATTTTGTATTATAGTGAGGATAGACAATAAATCAGCTTGACTTACCCTTCTTAATCTACTTCCTTTCTTAAGATTATAGTCAGTTTGCATGGGCAAAAACTCATCTCTCGGCAGGCGACCAATAAAGCGATATTCGAATAGTATTTGAAATAAAATGGTCGTGGATCTATAAATCATATAACCAATTTCGCTAGTACAAGTTAAATGCTAAATTAAATGTCAAGCAATGAGAAATATAATGAAAATGTAAAAAGACAATACGTAATACAAACCAAATATATGGGAGGTGGTAAAATAAAATACATCTCAGTTCTACCCAGATTCAGAAAACTATTTTGAAATATAATCGAATTAATCATATGCTTGAAAAATTGATAAGAACCCATAACTCCAAATAGCAACATGTTAGGATCTACAAATTGAATGTGAAATTAGTACCTTTTCAACATAGAGATTTTCTTTTAACAACTTACCCTCCTCAAACTGCCTACTAGGTACATTACGCAGCAATTCCTGCACTCTCGTTCCATTGTCCATTTTATCCTGATACGACAATTTCCACAAATTTACGAAATCTCCCTGCTCTACTTTAACACGTTCCGGATATAATGTATGCATTTCTTGTAAATTTTCCATAAAATGTTCCATAGATTCCATTAAAATTATTTTCTTAAACTTCTGCTCGTTATCTAACAAACGGCGGGAGAATGCTCCGATGCCAGGATTAAATTCTAATATAGTATCACAAGGGCTTTGTTCAAAATATGGTTCTAATAGATTACTAATATCATGAGCCGCCTTTTCATTGACGATGTACATACAATCTGGAGTCTTATGCTTTTTATTGAGCAACTTGTCCGGAAACAAATCACCAAAGTGCTGCTTCTTCTGGCTGAAAGTTTTTAAATTAGGTTTTGCGCTACACTTCCGTAAAAAATGTAGAAGAGATATAGAATTTTTGTTATTGAAGAGAACTTTTGTATTAAACATTTTTAATTCGCTTAATATTTTTAATAAACAAATTTATAAAAATTGCCAAACAATGCCGGTTGTTTGTTTACTTTTTACGATCAGCTGTTGTTAACAGTGATGGCAACTCATGGAAGACTAAATGCGTTGGAACTTTTAAACAAGGGATAAACGGGACTAATATAAAAAAGGACGATTTAAGTACATATTTTGCAAGAAAAAGGCTAAAAAATTGTTTGCTTAAAATTCCTGGTGTTTACTTAAAATATATTTAAGCATTTTCTGGCCTTTTTCAAAAATATGTTCTAAATTCGTCCTTTTAACATTAGCCCTTTACGGCGTCATGTTGTATTGCTGCAACATACCCTTAAAGGTAGTGTAAATATATTATATATGGTAGTATAGCAATTTAAGTCGATGTTGCAGCTTGACAACATAGCATTCTTGCGGTTTAAAAATTATAAACTTTCTAGACAGCAACAAGTTTGTATCAATTTCATTCAAGTGAGACGTGTGTAGAAATCTGTTGCTCGCTCTTTGAATTCATTTTCAAAAAAATATTTTTTTTAAGTAATAGTGATATTTGGCTATTGATATTAGTTTGAGTGAAAGGTAAGAGGATATATTTCAACATATTTTTTTCGCGTTTTATGCTGATTTTGGTTTGTTGTACCACAAAATGTAAAAAAAATTAAATGAAGAGGCCAAATTTGTAAAAAGGGTTTTTATATATACGAAGTAATGAAGTAGCACTATATTCAGAAAAAAAATTACAGTAATCGACGCTAAGGATTTGCAGATATAAGCAAAAATCTGCGCTGGCGTGACGTTAGAAAAACGGAAGTGGATTTTGACTTGCATTACAATACTGAATAAGAAGGCGAATTGAGCAAGATATTTTGTATAAAACCTTTATTAGTAAACTTTGGACTAATACAGATTTATTTTTCAAGCTATAAAATTTATAAATCTCTGCTAGTTTAAAGGTAAATATGGGAATTTTTAGCGAAAAGTCCACTTGTTTAAATGTAACGCCAGATTGCAAATAAGGTTGTATTTTAGGACCATGTCGTTCAACCGTTATCCCTTTTGTTACTAAATGTAGAGCTAGCTGCGCTTTACACCAAAATATAAAAAAGTAAACTATACATATAAAAGTTTTTGAGAAATAATTTAAAATACTTCTGGCGTTACGTTACAAAAAGTAGACTTTTCGCTGGAAATGCCCATATGCAACATTGCGTATTTATACTGATTTTGGTTTGTTGTATGTATTGCCTATTGAGGTGCATTATTTTACTATTTTTTCAACATTGTGAATGATTTTTCTCCAGTATCAAAATGAGCCGCAAATGGCATTATATAACTCCTAAGGACCGATAAACGCATCAGATGCAAATTTCCAGAATACAAAGGCTACACGCAGACATCTTGCCTATTAAGCTGTATTAGTTTACTATTGTGAATGATGTTTCTTTAATATCAAAATGAGCCGTAAATGGCGTAATATAACTCCTAATCGTCGATAAACGCATGAGATGCAAATTTCCAGAATGCAAAGGCTATACCGTTTAATAATTGGTCATTATTTAAAAAATGTCAGTTGTTGGTCGGCACGTCAAAAACCATAAGAAACTTTTGACATTTCATCGTTTAAGTAAGAAAAAATTAGCTCTGCTGAAAAGTGAATTTGGGTACGTTTGTAAGTTCATCACTGCACTGCATCAGAAAAGCAAACCTTTTTTTAACGGCGATAAAAGAATAATTATACAATAATATTTGACAATGTTTTGGTCCGCATTTACTTTACTAATATATATATATAGTATAAGCATTTTCAAACAAAGATGGCTGCTAGTAGATTTATTATTTTCTTTTTCTCTGTGATTCGCTGATAATAAAAAAACACGGCCTTAAAATTATATTTGATTTTTATTTTAAGCTGCGGGCCTATAAGAACATGACAGTTGAGTTTATAATAATGGCCTGTTCGTCGATAACGAATGATGACTGACATAAAAATTAAACATGGCTCAGATTAGCAGAAACGAATTGTCAAAATATGTAAATTAGAAAATGTAAATAAAGTAAATAGAGATGATTTGCGTAAAGAAAAAAAGAAAAAGGTTAGGTAGACCAATATGGTACATTGTGACGCCTTAGAAAATGGTTGGTAATGGATTTTAGAAATCGGTCAATACCTCAAAAACAACCCTTTACCAATCACTAGATTTACTAGACTCAATATATAACTTTTTATAAAATTTTCTTCTAATATTTTTGTATACATACATATATCGCTACCTATGTCTACAATTATGGCACTAAAATATTTTCTTCTTGTTCACACATCACGATGTTGCTTACATAAGTCTAGGATCTCACTATGAACATTTTCTTTCAGAAATTCTGAGCTTATTGGTGAGAGGGGAAGAGAACAGGCGTTTATTTCTCTGCTCTTACCCATAAACTCTGAAATAAAACTTTCATAGTGTGAACCCAGAGAAAATCGCCATCACACGAACTAATTTGATATCTATATTGATCGTCAATCGAACCGTTGGTAAACCACAATTCTTACGAACAAATGGTTGTTCAGGTTGATCAAATTGTTTGACAAGTCCCAACGTGTATGGACGGCATTAGTTTAACAATGAATCTGGCGGTATAACTAAATATGTTATGTTGTTTAATGGTGCTAAAAATGGCACAATTATGCTACAATACTCATCACTAATTGGCACTTTGTGGTATTGGAAGGACAATGAAGCGTGTAAATCCTTACCCTTTTTCCAATACAAAAAATACAACCCTGATGTTAATTTCAATTGCTTGTAAGCAGAGTTGCCATTTTTAGGTATTTCTAAGCAACATTAGTAATTTCTAATGCTATGTTCATACGACGATAGAACCCACTGGTTTCGCTCTCTGAAACTAGATTGCCAAACATGCTGTTCATACGATTTATTCCTGTTTCATTTTGACATTTTGTTTGTGTTGTTAGTGTGATTTTTCTTTAAATAAAAAAAAAATTAAATAAAACTTAAAAATATATTATTTAATACTTTTATTAATATTATTAGGTTATTCTTATAATTTTATTTTATTAAAAATCAATTTTTAGTTTGCTGTTTTCTTTGTTTTGATTTTTTTTTTGAGAGCTAGTTCAGATAAACTAACGATAACTGTTATCATAATTGGAGATGATAGTACATTTATCCTGTTTCGCAGCCTGTTTCAAAATGAAACGACCTGTTTCGCTCTCTAAATTTTGTATGGGAAAACAAGTCGTTTCAATCATGTTTGGGGCGCGAAACAGGAATAAGAGAGCGAAACACGAATATTGCTGTCCGTGTGATCATGGTATAAGTCCCCTTGTACAAGGTAGCAATTAAATGACAGTGAGCCGAAATTTGTTGCAAGGGGTTGAAGAGGTAGAGTGTTTAGTACATGAGTATCTGTACTAGACATTTTTCGTGTTTCTTTTCCACTGCTCGTAATTTTCATGTTTTTGCTTCATATCAGTTTTCTCACACCAATCTAATTGTAGTATCTCCGTCTGTCTATAAATTTCGCGATTGTGAATGTAAAAGCGAGTACCTATTCATTTTATTTGCCTTTTTTCTTCTTAAATAATTTATCGAGCTAAAGGTCACTTCGGTTATTTATATAAGTGGAATAAAGAGAATATTGTTAAATATAAAATTATAAATTTTGATTGACAATTTCGATTAGAACAATTGTGATTTTTAGTTGAACTGTTCATTTTTAATTTTCGATATTTTTTAGTTACGCTTGAGGTTTTCAAATTTAATTTTCTTTAAATTATTTTTACCGAAGGAAGAGATTTAACAACATGAAATTTATAAAAATTTATGGAGAATTTTTATTCTTGCCTGAGCTGGGGATCGAACTCGGGTTGAATTTACATGTTTCAAGAATCACTACTTTTTCATCGGAATTCTTTGACGTTCTAACCTCTGCACCACTGCGGTGCCTGCCAGCCAACTGCCAAACATCAATATTTAACCAGTGGTACTGGTGGTTCGAAATTTGCTGTTATTTTCATTTTTAATTTTATTTAAATGTTGCTTTTTTTCTACTTATTTTTTCGTATTCTCTCTGTCAAGATTTTGTCTTGAAAACCTGAATACATTTGTTTATTATGTTTTTTGTCCACTTTCGTCGACATTTTATTTGTAAAACTTGAAGTACAAATGTACACATTAGAGCTTGTGCCATAGCCATTTTAAGAAAAATTGTGATTTTTATTTGAACTGTAAATTTTTACTTTTCGATATTTTTTTAGTTAGGCTTGAGCTCATTAAATTTAATTATTGTCACTAGTATATTTTAAAATTTGGAAATATTCATAGGCATTTTACAGATTTTTCAAAAAAAATTTACTTATAAGCTTCCCATAACATCATACAATAGTTTACATAATATTTCAAATAGAACAATTTTGTGACAGTAATAATAGCAACTGTAAACTTAAAATAAAATTTACAAACAAAGGGAAGAAAGAAGGGAAAGAGTTTTTGTAATTCGGCAAACATAAATTTTAATTGCAAAAATATTAAAAAATCCTTACTTTTGACATGACAGCTTTGCCGCCGAAAGTTAAAAAGGGGAACGCAATTAAATTTTTCTTTTTATGTTATTTTATAAATGTAAATTACAAATATCGTTTATTGGCCATATTCGAAATATTTCAATATATGTGACAGTCTCAGTTAAAAAGCAAAAAATGAGTTTTGGAGAAAAACGATTTTTAAGTTAACAAGTTTTTATTTTTTTTCTTATGAAAGGTGTATTTTAAAGCTTACTGATGACAAAACGAATGAAGTTAGAAAACTGCGTTTGCTGCATTAGAAAGAGCGTATTGTCTATTTAAAGAATCACCAAAAAAGTACAAATCAATTTTTCATCTATAGGTCCCTTTTAACTGAAACTGTCACAAATATAAATTTTCAATAAACTACATTTTTATGGAAAATTGATGGGCTTAACTCTTATAAAACAAAAATATATTTTTATGTTTTAGGCCTCAAATGAATAAAAACTTATATTTTAATTTAATTTTCAAGTTATATATATGAAACAGGACTGCATTTCTTGATTTGTACTTTATATTTTACTATAGAGTGCAAATAACCTTTGTTTTACAATGCAAATTAAAAGAAATTCTGTATTTTTTCTTTTCAATAAATAATCATTTTAAATTCGTTCATTTTTTCATATGGTAACATTTTCAAAAAATTTTTAGTTGTATCAATTTTTTTGTCATGGCAGCACTGTTTGCAAGCTAAAAAAATTAAACTTCCAATTTCAGTTCCAGTGTTGATGACAATTAGAGTGGTTGTAGTTTTTGTAGAGTAGCGGAAAATAAGAACTTTTAACAAAATTGTAGTTTTTGTTGTTTCATTAAATAAAAAAGTGTCAAGTAAATTAATAAAAATGTTAATTTATTTATTTTGAGATAAGAGGAAAAAATTAACATATTTTCCTTTTGATAAAGAACAAGGAAGGGAAGGCGTGTTCTATTTACTCTCTTTGTTATTTATTAACCAACATCAACGACGTTTACGTTGAATTGCAAGAAATGTGGAAAAAGGTGTGAAATGTGAAAATCAATAACAAAGTAAAATACACGTTAAATGGTGAAAATTAATGAAAAAATAATAGAAAATATTCGTGTATGAAGAAAAATTGTGTTTTTTTTTGTATAAAAGAAGTAAGTGAAAGAAAGTGCATTCAGTTTTTGCTAAAGTTATAATTAAAAAAAATCTCTTAAGAGATAAACAATCTAACAAAAAAAGATTTAATTTTTTAACAAAAGTATGTTAATTACTAAAAAGGTATTGAATTAAAAAAAATTGTGCTGTTTGCAATAAGTTCAAAATAAATTTATAATTTAAAAGTTTTTTTATTTGTTTTACTAAAAAACAGAGTCTTGATGAATCAGTCAGACATTCTGACACACACATCTCTTTCTTCTTTTCTTTTTGTGGTTTTTTTAAATTCGTGACATGAATTTTAATTATTTTATTCTTGTTAAAGTTTTTTTTGCTTTAATTAACTGACAACAATAAAAGTATAAAAAGTGCAGGCATTAAAGAAAGATAAACCAGAATATTTATTACACACAAAAAAGCATAAGAAGTTTTAAAATTTTTTAAGGAAGAAAACTTGATATTAAAATTTATTTGTTTTACATATTTTTTTAATTGTAGATGCATTTGTTAACTTAAATTCGTAATATTATTAAAAAAAAACAATAATAAACTTAAAAACCTATGTCATATACATAGGTAGGTACCTACCTTCTTTGCGGTTTTTATCGTAATCATCTTCTTTATCATTTAATTTTAAATACAGCAACAAAAACTTTTTATTTACATTTTTATCTCCTAAAACCAGTACAAGTGGTAGGTATCTCTAAAAATTTATATTTTTGCTGTTTAATAAAAAATAAATAAATACCTATGTATTAGGCAGAATGTAGAACCAAAGTTTTAATACCATTCATTCATCAAGTACGTAACAATTCTGTCAGAAGTGGGACTACCTACAAAATGAAATACCTATAATGTACTAAAAGTTAAACAGCTCAAAAAAGAGCTGGGCATGTTGGACCTGCCGACTGCAGGAACTAAAGCTGGCTTGCGGAATAGATCGATAAATTCAAACGACGAGAAGAAATGGAAGTTGCCAGCCATGTAGACCATAAAGCATGGATCTTACACAGTGTTTGCTGCTATGACATAGAAAATAGGACAAATGGTGAACGAAAATTCGGTGGGTACCTCTAGAAAAATGGAGGAAAATTTAAGCACCATCGAGATTTTTCGGAAGTTTCAGGTTTCTACCTCAAAAAATAAAAGATTAGACGAAATGTAAACAAAGTTTAACAAGAAGCTGTCTGACGTAAAAATAGAAGTTGATAGGAGCTACAAAATCTGAAAGTAAAATATTGAAATCTTCAGTGTCAAGAGGAAGACTTTCGGATTATTCCAAAAGCCTCTAGGAGAAGAAAAGCTCCGAGTTTCGACGGCAGTTCACTATGTAATGTTTTTAAGTTGCAGTTTTACGGAGTTGCCAATTTGTATTGCGGAATGTGCATAACAGAAGTCATGGTTTGCAGAAACGGTATCGTTTGCGATATCACAGGAAACCGCAAGGATAGTTGCAAGACCATAAGTGTACAAGATGCGAAAACTCGATATTTCTGCCGAGAAAGAAAGATATATTTTGAAAGATTTAAAAGAGGCAGTAATTCAAGTTTTAAGTAAGAAGCAAAATAAAACCAATGTCAATTGTTATTAATAGCTGGGATATGATGGGTCATATTCTTCGTAACTGCAAAGCACCAAGAAAACGATAAAAAAGTCTGCTTCGCCGTCAGAATAGTTAAGACTTGCTACAAAACTTGGTGATTAGGGTCCTCATAATTGACCTGTTGTGCAAGGAATTGGCAAGATTATAAGGAATTTCGAAAAGGCTGGAAGCATTATAGATATGGTCAGGACTGTGCTTCTCTTAGTGAAAGTGTGTCGGATATTGCGAATTTCTACATTACTGTAATGACCGTATGATAACCGGCTTTTTTGACCTACAATTCAATATTATGAACTGGACGATATGTGGTTTTTACAAGGCGGTGCTATAAGCCACACAACCACAGATTTTGGCGATATTGCTTTATTTCAGACGGCGTAATGTTAAGTTTTGACGACGTCAATTGGCCACCAAGATCATGTGATTTGACTTTTTATGTGGGGCTATGTCATGTAAAACAGCGTGTCTGCGCGGATTATCTCCTAACGTTCAAGTATTTACAAACGAGATACCGCCAGAAATGTGCTAAATATTGTTGGAAATTATTGCTTTTATTTTACTTTGCTCTTGAAACCGATAAATAATCTAAAACGCAATCTTATAGTGGAAACTGGGGCATCACATTCTATTATAAGTCCCAATTTAATACAAAAATTTAGCGAATTACCGAGCAGGGTTAGTATGCGAAAAGCTGCGGGACATTCTGACACTGTCTGCGAAAAAGTTAAAGTACAATTAAGTATGGCCAATAACATCGCATTTAACGTATTTTTTGTTGCTGATTTTGTAGACAAAGTAATCATTGGCGCAGATTTTATGATAACAAAGTATACGCTTGGATACGGGACAGCAAATTAAGCATGTATTGGTTACGAAATCACATGCAAAAACATTTCTCTGCCATGAACGTTAAAAAATACCATCGAAGTCATAAACTTAGTACGACCGCGAATATAGGGAGATTGTAAGGACAATCGTTTGCAGATGGTAGAGTGAGTAGACATAAGAGTAGATGTAGCTAGTAACAACTAAGGTCTTCGTAAAACCCAGCAAAAGTTTAGTTCCTACGCAGAACTTGAAGGTTGGTCAACGTATTTTAACAACGCAGCCAGGAGGAGTGGCAAGGACCACGAATTACTAGATAATCGTGTGCGTAAACGGACCGAAAAATAAACGTCACCTAATAAAAATAAGGGTAAATACTGTTAAAGTCAAAACCAAAGCAGACCGGCAATCGTAAAATATAAACAATAAAGGCACCGCAGAGAATTAATGGTTAGCGAGATGAAAAAGAACAGAGTAATTAAACAAACATAAAGCCCTCACCAATGGTTTTGGTGAAAAAGTTGAAAGTACCAGATTCTGCGTAGAATACAGAAAATTGAATGACATCTCGCAAAAGGATAGTTATGCATTGAGTAGAATTTATGATACCTTGAAAACGTTACCCGTAACGAAATGGCAAGTTATTGACAAGTTAAAATTTCAGGAAATTATATGGAGAAAACTTCTTTCAGCGCAGTGATGGTTAAGGCAGTTAAAAGTGATGCCATTTGGAGTCAACAATATTCTGGCTAAGGTGTTCATTTCCATTAGGTTTCATTCCCTGAGATCGAAGGATTTGGTGGCCATATCCCTCACACAGCACTTTCATGAGAATTTCACTCTAGTTCAAATTTTCAAAATGTATAAATAGTCGTATTTTCTATTTGTTAAAATATTTTTTATCGCATGCGATATTTTTTATAAATGAATTTAACTTTTCATATTTATCTTCACACACGTCAGAAACTAAGTAGGTACCTACCTATTTTGAAATGTTCACTGTTCCATTTTTTGATGTTACATACCAAATAAGAAATTTAATGCCTACATCCAAAAATCAACACTGGCGTTGATATAAAAATTATCTTACCAACAACAGTGTGATGATTCATCATACTTTTATTTAATAAATAAAAAAAAATACAATTAAAAAATGTAACTTAAACAAAAAACTTTAAAATATGCATTACATATGTATGTACCTATCTATGTACATATGTATGTATGAAGGTTTACCTACTTACAAAAAAATCATTATTTTCTGTTATTTACCTATAATTTTTTACATTTTTAACCATTATTCCATAATTTTCGATTCCAAGTTCTTCTCTTTATTCATGTTTACTTCTTCTGCTTTTAAATGCAATAAAAACAACAAAAAATCGTTTTATAAACACAAAATCCAAAAGAAGAAAATCATTTTTAATTAATTGTTTGTGGTTGCTTTATTGCAATTTCTTTTCTTGTTCTTGTTACGAATTCGAAAGAAACAGATATAAAGAAAAAAATAAACAAAAAAAAAAAACAAAAACAAATAAAAACAGCAACAAGCTCTAAAAAACTGTTAACACTGAAGTTGACGTCGCTGCCACCGCGAAAACAAGAATATCAACACTTTTTTAATCAAACACAGGGGAGAGGGCATAATTTAAATTTTGCTTCAATATGGTTGATGCTACGAAAAATGGTGGTAAGTTCTATAAATTTATTTATATTTATGTATGTATATATTTCTAGCATTTAAAAAAATTTGTTTTACATAAAGCCACCACCTTAGAATTTTGGTTTGGGATTTATTATCTCTTGGATTGCATTATATTTTGAAAGCATAGGTAACTACACTGGGTAAAACAAGTCTGCGTAAAATAGGTTTTCTTTAATTTTGAGTTAAAATTTTCAAGATATTGGATACATTTTTTTTATTATTTTTATCTAATAATGTTTGGTATTATTGATTCATCACGGAAAAGAAAACTCAACGGAAATAAATATCGATCAATATCGAAATTGCAATGACATACATATTCATTCCTGCGGTACATACATACCTACATATGTACCTATAAGCTTTCCGCAAAAATTGTTTGTACAAACGCAGAAAATGTATAATTGTTTTTATTTTTCAGTTTTTGGCAATAAAATATACATACATATGCATATATTTTTATTTATTAAAACTATTTTAAAAATGCTTCTTTTTTTGGAATATATTGTGAGGGAATTACATTTATTCAACGATGGTACAAAAGAAGTGCAACAAGAGCCATTTACATACATAAAATTTAAAACTACATAGTTGTAATTGCCAGCATATAAAGAACAGTCAAAACAAGTTTCTTAACATAGTACGTACCTATTTACTGTAACTTTATAGTTATCAAATATTGGCCTAAACTGATTGGATCATTAAAATACTCTTTCTATTAACAAGAAATAATTTTGTCCATTGTGTTTCTTTAACATCCAAAGCTAAGAATTTTAAAAATTTAAAACACTGTCAAATTAAAACTACAAAAAAGTTGATACGTCCTCACTGCTTGTCAGTTGATGAAAATATGACAAGCAGTGAGGACGTATAAACTTTTTTGTAGTTTTCATTTGACAGTGTTTTAAATCCCCTGAAGATGACCATCGATGTATGGTCGAAATATCGGGAAAAATAAAAAACAAAATTAAAAATACAAAAATTTGTGGATTTTTTATTAATAATTTTAATATATGACCTTAAGCCAAACAAAAAACAACAACACGTTTATTTAGATTTTTTATAAAGGCATTTTGACATTTGCCGTCTCAATTCTAGCAACAAAATGCCTGTTGTTTTTCTATTGTTTCATTGTTGTAGTACTGAGGCCATTTTGTTAATAGATTTTGGTATATTCTTTCAAGATCCCTTTTAAATATGAAAAATAAATTACTCGAGGAATTTCATTCGAATTTTACATAATTTAGTTTAAAATTTCATAAATAAAAATACTAGAAAAAAAAAATTATTTCTTCGTATTGAATTTAACGAATTTCAGAACAAATTCATGGCTCATCAAAAATAGCCAACAAAATCACCGACTGTTTTATAAATCGCCATGTCACCAAATCGAATATTAGGCCGCCAACCCTGTTTGCAATATGGGAAAAATATAATTTTTTGAAGATTGCAGTGACGAGGATTGCCTCGACCTTCGTGTAAAAAGAAGAGTTTCAATATTAAATATGATGAGGTGTTACAGAAGAATGATATAGAGTTAGGTGCAAGGTCTATCCAATAGGTCTGCGCAAGAAGCCAGATGTTAATTTGTTTAATTCCTCAACGATGTTAAAAGTTGTTTACATTTTCCTTATACAACACATACATGCACACAAAACACATTTTTCCTTTTGTTTCGCCTATGTAGTAGTAAGATTTTGACAACGGCGGGGAATTTTACACAAGCATAATGCCTGTTGTTTTTTGTGTTGTTGTATTGTTGTAGAAGTAAGCAGACCCATTGGATAGGCCTTGGTTAGGTGGAATAAGAAATTAAATAAATGTTTAAGGCATTAAAAATTTTGTTTAATTTTTCAAAGCCTTCTTGATTTAATCAACTATTGCTCCTAATTGCAGTTCGTTTGTATTTATCTCTTTTAATCCTATAATCATTTTTTTTTTTAATAACTACTCTACATTTTTATTCCATCCGATAGCTTATTGTTGTAAAATTTTAATGTAAGAAAAATGGCAAAAAATATCTATATTGCGGTATCAATAATATGGCAATTCCGCAATGGTAGAGATGACCCGCAAAAACGGAAGGATACCGTCAAGCGGAATGAATAATTGCAAATTTTGCTTCCGCAATCGTGGGACAGAATCAATAACCCCCCCGCCCCCCAATATGTCCTTAACCCATATAACACACTGTAACTACATACATATGTTTTTTTGGTCAAAATTCGACCATAAATTTTATATATGAATTTACATGTTTCTAGCATTTATTTTTTCAATATTTACTCCGGTTCATATTATATCTTCCACGTTAGTTAATTTAATTGTTTTCTATCTCTAATATTAACGAAAATTAATCAAAGTACCAGATGGTGAACGAAAAAGCACCAAAAAGCTTCCCTTACATGTTATGGCTGTAGGAAAAATCGCCCAAAGAAAAATGGGCATATAAAATATTCCTGGAAAATATTGAAGGAATAAGACTATTATTTATTTATTTTATTTATTTCATTTTAATAAAAACTAACCAAGCCAAGTATAAAAGCTTTTGAGGATTGCAATTTGACTTAGAATACACATTCGAATAATATGAAAATTTTTATAATAAAATGCTACTCAACATGATAAATAAATTTCCAAATTCTATTTGTTAATAACAAGTACTTTAGGTTAATATGGCTTTATTCAATTAAATAACCAATTTCAAATAAATGTTAATGAATTTATTATAGTTTTCTCTAAATATTGCTAAAAAAAAATTTGTAATACAATATTCATTAAAAAAACGTAATTGCTAAAATAAATCTTCTCAAAGGCGTATAAAAACAATGGTAAAAGTTGATAAGACAAAATTTATTTCAAGAAAAAACTCGTTGATAAGATAAGAAAATGTATATAAACATACACAAGTAGTAGTTTTTTTTAGATAAAATTTAAGAAAATTTAATTAGCAAAATCCCTAATACACGCCGAAAAAACATGGTTAAGGTATGGTTAGAAACACCAAAATAGACTTAATATTGTTGTTTTTGACATTACTATTGTTACAGCTTAAAATATGTATATGATTGGCTAGAACAATATTATGTTGAAAAAATTTAGCTACAGCTTTAGTTATTGTAAATTTTCATATATTCTAAGTTAAAAATTTACAAAACTATGGTTGTTTTTTATAATGGGTTTTTAATCACATGCTTAAAATTCTCGAATTTTATTTCTTTAAATTGTTGATATACATACAATTCATGTAAAATTGAGACTAAAGTCTCACATTTTGTCAGACTTTTTGAACTAATTTAATTTATTAGTTTTTATTTTGTGGTGACCGCTTTTCTCCCTTAAAAAAATTTGTCAAAATGAAGAACTTCAGTCTAGTCTGTCATTGTCTTCATTATATTGCAAGCAATTAATAGCTTTTAAGGAATTTTTACAAAAATAAATACAAATTAAATATTTTTTGCAAAAGTGTTTTAAATGCATCAATTACTTAAGCAAGTATCTATTAATTGAGTCGTAAAATATCAACCGTCGGTAACTCGGTAACATACATACTTCACTGTCAAAATTAGCAGCCTTCTTGTCAAATGTCATACATATGTTTGAAGCGGCAATTATACATTAACATCTATTTACATATTTACACATGTGGAATATAACTTTTCTACACACATGCGATTTCATGTGTATGTTAAAATTTGAGTTTTATATAAGGTTTACAATTAACATGTTGGTATGTAACGTACATTTGACATATCCTATAAAGAAAAACAATCTGAAAACAGCTGAGTGCAAGGCGAATTCAACTACAACTACAGCAATCCAAAAACAACAGACACAATAAAAGGGATTTTTGCTGTTAGTTTACTGCTCGAAATGTCAACTATTCCTTATGCTGGGTACACAAAATCCAATACATTTACGCAATCTAGCAAATTAAATTCATTTCCATTCATTTTTCATTTATTCCAGATTGCATCAACATCAAAAAGCTTTGATATTTTGAGGTTGCATTGGAACAGATTGCATGTAGATTGCTCTGTCTGTACCCAGCATTACAACTCTAACAAATCAAACAAATTAGCTCGAACTGTCAAAATCAGATGGCGTTCCCACACCACCTGTAGTTGAATTCGCCTTGGATGAGTGGTACCTTCCAATGGGTTTTAATATTATATCCAAAACTGTTACAAAATACTTACTACTATGGCACATAGGTTATACCGCGTTTCAGAGGATATTAGAATTCAATTCGATGTATCCCTTTGGTTCTCTTCCACCGCAGCCAGAAGTAACAAGATGGGGCCTGGCTACACTCTTCAGAATTCTATTAAAAAAACTTTGAGTAATTTAAGAATGTTTACATTTTTTCTAGTTTGCTCTTTCTAGCATTTACTGTTTCTTTCTATCAATTCTATATCAATTAACCCTTAACAACCCAGTATGCTTTTGTAACGTAACTGACCAGTAGTGTCCAACGGACTCATTAAAGCAATTAATGATACTAAAAGAAAAACAAAGACAGTAAACATTAGAAAAAAGTTTTATTTATATTATATACTTAGGTATTTTGCTTTTTTTAACTTTAATTAGTTATTTTTTAAGCAATCATTACAAATAATGAGTGCTATTTTTGTCAAGCTAATAGAGCCTAAATTTCTTCAATGTTATTAAAATTCAATTTTTTATTACAATATTTGTTTTTTACAGAGTGTTCAGAACAGACATTCCGTTTGCATTTCTCGCAGCACTGTTTGAGAGTTCTAGATATGTTTGAGGGTCAACTGTGACAACACTTCTTTCGTTTTGAATCAGGTTCAGATGATTGACCAGCTCAATATATTTTAATAAACAAGATATAAATGTGTCTATTGAACACTTGTGGGTTGATGCGCTACTTTTTTAGTTTTTTGATAATAAATAATAAACTATTTATGCTACAAATATTCTGATTGCGCATTTCTATTCTCAAGACCATCGTGATAGAATAGGTAAAACGGCGTTTCTCGAAAATATATACTTCAGCTTTTATAAGCAATGGAATTCAAAAATGTGTCCGCGAGACACTTGTGGGTTGTTAAGGGTTAATGAATAAAAAATGTAGTGACATAAGGGCTTTAACAATTTTGGGTTTCTAATAAACCGACAAAAAACATTGTTTTAAGTTGGCAACGCCTCTCAAAATACATGTAGAAGATTAATGTCAGCTGATTGAATTTATCTGTACGCAAATAAAAGGAAAATAAATAATTGGCTGATGAGTTAGTTTTTCGACAGAATAAAAGCAAATGAGAAATTGAGAAAAACCAAATTTTTTTAATGTGCAGTTTTTTCGTTGGGGAAAAAGATAATCGTGTAATGAGAAAACGGCCATAAAACTTTGTTTTTATTTTTTTTTTATCCGGAATGTTTTTTTTTTTTTTTGCTCAAAAGAAAGCTTGTCTTTTCCTTTATGGTAGTTTTGGTCGCTTTTTTTTATGTATAAAAAAATAATAGCATATCGTTAGCTAAAACGCAAACGGCCCTATCTAACATTTTGAAATTTTTACAGGAGAAGCAAAAAACTGTTTTAGACTAATGGTATGGTTTCGACCAGCATGGTTTTCACCAGTATTATAAAAAAAAGGTGTGAGAAATTGAATTCTTGCTAAATAAAATAAAATTTTAAAATATTTCAAAAGCGTTGTTAGTTAAGTCCTTTGGTACCCTAATTTTATGAAACCAAAGGCCCTATCTACACATTAATACAAAGTAGATTAATTGTATTTTTTCATTTATTAGGAAAACGCTGTTTAATAAATTTAATTATATGAACACGCTTTTTATTTATTTGTAATAAACATTAATATTATGTTCAACATTTTTTATTTTTCGAATTCGAAAAATAAAAAATGTTGAATTTAATATAAAGTAACCTTCAGAAGGAAATAATTCCCAGTTTCCATTAATATTATGTGTAAATTCATTTTAATATTGCATCACAAAAAAATTAAATTAAAATAATTCATAAAAATTAAACAGAGAGTTGCAAGAATTGGAATAAAGAAGAGTGAATTTAAAAATTAATATATTTTATGTAAAAAATTGCATTGAGCTGTTACAAATTTATTTCTCTATAATAAAAAAATTGTTCAACGGTCAAATCTATCAATTTTTTTTGACAACTTACAATGTTGTCTATACACACAATCAGTTAAGTCTTTTTGCGTTTATGAAATAAATGCTTTTGTAGATAGGGCCGTTTGTTTTTCGTTAATAAAATTAGTAATTTTGGTCAGATAACTCCAAATTTGTTTGTGGATGTGTATTTCGATGCGATGCATCAGAATCAATTAAAAAACGATTTTGGATTTTTTGTTAGTTAGGGCCGTTTGCGTTTTAGCTAACGATATGCACTATTTTGAATTTTTTCCCATTTGTTTAAGTGTTTCTAAAACCTTAAAATTAAAGCTTATGCAGAGAAACTAGACAAATTAACCTTTCCGACGGTATGTAACATACCCAACTATCATGTTATTCCTTCGATACTGTAATGTCCACAATATGTTAATCCCATGAATAAAATCACTTTTTTTCTGTAAAAATAATTCTTTTTTTTTTTTATTTGTAATAATAACTAAATTAATTAATAATAATAATGATAATAATAATAAAAAGATAAAAACTTCTCATAAGTTACTAGATGAGAAAGGACACCTGTATGGTCAAAATGTCGAGCTTTGACCCCCTCTAACTCAGAAACTTTTTGACCATCCAAATCGGAAGACATCGATTTCAATTGACATGAAATCCCCCATATGTATAATTTATTAACTAACTGCTTAAATTCAAGTGCAATGAGCAAGTTTTGGACTAGTGAAAAAATTAAAAAATATTGTAGAAGGTTATATGCAAATAAAATGGTTGTGCAATTACTTACTATTTCAGCTAATATTTTTTTATTGTACATACGCTGCTATGTAACGATTTTTAGCTTGAACGTCTTTAAAATTTTAAAACTAACATATAAATGACTCATACTTTATAAGTACGACAGAATTCTTGACTTCCACACACTTCCATCTATGTAAAGACTACCAAGAATTGCCTAAAAAAAACTTAATAATTCAATAGTTGTAAATTATACCCTTTAAATAAAAAAGAAAATGTTTATGACAAGAAGAACTCTGTAACATTGATTTATGTATGTAGGTGTATTGCCGCTCTTGACTTCATATCTATCCGTTGATTGATGTTTTTTTATTTATGTATTGAATGCAGCGTTGCCAGACGATTTGGAAGAAAAATCTTAATTTGGCGAAATAGAAACCTTATTTTGAGGTGAAAAATCTTTAAATTTTTTATAACAAAAGCAAAAAATTAATAATTTTTAATAAAAACATAGGCACTTCTTACTATTTAAATTAAAATGTTTTCTAAAAATACATTTTAAATCCATTTAATTTCCATTTAAAGTCCATGAACTTTTTTCTTCTTTAAGATATGAAAATTTATAAACATACGTTTTTTCTTTTCACAAACATTTATTTTTCATCAAAATTTTTAAAATTAACAACCGCTTTTTTAATATGCTTTTTTAATATTTTGTGTGCCCAGAAATAATGACGCATTTTTGTGTATGCTAGACAATGGGTGCAAAACCAATAGACAACAAGAAGATACAAAACCTCATTGTTTTAAAACTTGACTGTTTAAAAACTGTAAAAAATATGTATTTTGTTCAAACTTAAAGTTAAAAATCTTTATTTCTAAAACTAAAATATCTTAATTTGGGAAAACAAATCTTCAAATCCTATTTCGGTAAAAAAACCTTCAAAAAATAAGATAAAAACTTCATTCTGGCAACGCTGATTGAATGTGTGTTACAATCAGGGATGTTAGATGTGACGATTTTACGTCATTTTGACGATTTTTTTCGATGAATTTACCAAAATGACGATTGACGATTTTTGATGTAGAGTCACTTATGTTTTGACGATTTAATCCCGTCAATAAATTTACTTTAAACTTTAATCTGGCATTAATTTTATAACACTTTAATCTGGTAAGCAGGGTTGGTAGATGTGACGATTTTTCGTTATTTTGACGATTTTTTTGAGAAAATACAGTAAAATGACAATTGACGATTTTTTGACTAAAAGTAATAGTGTTATGACGATTCTCTGGCATCGATAAAACACACATGAAATATTTACAATTATATTGAAAACAGTCCAAAACTTAAAAATAAATTTTTCGAAATATGTACAAAAATTTTGGAAATTAAACAAAAGAATTCCTCCCCCATCACAAACCAGGTGGATTTCATTAAAATCATTAGTAATTCAAATTCTACAATTATAGAAATGCCATCGATGCTGCAAAAAATTAACACTAGAGCCCTAATTTGCGTCTGTTCTATTTGGTCCGCTTTGTAAAAATTGGTTAAATCCGCTTTGCGTTTTGATGATTTCGATTTGCGTCGCTACATACGAATGCATTTTTCGATGAAGTCATAATCACATGTGAAGAATTTTTCTATTTGTGTGTAAAAAGAAAAATCCCATTTAATTCTGTTAGGAAAGTTATTCTTAGGAAAATTTCGTGGTTTTCTTTTTAAATGATAAATATATTCAAGTGAGCTGAAATAAATGGAATAAAACTTAACCATATCACTTTCTTCATCATAAATAGAATTTCTTCCTAAAAATTTATATTTTCGAACCAATCCATGCAATAAATTGTCTTTAATTTGTAAAATTTATATATTTGACGTTTTGTTGACGATTTTGTTTAATTTTCGTGACGATTTTGACGAATTATGTTCAAGCTTTTGACGATTTTTGAGGAAAAAAGTCTAACAACCCTGGTTACAATGAATCATTATTTAAATTCACAGTACATTTGATAATACGAAATAACAAAAAATATGAGTATTAAAAATTAGCTTTAATAAAAAATAAAATAAAAACAAAACTATTTATTGAAATGAACACTGAAAGACAAACCTCAGAAAATGTGCCAAGAATTAACATGACAAATTGCATACAGAGTGTCGCAGAAAGAGGAATAATCAAAAAGCTAATTATAATAACTAGAAAAATTTAAATGATTTTGTTATTCGTGCTTAATTCCCAATTTTTATTATTTGATAAAAACACTGAAATTTATTGTTGATGGGATAAGCTATTCCTATGCGCATTTCACTGGTTGCTTAGGCCAGATCATCAGGAAACTTCATCCATAAAGATTTTAGAAAAACTAAAGATATTAAATCAAATAAACTGTTAAGCGTATAAGAATTACAGCAACAGTTCTACTTAAAATCCGGTTGAAAAAATATGGTTTATAATTTCCCAAACTTTGTCCATTTTTCTTGATTATTATGTTATTGTATAACAAAATTTTCAATAGAAAATCTCTGTTTTTTCTACAACAGATGTCAAATAGAAAATCCTCTTCTTTCGGTTTTAAAATTATTAATAGATTCGTTTTTTTTATTACAATGTTTTCATTGGAAAATATTTTTATTTTAATAACAAGATTTTCAATGTACATAAATTTCAAATAAAAAATTCTTTTATTTCGATTTTAAAATTATTATTTAACAGGTTTTTTATTCGATAGCAAAGTTTTAATTGTTTTTTCAATAAAAAAATTTTTATTAGTGTCTTTTTTTCGTTTCGATAACAAAATCTCAAATTTATATTTAAACATTTTTAATAGAACATTTATTTTATTTTGGTTACAAGCTTTTCTTTAGAAACTCGTATTTCGATAACAAGATTTTTATTAGAACACGAATTTCGAAAACAAGATTTTCGATAACAAGTTTTTAACAGAAATCTTTAAATTTCGATTACAAAATTTTAAATGGAAAATTTTGTTATTTCGATAACAAAACAAGAAAAAGAAAATCTCCTTGTTTTGACAATAAACATTTTTAATATTTTCCTCTTGTTATTTCGATAACAAAATTATAAATTGAAAATCCTTTAATAACTCAAACAACATTTTGTTCTTTCAATAAAAAGTATTCGTCTTTAGCAAACTTGCTAGGCTTAAAAAATTTTGTTATTCAATTAATAGAAAGTGAATAATATTTGTTTTTTTTTTATAAAATAAACACTTTTATTAACCCAACCCTGTATTCTTAAAAAAAATTGCTAAAAATTTTGTATCTTACGATTGCAAAGAACAGCAACAATATCAACCAAAAAAACACAAAAAGAGTTCATTCACGTCATTGTCATCAAGATTAAGCCATTACCGGCTTTTTGGTTACACGTTTATTTTGCAATTTTATTGAAAGAATTATTTTCTCTCCGTTTCTTTTCTTTTAACTCGCCACACTATTTTCACTTCATCATCGTGGAGTCAAAGTCACAGAAAAACGAGAAAAACACAAAAAGAAAAAGTCATTGAAGAAAAAGCATTTCTTAAAAAACTTTTAATGTTTAGGATGATTATTTGGTCGTCTTATCTGCTTCTTTAAATGTTTATCATTAAACGGACTATAGAGTATTTTAGTTTCTAAAAGAAATATGTACAACCTAATAAAAAAGAGAACGGAATACAGCCACAAAAAGTAAATACTTTTTCTAAAGTCAAGTTGTTTGTCTTTGTAGTACCCGCAGTTTTGCCACTATAAAACTCGATTTAAATGCGTACAAGCACGTTCTAAAAAATTCGTTTGTTAAATTTGTTATTACAAATACATATGTATCATATTTAGTTTTATTTATTGTTACATTTGTTTGTTATTTTCTACGGGTATTTGGGCTATTTCATACTTCAACAAACCGATGAACTTAATTTATCAAGAAATTCATGTCAAAACTTTAAAAAAAAATAATAAAAATTATTTACAAATGTTAAGCGTTCATTAAAATTTTTTATTTAGTAATTTCATGCTAATTTTTATGGAATATGTATGGGCTTAACATTTAAAATTATATAAGGGATACATGTTTATAAAAATAAAATTTGTTTTAAATTAGATTCGTTTAAAATGGTCTTTTATTACATATTTTTATGTGTTTTTATACGCGTTTCTGAAGAGTAGCGAGAGAGTCTTTCGAAAGTGAGGGTGTTTCCAACAGACGGACGTACATGTATCCAATAGAAAAAAAGCAATTGTATTGTATCATCAATTGTTTCCATCCCAGAGATGTGAGATTCTTCCTGCACTGCCATATCTCAAAATATTATAATTTGTGTTCTGTGGGCCAGCGGAGTCCTAGTTTTGTGCAAATAGCAACAATTTGCATTACAGTATTTTATTCGGGTTAAAATAATTTCAATTTATATTTATAAAGGGTGGCATACCTCTATCCGATGGTCCATATTTTCAATGACTCTTAGGCATAATTGAATGTCCTTTAGCTCTTGAATTGTTCTTGGCTCATTAACGTACCCTTTTTCTTTCAAATATCCCCAAAGAAAGAAGTCAAAAGGTGTCAGATCACATGATCTTGACGGCCAATTAACATCGCCACGAAGTGAGATAACACGGCCGTTGAATTTATCGCGCAATAGAGCCATTGTTTCGTTGGCTGTGTGGTAAGTGGCACTATCCTGTTGAAACCACATATCTTCTATGTCCATACCGTCAATTTCTGTCCACAAGAACTGCGTTGTTGTCTCGCGATAGCGAACACCATTTACGGTAACTGCTTAGCTAACCGTATTTTCGAAAAAGTACGTCACGATGACGTCGCCAGACTACAAACCTCACCAAACAGTCAGTTCTTGTGGATGCATCGGGTTTTCAGCAATCACTCGTGAATTTTCATTTACCCAAACGCGGCAATTCGGCTTGTTATCGAATTCACTGAGGTGACCAAAATAATCACGAAGTGCACGAAATGCACTTTGATTTGAAAGGCTTCAACAATCTGCTGCTCAATTGTGTACATCTCCATTGTTGGATTAGCCAAACACTGAAACAAAGGTGATTGTGCCAAAAAAGTATCGAGGTGGTGGTGCAAGAAATGCAATTTCAGCGTCATGGATGCACCGATTTTTTCGAAATAAAACAGCAACCTGCCCACTCGTTGCTGTATCTCTTCTCGCTGGACACGGTTCTTTCCTAGAACGCCTTCTATTACTTCTTTCAATGCGTTCCATGCATTTTTCGGACGATATGACCACAAACGTAACAATATTCATCCAAATATGGGCACTTGTTGTTTTCCATATTGATATATTTTATGTTTTGTTGTTATTCACTTTTAAAAAACTGGAGAAAAATCACTTTTACTGTTCGCGTTCGTCGGCACTGGCTGAAAGCCAAAAATCGATCAATGCACACCTATAAATACTACGTATTTTTGAATATTTTACTGCCAGGTACTTATAAATGGGCGCATATTTTAAGGGCGGCTGGCTATATACCTGATTCAGCACTTGTACGTTTCAAACTGTGCAAAACTTTCCAAATAATGACCACCCTTAAATGTGGGTGCAATTTCTGTAAAAAAATCATATAGGTAGCCACCGGAAAAACCCAAATAATAAAAAGGTCCACTTTCCGTTTAATTGTCCACGTACATTTATTACCGCAATCATAAAAATCAAATAACCTTTTGTTTATTCCTTTTTTTTTAATTCTCAGAATCATGAAAAAGGTGTCAATGTTTTCTCCAAATAATGTTGTGCATATCTCAAGCAAATTTTGGAAATTCATACATTTACTCAATTGCGAATAAAAGCGAAACGCGTGCATCGATTTTTATGATCTTTGTCTCATTTTGCTCATAGGTTATGTGACTTTGCGAAAAAATAACTAGACTTGAAACTTTTTTCCATTTTGGATTTTTTTTGTATTTAAAAAAATAATTTTTTCCCTTCATACATTCATTTTTAACTTCGAAAGTGTTACTTGTATAGGAAAACAATATATGAACAGATTAAGGGAATTGTAATTCTTAATTTTTTTAAATTTATTTCAACTAAATTGGGCTAGTGGTTGTCGAGCTATGTCAAACAACAGGGCCTAAAACGTGATAAATTCCCCTATACGATAGTACTAACTTCAAATCGCAGGTAAGAAGACAAAACGAATGATGCAGAAATTCTTCTTTTTGGGTCTAATTTCACATACAGTTCACAGAATTGAGTTGGCAAATCATGTGTTGTACTGTGTATTACGAGCCACATTTTATGAAATTATCTTTAAAATTTTGACCAGAACCGTATGCAAACAATACATGAACAACCAGCCATTATTATTGTTATAAACTTTTTTCTGTTAAATGAAGTAAATCAAAATTCCCGGCTCAAAAGCAAGGAGATGTTGAGAATAACGGTAACACGTTATTAAATTGAAAATTTCAATCTTAAACTACAGGAGAGGGGGGGGGGGCAACTCTATTGCGATGGGAATGCAATTTCTTTACGAAAGCTAAATGCGGTTAGAGTCCAATTTGGTACTCTATCGCTTTCGCAATTTTTTTTAAAATGAAGTAAAAATTAAAGATGAGACAGTAATAAAATGTTGACATATGAAAAAAAAAAAAAAGGGAACGTTAAACCGGTAAACGTGTTTTTGTTTGAAAATTTAAATAAAAATAAAAATGGTCAAGATTTGCGAAAAGAAAAAAGAAATGCCCAAACATAGTAAAGAGTACTCATCACTCGATTTGATAACATTTTTCTTTCGCATCGAAATAGAGAGTAGCCTCCGATTTACCCTCATACCCCTAATAATTTCTGCCTTTTATTAGTAAAACTAAAAACCTATTCGTATTTTCAGTAAGTTTTATAAAGAGATATAAATTTTCCTAAAGATTAGATAAGAAAAAAATGTATTAGAGTTATTAATTTTGTTCAGAGAAAATTTCTTCTGCTTTAAAAAATCAACATTATAAATTTGTATGTATAAAGAAGCAATTATGTACTTTGTTTTTAAAAGTAATATTAATATTTATTTATTTAGATATACATATTTTATAATTACTATAATTAAGTTGATTGAAAAACAAATCAAAAAAAATTTTCTTTATGCAAAAAACCACACCCATATTTATTTTTTACTTTTTAATTATTTACATATTTAATTGTATACCAAGATTATTTATTGTTCATATTTGTTTTCCTCAATAATAATTATTTGTTTTTTACAACTTCAAAAAAAAAAAAAGACTAAAAACATTCCTTTTGTTAATGATGCATTACGATTTTGTCTGCTGGCGATAAGTGCAAATCAATATTTTTTTTATAAATTTAACTCGATTAAAAGTTTATAATAACTTTTTTCTCATTATGGTTCATTTAAAAATGAAAGTCATTGAACGCAGATAAATAACCCATAACCGCAAAATAGACTTGAAGTGAAATTTCATTACAAATAGTTTATTTAAATTAATATTTTTTTCGTACGTTGATATTAATACAATTTATTGGAAGTAAAAATAAGTTTCCGTTGCTTAAGCCTTTCATACACGACATGTTTTTTACATCTGGCTTCTCAACTTTTCAACTCGCATGTAATTCTGCATGTGTGTCAAAGTTGTTGTTTTACAGAAGATGACAGTAAGTTTTTGCTGACAACAAAGTTTTTGTCTGTTTCAAATTTGCGTTTGACATTCCGAATCTGAAAATATGAAAGGAAAATATTAGCAAAATGTGTACAATTTCCTTATGACCGTTCGTCCTACAAGTGTAGAGAATCAGCAGCATTAATCTGCACGAAAATGTATAGTTTATTTAATTTTTAATTGTTTTGTTTTTATATCGAACTGTCTTATCTTTTTAATTAATTATTTTTTTTTTTAAACTATATTAAATAAACAATAAATTAAATTGAATATAATAAAATAATGAGAAAATTGTTTTGTTATGGGTGTTTGTATTTAGATATTTTATTCCATAAATAATACCGAAAATGCTAACAACACCGGTATCGAGATTTCTTCAATACCGAAAGTCTTTCGATATTGGAATCCCTAGACATGAAGTATAAATGTGTACCGCAGGGATGGAAAAGTTGTACTTTTTCTATTTTCATGTTATTCAATAAAAAAATCCTCTTTTAGAAGATATTAAAATTAACGTACAACAAGTTATTTATTATTTAACTTTACTTTTACCCACCCTGTGCCAAAACTCTGGCTCTGGGGCTATTTGTTTGCTATGTGGGGCCTAAAATTATATACCTCGTGCTTACAACAATGAGAACTCTTCATCCCTGTTTATACCCCAGTATTAAAAATATTGTTTACACGTTTACATAAATATTTTCTTTTGCCTTTTTAAAACAAAAACGTTTATAAATATTTGTGTATAAAACTATTTGGTTATTTAAATATTTCAAATGCTTCGAAACAAATCAGTTTTGAATAATATTTTCCTTCTTTGGAAAACAATTAAATTTTACAATTTATAAACATTTGTATGCAACAGATGCCTTTAAAGACGAAAAGTTGCACAATGTATCAACTTGCCCCTTGCTACTTGCTATCGCACTTAATCAGAGACCGTAATAATTATTCCTGTTTTCAAAAAAGTTAGATGAAAACAGTTATTTTTTGATTTTCGCGTATAACAACAATCGAATTAGATTCTAATTTCCTCTGCAACTCTGTATAACTCATGTGCCAAGCAAGTAACATGTAACAGTTTTGGACAAAATATTTTAAGCCCATTTGCAGCTTTAGCCGTGTAAAGTGCTGCATTGGTTAAAAATATAAGAATCTTTTGTCAAAATCTTGAAATTCTTGTATTTTCAGCAGAGCTCCAAAAAAAAATTTTATTTTTGGTTACAAGGAAATTTTTTTAAGAACTCAAAAATATTGAAATATGCAAAAATATGCATTTAAAACCGAAATATGCAAAAATAAGCATTTTAACCAAAATATGCAACAACATGCAAAAACAAATCGATGCCATTTAAACCCAAATTTAATGATTCGGCAAGATAATTGGTCAACATCGATCTTAGACTATCGACAAAAAACATGAATTTGCATGGAAATCGCATCTCTAGTTATTATGAATGCCATTGAACTACATGTCTTGACAAAATTTTATACTCTTATTAACGAAAAACAAACGGACGTTACTACAAGAGTGTTTGTTTTATAAATGAAAAATTACGTTGAAACCCATTGTTTTCTAACAAAATGTAATGAAAATGTTTTCCTTTTAAACTGTTTGAAGAACTCCATGGACGGCTCATCAATGCATGTTTTCTGACATGTTTACAATTTTCAGTTTATAAAGTGTTTTGTTTCTTCTGTAAAATTATGCTTTTGTGCTTCACGCCTTTTTGCATTTTAGCTAACGATATATGATTATAAACTAGTTCATAAGGATCAATAAGTTATACTCGAATCAGTTTTACGACTTTCTCTACGCTATGCTTTTTTGTTTCAAAATCACTGTAATTTTCGGTCCCTGCACTGAATGCAAAATGGCACTTTAACTAAAAAAGGTGATAATTCAACTATTTTACTCTTTTTGTTTTCATATTATTGTTTTTTTTTTGTAGTTGTTGTAAACTTTTCATTTATTTTAGCACTCGTACAATTTAAAAGTGTTTTTGTAGTCGTATAATTTGATTAAATCATTTGTTGTTGCGGCGATGTAAAGACGATGACACAGTGTTGTACATTTAATCAAGTTGTGTGTTCGTTGGTTTTCTATGAGGGGCTTAGTAGTTGTTGCATTACAAAAAAAAAAGTTGTTTTGTTCATAATTATAATTGGCCTAGTGCCAAATGATTTATACGACATGTTTTTGTTTATTGTTATATTTGTAGTTTTTGTTGTTGCTGATGACGCTAAAGATGTTAAAGTCATCTTTTTTAAAGAATCAAAGTACAAAATTGAAGTCTTGTGGCAAAGGCATGTAAGAATTCATGTTTAGAATTAATTATAGAAAGATCAACAAGATGACGACGATGTTGATTTGCAAAGATGCCTTGAGAAATGAACGATTGAACTTGAATGCACATTTTTTATTTGTTTTTTTTATTAAAATGTAGTTTAGTTTTTCAATTCAAGGACATTTTTTAAAAAGAAATGGGATTTAATGACAATCAGTAGTGATTTGTTCGAAAACTGAATCGCGTCTATTGTTTTGAACTTGTTTCCGATATAAGAGCCCAGAAGAAATACCACAGTTTGGCGTTTGTTTCATACGGCTTAAAATTTTCATCAGATCCTTTTTGTGGCATTCAAAGAGAAGGAAAAAAATCAAACTATTGTTATACACAATTTGCTTAAAATCAGGAGATTTGACATTATAATGCGATAATGTAAATTAAGGTACATCCTACCTGGTAGGTTAAAGTAAGGTTGTAATAATGGACCACTTTTTATACGGCCGATAAAATCCTAACTTTATCTATCGGTAAGTTGTAAAAACGGGCCTTAAACAATTTTATGTAATTTAAATTTTTGTAACAGCTAAGATTATTGTAGTAGAATTTTTAACCCCAAACAAATATTTTAGAAAAAAAAATTTCCGACGAAATTTCCATTTAAATTGTATTATAATCACGATCGATATCGGATGATATAATTTGGCCCCTGAACTAATACCACAGACAAATAATCGGCCTTATTGTGGTTGTCGTATACGACTGTGTAATATATTAAAGTAATACAAAACATGTGTTCTTTAAACTTTTAAAAAAAACGACACGTTTGTTTACGAAAACGACAGCCACAATAAGGCTGAATATTTTATTAAGATATTGAAAGATGGCAGGATAAGAAAACGTTTTCAATTAGTTGTAATTCTCAAGTATGACAATGCTCATTAGGGGTATAACTGATTTCAATTTGTTGCAAATATCAAAATGGCCCTAGCATAGTCGAATACTCCATTGAAAACTATTAAAAAAATGATATTAATTGTTCGCGGTTTTCAAGAAGGTCACCCACAAAACGCGGTAAAGTTGGAAAATTATTTTTTTTATTTTTATTTGTACATTTAGCCAAAAACTTTAGCAAAACAACACACACATTAAATTTGAAACTCATGCCCTTTAATAATTAATGGTGTTTTCTTTTCTACAAAAAAAATACCACATTTTAAAAGGTGCATGTATAAAATGTGTTGCCAAACATGTAATACTGCAATTTTTTATTTGACGAGAACAAAACACAAAATTGGATAGCCCTGTTTTTAACAGCTTACAAAAAGTTTGTTCTTCAATATATTAAAAAAAAATATACATAAACCTTAATTTGTAGATTGATTGATATTTAATAAATGAACAAAATGAATGACGAAATTCCAATTTCTTTATTTTGTTTCTCATAAAATATGTAAATAAGAAAATACCTTTGCTAGATTGCCGATTGATTAACACCAAGTTTTTACGATTTCTTGATTTGACGTTTTTTTTTCAAAAATAATTTTATAACACCGAATTCATTTAAATTTTATACCATTGACAACCTACCATTAACAATGTAATGCTTTCTTTTGTTTTTACTATAAAAAAATAAAAAAAATATAACTATTAAAACTTAAAATTTTTACTGTCCTGATAAGAGGCGATTTTTCCCAACTTCGTCTGGTAACCCCATATATAAACAACTTCGTCTGGTAACCCCATATATAAACGGAAGCCATCTCTTTACAAGGCATTATCAACATTCTCTTTTTATACGGGGCGTAAAGTGCTATCTATGCCTTATGACATTTAAGGGTGATTTTTTTAGAATAAAATACGCTGCCCTTTTAGAGAGCAAAGCATTTTTAAGAAACGAACACCAAATTGCATTTTTTTAAATATAATATAACATTTTTTTTAGAAAAGAAAACACCATAAGAAACATTTTAACTTTATTTTCATTTTTTAATAAAATATTTAAAATTTTTGTATTAAATTTTGTTCTTTAGGAATTGTAGAAAATCGCTTTTGTGGGTGAGGTTTTTATTTTCAAACGACCCAAACCAATTGTTTTCGTAAATAACACAAAATTCGCTATCGCGTAGTGCTAGGGCCAAAATTTGGTTATACCCCTGATGCTCATCCTCATACTGCAAAAAATGATTTTGAAAGTAGCGTGCATAAGGCTTATCCTTGTCGCTTATGCCTTTTCTGTTTGTCTTCTATTTGATTAGAATGATTCAAAAAAGTCTGGATTCACCAGTGGAAAAATTGGCTTTTTTTTGGACTCAAAGAGTAGTTTTTATAAAATCCATTTACAATTAAAAAGATGGAAACATGTTTTCATTAACTAGTAGTTAAGTATAAGTATAGTGTGCGAATTTTCAATTTCGAATTGCTGCAACCTCTTATTTAATGAGGTTTGGAAAAAAGGCTTGAGTCAAAAAATGCGGGATGTGGGGTGGAATCAAATGTTTGCTCATAGAAGAAATATGACCTAGAGGAATGAACTTTTCAAAACTTTTCCAAATATACCAATACAAAGTTTGCAATATTATAAAATCGATCCTTGGATGCCCTTAGTGGTTAGACCGACCCCACCTTATTTTTCACCCCCTAACCTATCTACTCGATATCTCTAAACCTTAATGGGGCTCCCAAGCAAATGTTTCATACAGAAATAATTGAAAAAAAAGTTCGAAAGCTGTCTAGGAGTCACCCTACAAACATCGACACGTAATATTCATATCTACCTGCTGTAAAAATATCCGGCTTTTTTGTCTACTTTTTGGTAATGAAACAGACGGGTTTAAGATTATTTTTCATATGCCTTTAATGTAAAATTAAAAATTGTTTTGCTTCTACTGAACATTTTTAAAATTTGAGTTGAATTTTTAGTCAATGATCAAGTGCGAATTATTTGAAAATAACCCGTTTTTTTAAGAAGCAACTGCACGCAATAACCAAAACAGGGTTTTTGAAATAAGTCGAATAATCGATCTCGCTAGTAAATAGAGACTTTTTTAATTGCTAAGGATTTGTTTTCATAAATAGAAGTTTTTTAGAATACATTTTTATGAGATTTTTTGTGGTTTATGAACAAAAGGTATTTATAAAAGAAAATAATTCAAGTTTATTAAAAAAAAATTAACACCACCCCCTCGTAACTAAACAACTCCTCATGACGAAACAGCGAATATACCCACATACATAATTGCAACTAAAAACGAATAATTATTATCAATCATACAAGTGAAATAAATCTCTAAACTTCAAATAATTTTTCATTACTTCAATTCAATGGATATTTTACTGTTTATTTTTTGTTGCCTTTGTTATAGTTTTTATTAAACAATTTAATTAATGACTCACACCGTCATCAAACTATTTAAACGTTTAGATATGATGACTGTATGAATGCATCTGACGGCCACCATATTTCCATTTTTTTGCTAGTTTTTTTTGTAGGGGATTTTATAAGTTGGCGTGCGTTATCACTTGACATTAATTGTGGGTTTTTTTCAACACAATATTACATAAAAATATACACATAAAAGAGGCATTTGTAGCTGAATAGAAAGAAATACAAATGTTATTGTGAAAAAGAAAATAAACAATAGTCTAAAAGAAAAATTTAAATAATTAATTTGGTTGACAAAAGATTATGAACAACGATTTAATTAAAACACTCACTTAAACATCAATGCAGCAGCATAATAATATTCCAGGGATCGCAGATTTGAATTCCAAAATTATTAATGCTTATCCCCAAATAGCAGCTTAAGTTACTCCATGGGAATTATTAATAATGAATTTTAAAATTAAGACAGACAAAATTTAGAAAACTTTATAAAGAAACGTCAAATTTGTTTACTGCATACTTGCAAATTACAGTTTTTTTTTTATTGTTTATTGCAAAAAATCGACTTAAAGTTTTTACAATTTTTCGAATAGAATTCAAATTTGCCTTTGCAAACATGAAAATTCGCATTCGCTCTGTTCACAACTGTTTAAAATCAAAATTTTAAACAATACATTTCCTTTTATTTTTTTTTTTTTTTGAAATTACATATTTTTTAACGGAATTTATTAACATAATTAAAATATTGAATTTGCTTCTTAATGTTAATATCATGTAACGATTAAGTTTCTATTATTGTGAATTCTATTTAAAATGTTATACTGGAATTTTGCTATATACACATTTGTTAACGAAACTTAGTTAAAATTGTAAAAATTAAAAAAGATGGCACTTGTCTGGAAGCTAGCCAACGGTGAGCATCATTAATAAAAGCTGAACTTTGTACTTATATTGAATCTAACCCTAACTCTTATTTTTCTAACCCCAAAACCTTTACCAAACTCTAATTCCTTTATAATTTCTCCTGGCGACGAGAAATTATAAAGCCGCGTATAACAAGTAAACGGGAACAACCTAACTAGTTGGCTTATACTTATACCCATATAGGCATAGCTAACTCTACGTCCACTAAACTCTAATAAGCCAACTATCTAACCCCCAGAATTCCCAAAATAACTTGTTCATGGTCCTTCGATGGTTTATGGAACCAACTAGCGATCCTTGGAGCTCATTAGTCTTACCTAAGTTTTAAATTGTGCAAATTTCATCAAGTGTTGTGCATAATACTATCCAGCCGAGGAATCTAAAAATAAAAATCAACATCTCACCATAATATTTTCCATCTGAAAAAGTGACTTTAAAGATTTTTTTTGAATCTCCTACAAAACCCTTGAAGTCAGAAAAAAGCAACAACAAACCCCTAACAGAGTAAAATCATCCAACAGTCAACCCAATTTAACATCACATCGAGCTTTCATCAAAGATCTCTAAACATCTCTGGATTTAGTACTTCACCATAGGAGAATGAGCTCAAAACACTTCTAAAGGATTACTCGAGAAATTTTATCTGAAAGGTTAGAAATTGAAAATAAAAAATATATGTACATATATCCAAAATTTGAATACTTAAAATAGTTAATCATATTGCAAACATTTATTTATCTCCAAAATAAAGTATATCGATATCTTTCATTACCTACTATATATTTTACAACAATTTACATCGGAAAACGATTTTAGGGAAATTTTCTTTTAAATCTAAATTTTTTGTTTGGAACCAGAATAAATTTTTCTTATAACGCTGAGAATATAAATCGTGAAATTTGCAAAAAGGGATCCCTATTTCTTCATAATTTGTGGGAACGAAAATTCCATAATTCACACATTTTAACGACTTAAACCTAAATTCGGTATTTTCTGAAAATTTGGTAAAAATCTATTTTTTCGTTAAAACATAAATTTTTCAACCCAGAATACACATATACCTAACTGAAATTTTAATTTTGCATTTGCAAAAATTCAATTATATATTTAGAATTTTATTACTCCCCTAATTTCTAAAAATTTAATAATGCCTAACCAAAGCGAAGCATTTAGAGATCACTCGCAATCTTTTGTCCAAGATAAGTTTCTTTTTGACTCAGATCACCTTCTCACATTTTGCTCAAGTTTTAGCAATTTAGAAATTCAGGATCAAACTGATTCTATATTAGAAACAAAATTAAGTGATCTAGAAAACAGGTGGAAGAAACTGGAAATTTCATACGAAAATCTCATGCTCTCGCCAGTCTCCACAATTAGCAAAGAACTCAAGGAAACATCTAAAGAAAACTTTCAAGCATGCTCGGAAACTTTCCATACTTGCAGGGCAAATATTATGGACATACTTAAAATTACACGAATTACGCATAGTGCTCAAAATGTTGCTTCTCGTATCGTAGCTTTTGCATGGTACTGTATGGTATTGCACACACTATGTTAATGTTGAGTGCAAATTAGCAGCCTAACTAAACATGAGTAGAAGTGGTGTTGAAAAATTTAGCTGAAAAAAATTTATTGATTTAGAAAAAAATTAATCATCACTTTATTGAAACATTAAACATTAAAAAGCTTTTTTGATTGCAAGTTCAAATTTTGCACTTTTTTATGCATTCAATGTGCGTTTGGTGATAATGAAAAAATTTGCAATACCACTAAATTTTTTAGTGCTCATCTCTAAGGCTGGCAAATAAAGTGCAAACTAATTTGATTGCAATTTTATTAAGTGATAGTTCAATATTTATTAAAATCAATATTTAGTGCTCTACCCCCACGATGGCTATAAAAACGCCGTATGAAGTCTAAACATACTAAAGTGACTTTTATGAATAACCACTTTTCTAAAAACTTTATTATTAAAATCTGGTCAATATTTTCAGAGCGGGGTCCGCCAAATAACTTTTTTTTTTTTTGAAAATGCTATAAAAAAAACTACTGAATATTTTCTCAAATTTCTTTGTTTATTTCAAAGTACAATCCCTCCGGTTAATAATTTTATTCAAATGGCTGCCTCGGCTGGCCATGCAGTAGCCTACGCGATCGGTCAAATTTTTAAGCACATTATCGATTGTGTGAAGCTGTATTTCACCAATGGCTTCACAAATATTGTCCTTTAAAGCGTCAATTGTCTCTGGCTTGTCGGCGTTACACTTATCTTTGATGGCACCCCACAAATAATAGTCCAACGGTGTCAAATCGCAGCTCCGAGGTGGCCAAACGACATCAGTTCTGCGGCTGATAATGCAATCTTCAAAAACAGGCCACAAAACATCGAGTGTAGCTTCGGCTGTGTGGCACGTAGCGTCGTCGTGTTGAAACCAAATGTTTCCAATATCCGCCTCTTCAACTTTTGTGAACAAAAATTCGTTCAACATGGCCCGATAACGATCGCCATTGACTGTAACGGCCACTCATTGTCCATTTTCGAAGAAAAATGGCCCAATTATGCCTCTGGACCAAAATCCGCACCAAACAGTGACTCGTTTTGGGTCTAATCAAATGGGATTTAAGAATACAAATTTTTACATGTACATCAAAAAATGTATGTATGCATTGCAGAATTTTTATTAAAAAAAACTTCTTTTAATGCATGCACATCAATTTCTTTTGACCTTGACTTTGTCGATTGTTGCATTTTAATTGGAAAAACTACAATAACAAAGAGAAAAACATCTCATTCAATACATCATCATGATGAGTTGCTTTGTGTGCTGTTATTGATATGGACATTTAAATTTTCAATGGATTCATTTTTTATCACTACATATTGTACGAAAAAAAGAGAGAGAGAGAGAGAGTGAGTTTAAATGAATAACCCTTTTTTTTAAATTAAAATATCCCTAGTTTAATAACGAGGATATTAAATTTTTTTTATATAGAAATAAATTTTTCGTACAATTTGGTATGCGTGTATTTAAAAACGTTTGTATTTCAAAAATCAATAACTTAATTTTGATTGAAAATTCAAGTAGACCCTTTCGGTGCAAATAATGTGCTCTTGCGGTAGCAGTTCTTGGACAATCTGAATTTTGTGTGGACGCATCTTAAGATTAAACTTAAAAATTATCTGCAATGTTGTTCTGCAAATCCGCGATTGGCCGAGGACTATAGATGCAACCAATATCTAAAGCTTATCTGACCGCGGCACTCAAAAATTTGTGGAAAAACTTAATAACACAAGGGAACCAGGTTTTTGTTGATTAAGAACTGAATGTTGTTTTTGAAGTTATTTTCGTTGCTGAATTCAAATCTGCACGCAGTTTTTTCGACTTTTCGAGATACACAACCCCGGGAGGTTTTTCCCTTTTCCCATTTTTACAATTGAATCTACATAGGAAAAATGGGAGAAGTCAGAAAGCTCCCGGGACTCTTTATTCACATTAGGCTGATAGAAATAAAATTGTTTTCGAATCGAAAAAGTATTCGATTACAACTGCCAGACAAAATTAAATTCAAATGTGAATAGAGTGGACAGATCTGATAACTGTAGGACCATTTCTATTATTTTTTAAGGTATGAAGTAATAAATGACGAAGAAATAAAAAAAAAACCATGACCAATAATTGATCAAACGTTAGCTTTATTTTTACCAATTTCTAATGATTTACTAAACTTTATTTGTTAAAAAAATAGCCAAACGTTTTGTAAAAGCAAATATTTTTTTAATAAAACCGGTAGGACGTCAAATATTTAATAGGTGTGAACACAGCTTTATGGTTTTATTTCCGTACTACATCAAAGTTACACAAGCTTAACCAAAAGCTAAAAGAATTATCTGTTATTATTTTGCGTTTTATTTATTTGAAATTAAATTAAAATGGTCATGCAAAAATCGTTAGAATATATACTTATGCATGTCTTTTAGCAAGTTTAAAATACATTTTTAATTTTTTTGTTTTTAATTTTTATTTTTTTGCTTCTGCAATCATAAAAATAAAAAAAGCCAAACCATTGAAAGTCATTTGTTGGTATTAAAAGTTGAAAAGTGGGTCACTAAGACTATATTTCAGTTTAACCTCAACTATACTCGTTCGTACAAGCTTAACAGAAATAAAAATTAAACGAACACAAAAAATCGAAAACATCTGAAAACTAAAAAAAAAGAAAAACGAAAAGCTCAGAATAAAACTACCAAGAACTACAACTAAAGACACTAAAAAAAACACTGTCAATCGGACGGACAATTATCTTTACATGCAGATATAAACTGGCAACAGGCAAAACCGACAAATGGCGTCAACCCGTTAGCTGTTGATGTGGTTGGTATGAAAAAAGCAAGCAAAAAAAAGTCAAATCTCTTTTGGTTTATAGTTATTTTTTTACAGTGGTAACGATAAATTTTTATACAGAATCTGAAAAAGTGTTGAATTTTTTAGCTGTAAAAAGTTTCGTGTATTTTACTGTATATAAATAACAACTACATATCGCACACCTAATTAAAAAGTGACTCAACTCAAAAAACATAATTTTTCAGAAATCGAAAAAAACTCTTGTTGACCTAAAAAAAAGTTTTAACAAAATCTTTGGACTATTTAGTAACATATTTATACACTTGGTAATAAACAATTTTTAGTTGTGTCATTTTTGATGATGTCTTATTTGCACAAGTTACCGAATTATTTAAGTTATTTCACTTTAGCTGGGGCCTAATTCTGGCAGTCGAGATCGAGTAATTTCTCGATTAGAAAGCAATTTATTATCAAATTATTTCAGTCAATACTGAACGAATCGGAATTATTTTTTTAGTGTTATAAAGCAATAATTTGAGTTTCACAATAATGAAAAAATAATTTCGATTCGTTAAGTATCGACTGCAATAAAATTGCTTTCGAATCGAAAAAGTACTCGATCACGACTGCCAGAATTAGGCCTCTGAATTCTTTTCAAGTTTTGACACTTTTGCCAAATTCTAAACTGACACAAGTCTAATTTATATAAACTCTAACAATGATTTATTTTATCAAAAGTCGCACAATTCGAATTAAGGATCTACTACCATTATATTTTCTGACACAACTAAAAATAAGTCACTTGTATGAATTGAAACTTTATGCCAATTAAAACATAAAGAAAGACATAACTGCTTTTAAGCAACAGTTAACAACAACAATGCTGATATTTTGATATTTTTTTTTTATAGATAAACAAGTGTATTGGGCATAGGTTTAACCGAAAAATTAAAATTTTGAGTTGAGTCACTATTGAAATAGGTGTGCGACATTTATGTGCGTATATATTATTGGCGTAAAAACAATTGAACCTCTTGTTGTTCAAGCTTAAACAAGTTTTTCGTTTTGTTTTTTTACGTTTTGTATTTTTTATGAATAAGAAATGAACAAAAGAATAAATAATAAAAATGTACGTTTGCACAAAATGCTCTAAAATAAAAGTGAATAATCGGGTGTGTTCTAGAATCCGAATCCACTCGAAAGTGGATTACTTTAGCATTATTGGTGTTCTGCATTTCACATCCACATGTTTTTATTCGTTTTCAATTAGAGTAGATATGGGTTGGTGAAAGTAAACCGAATCGACTTTTATTGTAATATGTGATAATATTTTTAACAAAAAAATTAATATTGCTTTTAGCTGAAAATCTTCTAAATCTAATTTAATCAAAAATATATCGTTATCTAAAACGCAAAAGGTCCTTACTAACCATAAATTTAAAGTCGACTTTTTCATTGATTTTATGTAATTATACCAATTTTTTTTTTAACGATTTTTATGTTATTTTCAGACTATTTGTTTCTTTAATCGATTTAGCGATCTCTTAGTTTTTGGGTTTGTTTAAAATTTTGCAATTTTTCGCGAATTTTAGCCATGTTCGCGACATAAGCGATTTGGTCGTGTAAGTTTTCTGATTCTTTACAGCTTTAACGATTTATAATAAATAGTTGACTTTTCTATCATGCCGCGGTTAGAAAATTTTTGCGAATTTCCTTGAATTTAGCAATTTTTACCGATTTTTTGCCATTCCTTATAGTTTTAGGGACTTTAAATCAATTTTATGGCTGGTTTGAAATATAAAAAATTTTCGCGAGTTTTCGCTATTTTTGCAATTTTTTTGTTATTTTCCGACATTTTGTTTTTTTAACCCATTTAGAGATTTCAAATAAATTTTAGTGTTTGTTTAAAAGATTGCAATTTTTCGAGAATTTTAGCCATGTAAGCGATTTTTTTTTGTGATTCTTTACAGCTTTCACGATTTTTAGAAAATATTAGGCATTCCTATCATGCTTTATTTAGCAAATTAGCGATCTTTAATTCAACAAAAGTTTTTTAGAACAAAAACTTCGAATACACAAAAACATGCGGATTTGAGAACACCAATTTATGACTTATGCGGATTCAAAAAATTTTTCGTTTTCAATTCGAGTCTAAACCTAGAACATACCTGAATATTCGTTAAAGTATTTAGAAGACCAAATTCCTATTTTCATAGTTTTTGAAAGTTTATAAACCAGTTTTTGTCTGAAAATTCTGTTTAATGAACCTTTGATAAGTTTAGAAATTGTTGATAAATACGGGTGTTAAAGACCCTTTAAAAATAGAAATGAAGTTGGTAATACTGTTTTTAGAAGCAGCCTATGTTGCCATCGATACAGATATTTATGTTTTTTTTTAAGGCACACCGCATCATAGCGATATACACTACTATTAGACGAAAGCCTTAAAGTTTTTTTTTAAGGCACACCGCATCATATAGTCATCATGGCGATATACACTACTATTAGACGAAAGCCTTAAAGTTTTCTAATACTTCACTAATCATAATTTTTAAGAAAAAAAAAATTAAATTAAATCTTATTATTTTTTCGACCTTTTTTTAGTTAAAATAAAAAGTTTTTTCGAGCTCGAGGCCAATTCTTTTTAAAAAAAAAATTGTTCTTTATTAAATTGAAGATTTTTTTTAATTTAATATACACATGGGCATTTCCATGTCATCGTACGTAAAAAATGTTTTGAAAGTGCAACCTATGTATTTGGAACCCATGGCCAATCAAGGTCGCAACAATAGATTTATGTTATATGGTTTAAAATTATATAAACGTTATTTGTTCCAAATATTATTAATACGATTTCCGTATGACGTGCTAAATTCCCAGTTTTTCATATTTGATAAATACACTGAAATTTATTGTTGAGGGAAAGCTAGCATCTATGCGCATTTCACTGGTTGCTTAGGCTAGCTCATCAGGAAACCTTTTCCAGAGATTTTAGAAAAGCCAAAAATATCATACAAATAAAACCCTAAAGCGAATAAGAATTATAAACACTCATGGTCCTACTTGTAACAATATCAAAGCCAAAACAAAACACCAACAATAAACAGTGAGTTTATCTTTTCTTTTAATTTATCTTCATATATATGAGATTTGTTTGCCTTTACCCGTTATTAGGAAGGGGGTTTATATGGAATCTATAGTTAATTTTGGACCTACCAGCACATGATGTTGTCATGGCATAGTACCTACCTAACGTAAAATTTATCGGTGACAATGTAAATACCAACATTTATAAGGAAGTTATGGCATTAAAAGCTATTTTCGGGTGCTATGGTCAAATATGGACCGATTCCAATAATATTTGGTTAGATGATTCAGATTGCAATAAAATAAGTTTGGACCAAATTTTAACTAAATACCAAAATAATAAGTTGATACAACATTTTTATTATACCAATTTAAAAAAAAAATTCGATCAAATATTTTTTTGCAACAAATATCTTGCTTTGAACTTTTATTTTGAAAACTTACCAAAGACAAATGATGTTTTGCAATACGTACGTGACATTGGAATAGCATCCAAAACGAACCAAAAAATATACCGCTATTCGACCATTATATTTTGTCTTTCCTCATGGATCTTGTTCATTGCTGTAGTAACTTTAATTTTAATGTATAATTCCAATGTTACCAGCATCTGTAATTAATCAGCAGAAAATATTAAATTGTGGATTGAAGTTACTAAAATTTAATCAGAGAGAAAGTCAGCTTAAACTTTAACTTTTTGTTTTTTAAAAAAAGTAAAGTTTGGGTGTTTTTTCCTTTCTACCTTATTTAAAAAAAGTTTTTAGCGTTTAAATTTGTTTGTATCGTGGTGACATTTTCATGGAAAGGTCCATATATGTCAACACTATAGGGTTGCCAGGCGTGCTTGATTTGGCTTGATTGTCAAGCTTTTTAAATGCATTTTAAGAATCAGGAAATGATTATGGAAGTAACGAATACCGATGCCGATATATCGGCGAAACTTTTGATTTGCCGATATATCGGTATCGGGAATATTTTACTGGCGTTAGGACTTTACTTTTTTAAATCGTTTTTTTTTTTTTTTTTGGAAAATTTGTTAAGATAATAATAAGTTTTTGATTTTATTTAACGTTAGAATTTATTAAAATTAAGATTTTAGTTTGAAAATATGTTCACATTATGTTTTTAAGATAATATCTTTTAAATGGTGCCCGTTGTTTGCTTCGACCTGATGTGCAATTTGCATGACTTTTTCTTTGGTAGGAATCAAAGCAGCAATTCCCAATTAAGTGCAAGAAACATTTCTAAAACATTTTGAACTATTTCATATAAAAAAAATAACAATTAAAATAAAATTAAACAACAATAATTTTAGTTGTGTTTAACTTTTTGTACATGCATGTATGTATATAATATTTCAAAACAACATAAATATTTAGGCCAGCTACTATTAATCAAAAAATGCTATTGTAGGAGAAATTTTCTTTTTTGCCAAAAAAAAAGGAAAAAAAGATGAAATATATTTTGGCAATGAAACATAAATTATCAAAAATAATAAAAACAAAAGCTTTTAAAATAATGTTTGCCTTCAAAAATAATTAAAAATTAGTTTAACTTGAAAAATTTAATTTTACACTCCAACAGTATCATAAAATCACTTAAACTTTGTTGTTTCTTTAATTAAATAAAAACTTCACCTAATTATTTATTGAATTCAAATTATTCTCACGATCTAGGAGGGCGGATCAGTAAGTCCGTGACATGTAAAAGGAAACAGCTTGTTGGATAAAAAAAAACACTGTCCAACGTTTTTCCAATCTTTTATCCCTCCATAAAAAAAAAAATTATTGACGTTATCAAAATCAAATCTCTTTTCGCCGAGCGGGCCAATTGTTTAGGTTTTGAAATAAGGAAAAGCCGAATACAATCGTTTCTTCTCAAATTCTCATTAAATCGATTCAATAAGTTGGAATTATACTCGTTAGTATCAAAGTTTTGCTTGAATTTATTTATTAACTTTTTTGTTTGTTATTGTGCATTATACCGCGCCATCCCAAAAAATGTTCGCCACGGCTTTATTGGCTGACAAAACCACAATCGGTATTTTTGGCGCCGATTTATTTCAAGAAACTTGCTACTTTTACTGCTGTTTGTCTCTCTGGTGTTTTGTGATAGATCAGCCTTTTCTTTACAAAACGGCGCAAAAAATCATACACGATTTGTCGCACATTTAATCTCCGATCGACAAAACTTTTTTTAGTTGTTTCGGATTAAGATACCTTAGCTGGGCGTTAAGATCGTTCGGCATCTGTACGGCCACAACGAAATTCAGTAAACCACATTTTTACCATTGAAATTTAAGATGCAGAGGCCCATATTATTTTTCAAGCTTATCCTTTGATTTAGTGATTCGGGTTTTCCACAAAAGAAATGCCTAATGAGAAAACGGAATTCACAAAACAAACTAAAAGAAGCAGATTATTAAATTATTTTGTCAGGAGTCAACTGGCAACTGGCTGTTGACATTCAAAAAGTAACGAACTTATAATGTTTTGTTGAATAATCAGTAACCAACGTGAGTTTAAATAAAATTATACAAATTGGTTCTTTTTTGTTTTTGATATTATTCTTAAATCACTATTCTGAAATAACATTTTAATGATAGATTAAATACTAAAGGGTGGTCCAACCATAATGGACGATGTTTATTGTGAGTCACACCTTAACGTCAAGTCAGCATTGTCGAGCAAATGTGTCCAAAATCGGAAAAATTGTGCGCAAATTGGGTCTGTAGGAAATGTTCAAATACCTGTGCATGCTCGCCCAGTTCGATCTGCGAAAAACGTTCCTGTTGTTCGCGATAGTATGGCAGATGAGGCGTCAACCTCGACTTAACGGACTTCTTGCGGCTAGAAATTGAGGATATGGACCCAAAGGATATGTGGTTCCAACAGGATGATGTCACTTGCCACACAGCCAACACAACAATGGCTCTTTTACGCGAGAAATTCATGGGCCGTGTTACCTCACGTCTTGGCGATGTTAATTAATAACTTTTTTCTTTGTTGATATTTAAGGCCCTTATTATGGTTCACAACTCAACTATTTGCTGCGAAATCTCTTGTAGGCATCTAAAAAAAATTAACAAACTTAAAAAATGTGCAAAAAAGTTCTTTTAACTAAACTATGCAAAAAAATGCTGCAAACGATAAAATATGCACTAACAAATCAATGCCAAAATTCATAAAAAGGTCTAAAACGGATAAATATATTGTTTCTGCCTTCATTGATTCCACAAGGAAAAACATGCAATTGCATATTTTTGGTTTCCCTGATAACAAATTTCTGAACAGTATTTTTTTAGTCTAGCTATACCATTACCGAGAGGTGGCTAAATTGTATATAATTTTTAATACAAAAGAATTGTCATATTTAATCATATTGCGTGATCGTTATCAGATCAAGCTATTATTTAACATGGACATTTATAAGATGTTTTAAGAAAAATTATTGATTTTAATTTTTATTGTTGTCTAACTGAGCTGGATTGGCAGTTGAGAATAATTTTTTATTTAGAAAAACTTATTTGTTTGACTTTTAAAACGTTTACCGTGTCTAGTGTTAACTTAAGTTATGTCACACCAACGGACATTTTGATTAAAAAAACAAAGCATCTAAATAATTTCTGCTTAAATATTTTTAAGGTGTATATTATTTAAACAACAACGCAAAGTTCAATTTAAAACGCAAAATACCTTGTTTATAATAACAAAATTCAAAACAACGATTAATATATTTTAAATATGTATTTTATATGTAGGTGCAAAGAAAGAGCAAATAACTAAACAATAATTAAAATGGAAAAAATTAAGATATAAATAATAAATAAGCAGTTTTTACAACTCGGCATTATCCCCTCCAAGTGGCACTTCTACAAAAACAAAAAAGCACATACATATAAGTATATAAAGTTGGTCTCGTGTAAAAAGGCCCTAACTTACATAATTGCAACTTAACAGAAGGAGGTAAATACTAGGGACGCCAATATCAAATCCCGACCCAATAAATCCCGGGATTTTCGGGATTCATCTCAATCCCGATATTGTTTACCAATTTTTTTTGTTTTACCTTTTTTTATAAAAACAAATTCATCGTGACCTTTTCCCCCTGAGAAGATAGGGAACACAATATTGGAAATTTATATTTATTTGATTAACCCTGGTTAAACCTACTGTCATTGAAAACGAAAGAAAAAAATTAAACATTGTTATTGAAAATAGTCAAAAAAGAAATGTCTTTTGAAAAAGCAAAACCGAAAGTTCCGCATGGTTTTAATTTCTAATTAATTCCACTGGTGCACCAAATGCAAACTGAAAATTTTATGCGTTATGGATTTAGGCGAATTGAAGCGTTTTTTAAGAGTGGGCATGGGACCAATTTCAGGATTTATACACTACATATTTTCTCACACTAGTGGAGGGGAACAAAAATGTGTTTTTGTTCACATATTATTTTTATGGTTACCTAAAAAAATTAATTTTGTTAATTAGTTTTGAATTCAAATTTTAAATATTCATCTAAATCCATTTATTAAAAAATTTAACTAAAACTTTCAAATAAATGAATGACTAGTTTGCTCAATTAAATTACTATGAATATTAATTTTTTTATTTTTTCGAATGTTTTTCTATGTCAAATTAAATTTTTTTTTTTTAAATAAACTGAGATAATTACATAAAATATAGGTTTCATGTTAATTATTTTTTTATCGAATCAATTAACACATTGTTTTAAATCGTACAGTTTTTTGATCATACACTGAAAAATCATTCAATCCCTACTAAAATCAAGCCAATGCGGTGTCAATAGTACGGTAAATACGGATATCCTTAAATCAAGTAGAGAAAGCTTGATTCAAGTACGGATTATTGCCCCCGTACTTAAAATAATCCGAAAACAGGATTGACATAGTAAATGTGAGATAAAATTTAACCTCAAACTGTGCTTGACTAAAGAATTCGTAAGATTATTTAATCCCGAATTCGTACTTGAAATAATCCGAATCTTACCTAAACATTTACGCCATAGAACCAGAGATAGGAAGACTATAATTATTTACTTGCACATTTTTTTTCTGCCCTTTGTTTTCAGAAGAACTTTATAAGCAGAATGCCCAATATGGTTTCCTTAATCACTCCACTCTGAAAATTTGATGTATTTAAGCAGGGTTGTTAAATTTTTTGAGCTCCATCGCCAAACCGGATGTCAGAATACGTCAAACGTCAATTGTGTTCAGTTTTCGTAACATTTTGATTTTTTTTTTAGTTAAATTTTGCATACAAAAAAACAAATAAATATAATATTTCAGCCAAAAACTTTGAAGAAATACAAAAAAGTCGTTGAAAGTAAATTTTGTTTAGTTTCTGTTATTTTTTTTTTTTAAATAACATTAAATGGAGATCATAACTATATTCAGTTAAAAAGCTAAAATGAAGTGCACAAGTCAAAAAGATCGTACACTTCAGAATCATCGATTTTATTACTGGTGTTTTGACCTGCAAACATACTTTTAGAATTAAATGGTGTCTGAATATAAAATTCACTTAAAATAATTACATTCAACATTTTTTATTTTTCGAATTTATTCTATGAGCTAAATTTCAGTTATGTATTTTATAAAATACAATACAATATAATAGGCTGATAGTGTATAAAGTCATTTCTGAAAAATTGAAGGAATATGACTATTACAAAAAAGCTTTATAAAATACATAACTGAAATTTAGCTCATAGAATAAATTCGAAAAATAAAAAATGTTGAATATAATATAAAGTAACCTTCAGAAGGAAATAATTCCCAGTTTCTATTTGTTAAAATAATTACGAAACAAAAATCATGTGAAAGAAAATTGCTAGATTTTTTTTAATTATTAATAATAACAAAAAATAACAAACTGTTAAAAAAAATCGCTGAAATAATATAAATGGTAAATGCGTTATTCATAAACAATATTACATGCTCTTAACAGGTTTACAAGACGAACTTTATATGAAAACTTGTTTAATTTACATTTAATAAAACTGAAATATTTTTTAAGAATAAGGGGGTAAAAATATCCAGGTTAATCGCCAGTGATATCAAAAATCGGCAGAGAAGTCGCCAATCGCCAAATGGAAAATCCCACCGCCAAACACAAAATTGTTACGTTTGGCGAAAAATCGTCATGTCTGACAGCCCTGTATTTAACTAAATAATTATTATAATTATTAACTTGCACATGTTTGTTTAATTTTTTTTATTCCGCCCTTTGTTTTCAGAAGAACTTTCAATTATAAGCAGCATGCCAAATATGGTTTCCTTAATCACTCCACTCTGAAAATCTGATGTATTTAACTAAATAACTTAAACAAATAGAATTTGGGAATTTTTGCTTCTTATTTTACTACTAAAACATGAAAATAATGCATGTTTTTCTTCTTGTAGCGTTGTTGTTGTTGTTTATACACAAATCCAGCAAATCTTCTTTACCTTCTGTTGTACAACAAACTTTTAAAACCACGCGTATGCACGCATATTGGTTTATGAAAGTTATCCCATTTGGGATTATTTGAAGCACATTTAAGTGTTTTTTGTACTATTCAAATTTTAAAGTTAATAGAAAAAACTTAAATTTAGCAGGAGTTTTTTTTTCTGTGTATAAATATAATTAAAACAATCATTAATTAAAACGAAATCTTAATTTTCAATTTTTACAAATTTTAGTTATCAATATAATAACTTGGTGAATTGTGCAAATCAACAAATTGTTTGCTTGACTTAACGAATTAGATGATTAAAATCAATTTTTAAGTTTTTGTGCTTTTCTTAATATTTTTTTTATATTCCAATATATTTTAATACATTCGTTTATGTATAAAATACATAAGTTGACTTTATTTAACTTTTAAACTTTTTTAACGTTTTTTTTTTTAAACAAAAATCTATAAAAAGCATACATTTATCTTTTAATTAAAAAACCCTGATTTGATCCTGAATCCCGGGACTGGCGAAAACTTGGCACGATTGGCATCCCTAGTAAAAACATAATCCACTGAAAAACTCAATTTCCAAAAAAAAATCCAGTTAGTTCCTTCTACATGAAACCAACGATATGTAGTTACTAAATAATTTAAAAATAGTTGTTGTTTATTGCACATACTTGTTTTTTTTTTATATTAACCGATGAATGTTTCAAACTTGTCTTCTTTCTTTTTTTAATAAAATTTTTGTATTTGTTAATGTGAAAAAGCATCACCTGCTGCGGAAGATCACATCAGGTTGTTTTTTTAAAGACCTCGAAAACTTTCAACTACTTCTGGCATGTGTGGGATTGTGTGTTTAATGGGATACATATGTATGCCTATAATTGGTTTAAATATCGGACAACACTTTTTTTTTGGTTGGTATTGTCGTTGTTATTGAAATCGTATGAAGAGCTTCTTTTGAACCTTGTTTCACCTTGTGTCATATCTGTCTGTTTTAGTGCATTTATGCCTTCTCATGTCTCGAATTTGTTATTTTGCTTCGTGAACTGTAACAGAAAATGGATTATAATGAAATAGAAAAACTTATGAAACGCACGCAAACTCAAACAAATAACGAGTAAAACAAAAGTTCGAAATTAATAATTGTTTTTATAACTTAAACAAAGCATTTAAAAAATGAACAATGAATTTAAATAAATGTGCTTAATAAAATATGAATACAGTTAAAGCGGCCAACGAAAAGCGACAGATTATTTGGTTCCATATTAAATAGCGCATGGTTTTTATGGTTTTTATCATGATACAAATACACTTCTCTCTCAAAGCCAGAATAGAATAAGCAAACATTTACGAAATGATTTTAGTGCAAACAAGTTCTGATTATTGTTTGTGTTATAGTGATTTTTTCAAGTATATTTCTGTCTTTTATACGCATGCGAAGTCTCTTGGAAATTATAAGTTAAAGGTAATGTGTTATTTATATTTACAGCTTAAATATGAATTTTTAAGCATTTTAATTTGCTTTAGAGCTAAAAATAATTAAAATGAACTTGACTAATTGCATACATATCGTTACTTTAATATAGAAAAGCCCTAACTAATATTTTCCTTACTTTACAGGAAAAGAAAAAAACTTAATAAAAATTATAGTCTTGTAGTCGCGATTTTTTTTAAAACCAGTTTTTTATTAAATTGCTTAGAGAATTGAACAAAGAACTACGTTTAAAAAAATCGTGACTGCAAGACTATAATTTTTATTAAGTTGTTTCCTCCTCCTGTAAAGTAGGGAAAACATTAGTTAGGGCTTTTCTATATTAAAGTAACGATATGTTTTTTTCCTCAAATATTAAAAACATATTATTTGTATGGTCTATTTATCTTTTTTAAAAAGGAATTTAAATTTATAAAACAAGATTGACGTTACAATTGTTTTTATCTCTTTACTTAAACAAATAATTTTTAGAACCTTTTCATAACATTTTAACATAATACTTAATTTAAATAATATAAATATTCAGGATAAATAGCTTTAATGGCTTTATTTCTCCTTCCTTGCGATAATTTTAATCTTATGCATTTAATAAATTCGGTTAATTATCTTCAAAATTGCGTACTCTGTATGTAACTTTTCCCACACATTGTGTATAGACAGCCAGTCGGGCGGACATCCTTAGATCGATTCAGTGGTTATGAGTTAATCAGTATACTTAAACGGGTCTTAGCACAAATATTTTTGATATGTAAGGTAAATCAGCACAAAGTCTTCCGCATCAAATCGAACATATGTTGTACTTAAGCTACGGTCACACTTGTCAAATATTTGACGAAAAAAACGGAACCAACAAGCAAAATATATAATTATTTCCTTTATTTTCAATATTTCTTTTGATTATAATTCCACATCTTACAGAAAACTGTTTTTTGCAATGGGTAGCAGTATAATAAGCTTTATATTGTGATATTAAGAGTTTGTTAAATCTCACTAACTAATAACAAAAGTAGTGGTTACGCTTATTTGGTCAAATATTTAATAAGTGTGACCGTAGCTTTAGAAAATAACGAACTTCCCAATATATCGGTTTGTTTATTTTTTATAAATATTTTTGGCACTCCCAAGAGTTGCTCCTTATCATAATAAGTGACTTTAATATGAAGCCGATCAACTTTCCTCCCGCTACCTGGAAGGTCCGCCAACATTTTCCTCTCTCTTTTGGGGTATTTAGATCATCTAAATCCTGTTGCTAATAAACTCTAAACATCAAAAGCCCATAGTTACACAGTGAAGTCCCAATCCAGGTTATTTATCTTACGTTCATTGCAGCAACATCAACACCCTCACAACTTCTTGCAGAACACTAACGCAGGCCTTTAAAGCAGATTAATGTCTGATTTATAATAAGGTAATTCAAAAAAAGAAAATTTCCAAAGGATCTGAAAAAATCGAATGAGCTTTTATAAGGATTAATTAATATTTAGTCCAATTTGCAATAATAAAATCGAAGTCTTACATACACTAATGCTGTTCGGAGTTATCTAAGCTAATATTAAAGTCTAATATTAACCTTAACCTTAACCATTACCATAACTGTCCTTAAATGTTGGGAATTAAACGAGTTCACGCAAAGTAGTTACAATAATATACATCCCGCGTACCCCACATTGTTCATTACATTAGCATCGTCGTAATATTTGCGAAAGTAAAAAAAGGATATCCTTATTTAATATCATATTTTTCACTTTTTCACATATTTAAGTTATAATTTTATTTGTAACAAATTAACAAAAAATTTGTAAACTTTTATAAAATATTTTCAAACTTCAAAAAACAAACAAAACAAAAAAAGAAAAATCGGATTATTTTATGTAATGTGGTACAAAATGTTAAACATATTATGGTTAATATAACCATATAATTGCCAGCGGCAACCATATAATGGTTAAATTAGTCCTCCATTAAGAACCCACAACCATATTATGGTTGCCTCTAAAAATGTTATGGTTAAATATGATAATAATTTGTTTTTAAATTTACAATAGTATTTACCTCTTTTTCAAGAGCAACATACTTTGGTTGGAAACCATCCATGATAATGTAAGTGTTTAACAAATTTTAGTTATTATTGATCATAGCATGTTTGGAGGCAACAATAATATATATTATATATAATAATAATAATAATTTAACCATTATATGGTTACCGCTGACAATAATATGGTTATATTAAACATTAACCCCCGTATTTATAAACGATTATTAAATTTAACAAACGTTTATTAAGGCAAATTTTCATACAAAATTTGTTTTGTAAACCTTTATTAAATTTTTTTTATAAATACGGGCGAATATGTTTAAAATTTTCTTCAAAAATCGTTTTGTTGGAGTTGACCATATTTAATCATGTTTTTTCTCTGGGTGTACCGTTTTAACATTTTCAACGCCACAAGTTATGAGGTCATTGTGTAGTACTTTGAATTAATTTGAATTGGACGAATGCTTTATAATAAGCACTAAAAGTTTGCCCAAAAATTCCTCTTTTCCTCTTAATACACCCAATATCATTTTTGACGCCATCGCCAGTAGTCTTAATTTTGTTTTTACACCAAAATTATGTATACAAATCTTTTATACGGCTACATCTTTAAAAACATGAAAATATTACACTTTACTCAAAGATAAAAATTTAACTGCCTTATTTATAAAAAACAAAACATGTTAATAAAGGGTTTATGAAACAGATTTTGTATGAAAATCCAATTTATAAACTCTTTATTAACCTGTTTTATTTTTTATAAATTAGGCCGTAAATATTTTATAGAGGCGTTTACAACTGCCATACATGGTTGGAGGGTGTGCATAATTTGGCAACATTGTATGTAAATTTCTTTTTTTTACAACGTTTTTAAATCTTTTTTGTTTAACCAAAGGTTAAATGATGTTTTTTATGTGCTTTTTTGTTTATATCTAGTGCAGTAGTACAATAGCAAAACTGCTACAAATTTTATGTTAAATGATGTTGAAAAAACGTATAATTTTTTCTTTTGATAACATAGAAAAGGAAACTTGTATAAATATTTCAAGTTTTTTGAACAAAAACAAAACAAATTCAATTTTAACGGTTTTTATATGTATATTTATATAGGACTTGTTAAACATAACATATTGAAATACAAATTTAAATAGGCTTTTTAAATATAATATGTTTTTAATAATTTTTCGTTTTATATTCATGTCCACTTTCAGTTACTGCCGTTGTTGAATACGACTACACAGCCAAGGAACCCGACGAACTAGATCTGGTCAAAGGTGCTATAATACACAGTATTAAACAGATGCCAGGTGGCTGGTGGGAGGGAACCTTACAAACAAATTGCAAAACGGGCATGTTTCCTGATAATTTTGTTCGAGTTGTTGACATGAATGAGGACAATACAGTTGTATTAAGGTATATAAAAATTTTATTTTACAGTCTTTTAAAGGATTTTTCTAATAACAATTACAACAAGTATATAAACAAACTAAAGTCGACCAGCAAACAAAAATTAAACTTAAAAAAGTGGCGTGTTTTTGTTTTGTAACAAATATCTATTGATGCAAGAGTTCTTCTTTTTTTCTAAACATGTTATTATTCCTTAATAAATTTTAAAGCATTTTGTAAACTTAATTTATTAAATATTAAAACAGCCAAATTTAGTCACTTAGGAGCTTAATTGGCAAAACTGCCTCCCGATGGCATTGGTCTATAGATCCACCAGTTCTAAACTAAAATAGGACAGGCTTGATTCTTTACTTTTTAACGAGGATACATTTAAAAACTGATCTCTAAATGAGCAATATATATTGCTGAAGTCTTTAAAGATTTGGCATATTCACCAAAAATGTCTAGTATTTCAACTTGGTAGTTAGATAGTTGTTCAGCGAACAATGAAGTTAATGTACAAACACCGATATCAAAGATTTCACGGCAACCTAATTGTCGCTTAAAATAAATGAATAACTTATGTGGAAAAATCAAAGTTAATATACATATGGGCATTTCCATGTTATCGTACGTGACATTTATACGCCTTTGGAGAGGTAGAGATTTTGCAAAAAAAGGAGTAACTGGAAAATAGTTTTATTTAGAGGGTATTATTTTTGTAAAAAAAATGTATAACATTCGGAGCCTTGTTGTCCAAAATATTTTTGGATGGTCTTATATTTTTCCCTCAACAATAAATTTCAGTGTATTTATCAAATATGAAAGTTGGGAATTTAGCACGTCACACAGTGCAAAATTTCTTGAGTTTAGCGGAACTTAATTATTTAAACCATGTAAACCAGTTCTATTTGTGATTTTTTTAAATTTTTAATAAAAATTAATGTGTTTTTTTTAAGTCTTTAAGTTGCATTTTTTTTTATAGAAATTATGCTAAATTTCGACTGGATTCCCACCACCTTTTTTGTATTTTACAAACTAGCGCACGAACAGGTGCCTTTAAACTGTACAGAGCGTCAGATGTTAGCACTGGTAAGCCTATTTTTTCCAAAACAAAACCAATGATGGCTTCCGATGTCGGTTCTTCCTTCCACTTTTAGAAAATACAGTTATATGAAATTTGCAAAGTCATTCTGGAAAAAGTTTAATTTAAAAGAAGATCGCAAAATATCGCAGAAGATATTTTGTGTTCCCAATAGAGGAAAAACATACCTTTAAAATGTTGTGGGTTTTAAGATGGTATTATGCGGTATCACCTTTTAAAGTCTCCAACGAAGTTAAAAAACTAAATTTACTTACTTCTTAAAAATCACTTTTTTAACGAACAAATCACACACGAGTACGAAACGATTTTGCAATTATTTAAATGCCAATAATTGACAATTTTCTCATAAAATAAATTATGTAAAAATCATGGCCTACTGCACTGCCGTTTGTATGTACCACTCTATTAACTGAAACAAATCGAAAATCTTTCTGTATAATTGAATAAAAAATGCAACTTTCAGGTGTATTTTGGAGTTGTTTCGCAGGGTAAATCCCCAAACCGAGTATGAGGTTTTTGAGGTGGGAAATTAAGCAACCGCAATAATGAGTAATCTTATGCATTTTATGTATTTAAAAAATTTAATAAAGTTCCGCTAAACTTCCTTAATTTCGCACTGTGCGTCATACAGAAATCTTATTAATAAGAAATTTCGTATACCCAAAAATAACATTGATAATATACTTGTATGTGCCCGTGCAAAAAACTGAACTGGCAAATTGTTTTTATGTTGTTTTCTTACGAGGACAATAAAATGAAGCAATTTGTTTTTAATTTTGGCTTTTTTACCCACTTTTACCCAATCGTAGTTGTACAATTCGAGTCGCGAAAAGCCAACCAATTGTAGGGGATTGTAAGAAAAGATAAACTCACTGTTTGTTGTTGGTGTTTTGTTTAAGCTTTGATATTGCTACAAGTAGAATTTTGAGTGTTTATAATTCTTATTCGCCTTACAGTTTTATTTGCATAATATTTTTAGCTTTTCTAAAATCTTTGGAAAAAGATTTCCTGATGATCTGGCCTAAGCAACTAGTGAAATGCGTATAAAAGCTAGCTTTACCTCAACAATAAATTTCAGTGTAAATTTGGAAAAAATTGGGAATTTTGCACGTCATACAGAAATCTTATTAATAAAAAATTTAGTACAGGGACCGTAACAGGTATTTCTTTTTCCATAAAAGTCAATCCAAAAAATAACTGTTATTTTTGTTCAAAAAAATATAAAATCAAAAAATAACTGTTAATTTAGATCGACAAAATAAAAATCAAAATTTTAAAAATCAGTATATTTTATCATAGACGTGTTCATAAGGATCAGTATGGTATACTTTAATCAGTTTTTCGACATTTACATCCATATGCTTTTTTTGTTTTGAAATTCCAATATAACTATTATTTTCGGACCCTGATTAAATATCGTTCGTGACATACGGTACGTGACAGATTTTTCTCTTATAGTACAAATGAAATCACATGATTTCAAATCACATGCGCCTTTTAAAATCACATGTGTTATACTCTGGTATTCCGTTTAACTGTTTTTCGGTGAGATTTTCAATTGCCAAAAGCACACCGAGAAACACAGACACAGACCCAACACCACAAAATCACACGCGTGATTTTAAAAACACCTGATTTAAAATCACATGATTGTCAGAACAGGCCTGAATATCTTTAAGTATTATTTATTTTTTTTTCGATAGCTGATGGTATGACAATTTACACAATCTACCCGAAGAAAAAGTTTGGTCTGTTTTTTGTGCATGAAAAAAATTGTTCTTTCAAATTCGCTCTCATTAACACAATTATTTTTTCGATACGGCGGGATCCCGATTTTGAGAACTGGAACAAAATTATTATTTGAAAAGATTTAAATTAAATCAGTTTTCACATTTTTAAACTGAGGTTTACATAATTTAAGTCTATGAATGAAATGTTGGAACAAAGCAAAACCTAATGCATGTATATCGAATTTTTCGAACATAAGCTTGAGTTTTCCAAAATTCGTTTAAATTAAAAAAAAAATTACAGAACTCAAAGAATTACGTATAATTTATGTATTAATTGGATATAAATTTAAAGAAAACATTTCAAAACCTATTGATGCAAAATGATCAAATTTACGTTGGAATCGAAAACTTTAATTTTTAAATTTTTTAATTTTCAAAATTGTTTCTAAACTTTACAGAAATGTGCTACATAAAATAATTATTAAAAACCATAAATAAATATAATGCTATAAACCAAAGTATTAATGTATATTTGGATTTGCGGTATTTTTGCAATACATAATTGCTTTAAAGTTTCTCCATAGCATTAACTCTTTCTTTAAATTTGCAAACTATAATAAAAATATACGTGTTAAAAACTACATAAATTTTTAACTTCTCCTTTCTTCCTTTTGCAGAGACAAATCGACGACAAGTAATCGACGCTGTAAAGTTATTTACAGTTATACGCAAGTCAACGATGACGAACTATCGCTGGCCGTAGGTGATGTCATTGAATTCCTAGGGGAGGTTAGTACTACAAATTCATACACAATCATATACAACCCTCAACTCCTAAAAAATATTGTTTGGGTATTTTTTTTTTTACAATCCAGTAACAAAAATACAAGCAATAAGAACAAGAAGAAAATTTGAAATAGAAAACTAAAAAATGTGATGATAAAAATGTTCTAATTTCACTTGTGTCTATTTTGGTTTCTTTTTCATATTTATTTTAATTCTTTTTTTCATTATATTCTTTACTTTCTCTAAACTTGGCAACATTTAGGTCGAAGAAGGCTGGTGGCGTGGACGTTTAAAAAATAAAATTGGCGTTTTTCCTTCAAATTTTGTTAAACTAATTGAATCATCGCCTGTCTTTGCCAGCAAAAGGCCACCATCCACAGCAAAACAAATAAATAAAAGTTCTAATAACACTGCGGCTGCCACATCATCAACAATATCTGCATCTTCATCTTCACTATCCACACAATCATCGACAGCCGCAACAGCAGCAGCCGGTACAAAGAAAATAAATCGTCTGAGTTTTCATAATTCCAAAGAAGATTTACTCGGTGCCAACACAACTACGATCAACCATTCATCATCATCATCTCTATCTACCGGCACAACAGTGGCAGCACCAATGTCATCTATGATGTTGGGTGTTTCGGATGATGCTGCTCCCTGTTTGCCACCAAAACCTCAAAGAGACTATTGTCGTGTTGAATTTCCTTATGCCCCACAAAACGATGATGAACTTGAGCTTAAAGTTGGAGATATTATTACCATCCACAGTATGGATTTGCCCGATAAGGGCTGGTGGAAAGGAGAATTAAGGGGCAAAATTGGTGTGTTTCCGGATAACTTTGTGAAGCTAATGGCTCCATCAGAAGGTAAGTTCAAACAAATATTGCTTCTAAGATAAATTAAGAATTTATAGTATAGTTTTTTCTTTTCAAAGATTATTTTGGTTTTCTTAGAACTAAGTTTTATTTTTTTAACTTGTATTTTTTTTTTTTTCTTTATTATTTTTACTTTATTTTCTCGTTAAAGTTGATTTGAGTCATTTGTGTAAAAAATTTCTTTGTTTCTTTTATTATTCATAGTTCATCTTAATCATGAACATGGCGAAAATAGGGAAAAGTACAAAAATCTAAAACAAAGCAATTAGTTCATATTAGGTCATTTTGTTTACTCTCGTTTGGGATCCCATTTTGCACGAAAAGCGATCCTGTACTTTAAATTTGTGTAAATGAGAGCGGGATGAAAAACTTTCTTCCTTTTCTTGCACGAAACCGCCCAGACTTTGGCGACATTTATACGATGATTTTTAAATTTTCTTTCCAAAATGCTACCAAAATCTTTTTACATTTACATGATGACCTTTGAAACAAGTCTTTTTTATTGTTGTATTAAAAAATCTTTTGCAGGGTTTATTTCTTTTTTTTTTAATCGTTTGACACCTTTATTAGCTCATGACAGTAAAAGAAATTTAGAAAACAAAATCACAAAGAACAGAAATCATGGCTTCTTTCTACCCCTCTTTCTTTCATTTCTATCGAATTCGTCTACAAATAAAAAAAACATTTCTTAAAGACACGTCTTAAAAATTAATCTTCGTGCAAATTGTGTAAATTATCAATTTGCTGTGGGGTTCATTAGAATTATTTTAAAAAAGTGCTGTAAAAAAGAAGTATATTTAATAAAATATGAGGTTTTGTGTTAAAAAAATAACAAAGAACTTTGACGTTCTAATTAAGGTTTATAATTTGGTTTTCTGTTCCCGTAATTTTATTTGTTTTATTGATAAGTCTATACTTAAGCTTCGTACAGGCTTTGGTAAGATCTTACAATGTTGTCAATAAAATTGCCTAAAAATGTCTTGCAACTGTGTGAACATTGTAAGCTCATTTGAATGTGGCAGATGTGAAAAATTAATGCATCTAAAAATGTCACCATTGTCAGAAAAATATTTCTATTGGCAACGCTGCTTGCAATATTGAGAGATTTGACAACCGTCTCTACATTGCTTTACTCTTATTTTCACGAACTTTACCAAAAAAGTAAACAAAAAGAGCTATTGAAATTTAACTGACTTGTTTAAAACAAAACAACACGAACAAATGTTGTAATTTTTAAACACGTGTTTTGAATTTTCAATTTCAATTTAAATGATTTTGGGGTTTATTGTATGTATTTGCGATTCAATAAAAACATTATTTGCTAGCGTTGAATTCAAATAATGTATGACCAAGTTTGTAATTTCAACAACGTGTTGTTTACTTAGCCCGATTACAAATTGCTGGATTAACTATTTCAAGTGTAAAACTCACCTTAAACTACATACATACATACTATTTGTTTTATATATGTATAAGCAAAAAACATCATTTGGAACTTACAAAAAATATAGTACATGTAGTTTTGAAAATTAAATTTATTTTAATTAGGACTGTAATACTATGTTCACACTTGAGTTCTTAAACGCGTTTAAGCAAAATGTTGATTTCGTTAATCAAATGCGTTTACATTACATTTGAGATGATGAACTCCCCGTTTCCACATGCAAGTACACTTTTTCACTAACATTCACACAATTTTTGTTCTTTCAGCCAATCGGCTGTTTCCTCGATTTTTCGTTGATAATACGTGTACACTACTTGCAAGTAATTACCTACATGTGGAAACGTAGGATAAGATGACAGTTGATAAATCAAAAACACAACAAACAAATTAATATTTCTTTAAAATATTGAAAAAGGTATAAAATTACTTTTATAAAGTTATCAGAAGATTATTGTAATCATTTTAATGATGAAATGGTGAACATTTTTGAATTATTTAAGGAAAAATATAAAAAACATTAAGAAGAAATCGTGGGCGATTGTACATTATACTCAGTTTGAGGTATGTTCAGGGGATTCTATGTGATTACTGAAGTGATTTAGTTGTAATCAAGGCGAATTCATTTTTCAGGTGGCGTTGAAAGCACAGCTGTGCTAGTTTTTTTCTTAATTAGAGAGAGAAATGTCAAAAGTTCCTTGTGTTTTTGACATATCGATCAATTGAAGCAACAAAAAATAAATTGTTGTGTTTTTGGTGTTGTTGCTTGTTGAATTCGCCTTGGTTGTTATCATGTCAATTTCAAGTGATTAACAAATCACTTCAATGTATGGTAAATCATCTCGGTTTTGATGTGATTAGAGCTTAATCACGTTCGAGGTGCTTAAACGCGTTTAAATACTTAAGTGTGAACATAGTTTAAGTCACCTTGTAAATTAGCATTTAGTAGAAAAATAGTCTCACTAGAAAACTCTTTAAGAAAGAAGACAAAATCATTAATTAGAGTCTAAGCACAAATACATCTACAGTATACAGTACTCTGTGGTATAAAATGCTCTGCTAAAGGCAAGACTAATTTCATAGAATTCATAGAAAAAAGCGAATTTGAGATTTAAATTCTCAAGTTAAAACCCATGCCGAAATAATACAGGAAGCTTCGCTACGGCAACAAATACAACATTGCAAAAAAAATGGAAATTTGTATTAACATAAAAATAATTTTAAATAAAAATCAAAGCGTGCCGCTGCAAAGGAAATAATAAATACATTTGTATCCAATTTTTATTTAATTATTCAGGTATGTAATTGAAAACTATTTTGAAAAGGTAAATGTCGTTTGTAGTATCCTTAAAAATTTAATTCTAATACATTTTCCTATCTATATTCCTTTAAATTTTATATTTAATATGCTTATTAAACTGTATTTTGAACAAAAAATTAAGACTTTTATTCAGAAATGGATTTTAAAATCGGTCAAACCTGCTAAAAACGATCGATTTTCATCACATGCCTGATTATCAATATTTATTTATACCCACACCACAATTGTGGAGAGGGCTTGACCGACTGTACTTCCTTACTTGTTTTAATTAAAATAATGAAAAAAAAATAAATGAATGAAAAATTATCAATAAAAAATTTTAATTAATTTTCATGTTTTAAAATTCCTTTCTTCATAAAAATAATTTAATGAAAATTAAATTTAATGAACTTAAGCCTAATTAAAAATATTAAAAATTTGGAATAATGAAAAACCTAAATTAAATACACTCATCACAACACAAAACGTGGACTTTTTGTAAACATAAACAAAACTTTGACTTAAGATTGGAAAAAACAAGGCAAGAGAGAAAAATCGTCATCTGACGTTGTGATGCCACTTGCTTATCATGGTTCAAAATGTAAACAAATAAACATCACTGAAAGAAACTAAACTTAAAAAAATAAAAGTAAAAAAAATTTAATTTGTCTTTGCGGTCACCTTATATAAATTCGCTTTGGTATTAGATTTTCGCAAAAGGTCTAGTCCTAATAAGTACGAAGAAAATTTTTTTAAAGGAGCTTCATCTCATATTTGCAAGTATGTTTTAAAACAAAATTTTAAATATGAAATCAAATATTTCATCCTCGTTCAAAAATAGTTCTTTCGAAATTTTACGTTCTAAAGTTCCCAAGAATTTTAAAAATATTTTCTTTCATTTTTTCCTCTTATGCTGAAACTATACTATATACAGACCCATGGAATTCCGATTAGAAAAGTCCTTAATTAACTTAAATTAATATAAAATTTTTCACATGAAGTTGTATATATTTAATAGGAAAATTGTTTAAAATTATTATAAATTGGATTATTTCTATCCAGACCTTACACAAATAAAAAACGTAAAGGGTATAATTAAAAAAAAAAATATTCATCTAATAGCATTTCCAATGCATTGATATACATACATATGTGTCAGTTTCAGTTAAAAGGGAACTATGGATGAAAAAATTTATTTTTATTTTTTTGGTAATTCTTAAAATAATGCGGAAACCGCAGTTTTCTAACTGCATTACTTTTTTTTTTTTTTTTTTTTTTTTAATTTTTCTTAAGCTAATCCCGCGAAGCTTTATGCTTGTCTGCAGGGAAGAAACCAGAGTCTCTGGCGGGAATCGAACCCGCAACCCCGGCGCTGATAGACTAGCTCGCTACCAGCTAGCCTACCGGGGCATAAGTAATCTTTCAAATGCACCTTTGATAAGAAAAGAACCCGATGCAACAACATTTTTTGTAATTGATCTAATTTACTTGAAACTCGCCTTTCGGGGGTTAGAAAAAATACATCCTCAATATATATATATATATTCAACCTCAAAAACCCTCGTATGATTAGTTTCAAGCCATAAAAGCTTCAGGCATATCAAAATCCACTTGTTTCGAACAAATCAAATAACATTACAAAAATATTCAACCATCCGCTATTTTGAATTTTTAAAATCCAATACCAGATTCGTAATCAGCGACCCCCAAAACCACCTTATAATGGGTTTCGAGATATAAAAGCGTTCAGGCGATTCTAAATTATCTTGTTAACTTCAAAATCGTTTTTCTCCAAAACTCATTTTTTGCTCACATGTCCCTTTTAACTGAAACTGACACATACTTATACAAAATATATTATTTCCGAAAAACTAAACATTTAGGCAGAAAGTGAGTGCATTGTTAAATTAACTTTTCTAGCTATAAAAATTCAGAATATTTGTATCCTAAAAATCATGTAAAATTTAAAAAAAAAAAATCTTTTTCTATTGTTTTGAAAGAAATTTATAAAATTTTTGGAGTATTTAATTGTTTTTAGACTGTCTAGAAACATTTTGAAATACAAATTTTTTAAATATGTAATTTAACATTACGTTATTAGAGCAAATGATAGATTTTCAATAAAACCTGTAATTTAAATAAATGCTAGTTTAAATTTCATCGATATAATTTACATGTGTATTTATGTTTTAAATTTTTATACAATTGGCCTTAAGCTAATAAATGAAAATGTACTGTCAAAGGCAAAAGTGTTTAAGCAGGAACATTTTTTGTTTTTTTCATTTACTGCCTGTTCAACAATTTCGAACGTTAAGGCTTCGTTTACAATGGCCGCAAGATGTTCACTGGTGTTCTCAATAAAGCAAAAAAATTTTCGCCTACCACTTACATTTTTAATTAAGAAACCGCACCAAAATTACGTATATATTATTACTCAACAAAAAACTTAATAAAACTATTTGTATGAAATTATAAATAACGTTTATATATTTATAATTTCATACAAATTGTTGCTGAAGTAGACTCAATTTTTAAAAAAAAAAAACTTCAGTTACATTACAGTAAAGAACAAAAATAGTTGGAGATGGGATTTTTTTTTTAATTTTCGATAACTAGTCGACGTCGACACAACATTCTTACAAAATACCAAATTAACGTCGAAGTGATGTAGTCGTTGACTTGATGTGACAACAATTTAATTTTTATGTCGACGTCGACGACGACTTACATAATAGGGGTGATTGAAAATATTTTTAAAACAGTGTTTTTCATACAAATTTTCTATGCGAACGTTAACTTTCGAAATTGTTGAACAGGCAGTAATTAAACTCAAAATTTTATTCTAATGCTCAAAAATTTTATTATTGAAATGAATTTCGAAATGTTTTTCGAAAGAAGGCTTTAGATGCATGTATATTTTTTAAAATTCAAAATTGTTGAAAGAATTTTAGACGTGTAGTTAACAATTTCCAATCGTATCAATTCTTTTCTATTTTAAACCCAACAATTTTTAACTGAATATGAAAATGAAAATTTGTTTAATAAAACTTTTATAAAACTGAACTATTTTTTATAAATCGGGGATAGAAGTGGGATTTAACTTCCAAATACATTTTTAAGAGTCTTTCCTTTCACCCTTATGCTGTTTAGAATGCAGAATTTTAACGCATGCTAGAACTAATAAAGAGAAGTGGAAAAGTTCAACATTATTATAATTCCTATTTAAGATCTTAAGTGTTCGAACATTTTTATTTCAGACTGTTTATATGCACTCACTTTCTGTTGTATGTATTTAATATTATTTCTTTAGATCGATATATGTATGTTTATTAAAAACTAATGACAATAATTGACAAATAGTTGGCCTCTATGTAAATAAGCCAAAGAAATGGAAATGTGCAAAAATCAATAAAAATGACAGTAAGAGTGAGTTTTTATTTGAGTTTCGATGCATTTTATGAACGCACGAGGCCAATGAGAGTGAGTGAATGAACGATGGGAACCGCTTTCATATCATTTTAATATTGAAACATTTAAATTTTTACTTTAATTTTTTTGTTGTAATTATTGATTTCTTTATTTCTTTAACAAAGAAACACACATTAAATTTTAATTTATTTTCTTTATACAATAATTTATTTATAGTAAGTTAATTTTATTAAAATAAAAAAAAATACTGCTTCTATACTTTTAAGTACACAATTCATTTTTTACAGAATTCAGTTTGGAAAAGGCCTCAATTGAAATGTTTGGTACTCGTATGGCCAACTTTTTCAATAACTTTTGTATGTAACACAAAATCAATTAAAAAAAAAAACCAATACACGTTGAATATATTTTTAGTTCGTTCTTTTTGTTTTGTTTTAATTCAATTGTAGTCGCTTTTAGTTCCATTTATAGCTTAAAATACATAATAGCAATATTTTGCCTTTTTAGTTGCTAGTTCGCATAAAAAGTGAAAATAGTTTTACTAATCTGGATGGAGCTTTTCTATAAAGTTCATATTTGTAAAAAAAAAATCATTCATATTTATTTATGACTTTGCTGCCGATTTCATAAATTTCATCTAATTTTTGATTTAGTGGATGAACGATATATTTAGTTTGGCCAATATATTTCTATTTATTCAAATATATGTAACCCCTTATTTAAAAATGGCTTATTAAACAAATTTTCAAGCAAAATCCGTTTCATAAACCGTTTATTAACCTGTTTTATTTTTTATAAATAAGGCTGTTAATTTATATATGCTTGGTTAAAGAATTTAAAAAAAAACGGCAAATTAACTCATAATTTTCGTTTTATACAAACAAATTTTTGCAACTGAAAACTATTTTTATATTTATTTTTGGGGATATGATAATATTAAAGGCTGGAGAACAAATTCGAGCTTTATATCAAAGATTTTTATAAGTAGCCAGAAAGATATTCACTTACTAATCGATTAATCGTTTTTAATTTTAATTTTTCAAACAATTTATGTCAATAAATCGATCAAAATCAGAAAATTCTTCTTTTATGATATAAAAACAAAAAATAATAAACAGAAAAATGTATTTTGGACTTCAAGAAGAAATGTTGACAAAAAGTGCTCACAGAAAAAAATCAATGTAAAATCATCGAAAACAAGGTTGATTTTACCGTTTTCGGTAGTGATTTTGCTTCAATGTTACTTCATGTTAATTTTACATGCTTTTAAAATAACTACAATTCATGTTAATTTAACATTGCAGCAGTGTTACCACCAGCAAAATTCAAAATTCCACTTGAGATGAAGCAAAATTACCCGATTTAATTGAAATTACACCTGGTATTAAATTGAAGTTTGAGTAGTAGAAAAATGGGGAAGCAGCAAAAATGATGCCTCCCCATTCGTTTTTGCTCCCAATGTATTATCCATAAGGAGGAGAAAATCATCTCCAGTGATGAGGCACATTTTCACCTCAGTATATTTGTCAATAAACAGAATTGCCGCATTTGGGCGAATGATAATCCAAGAGTGATTGTCGAAAAACCAATGCACCCACAAAGTGTGACTGTTTGATGCAGTTAATGGGCTGGCGGCATCATCGGGCCGAATTTTTTTCAAATTACCAATACCAAAAAAATTTAATTTACAGTCAAATATTTTTGGGACGAGTTTAATCTAAATGTGAGCATAATTAAAAAATTTAAAAAGTGTGAATGAGTCGATCGGTTAACTAAAAGAGGGGTCTACATTTCTATGTATCAAACACACTAGCAGAAACGTATTTATTGCATTTTTCTTAATTTTTGTTTATGTATAAAATTTTACAACTTAAAACGCAATTAACGTATCTTTAATAACATCTTGCTTTGGCTTACAATATTAAAGTTATAATTAAATGAACATAGGTAGTTGCCGAAATTGGAAGCAACACGTTGCGTACCCAAGAAACATATTTACAATATTTTTTATTTGCTGTGAAAGCAAACATTTTAACATGTATCAAACTATGCTTAAAAAGGTGAAATATGCGCTTTGAATTAAAAAAAAATACTGCACAAATGCCCATTTGATGAAAATATTCAAAAATTGCTGCAAGGGGTAAACTATGCACTAACAGATCGATCCAAAAATTCATAGAGAGTTCAAAAACGGATAAATATATTGGTAAAAAAAACTGTCACGTAGTTTAATCGTTTATGAATACGGTGGTTAACCTTTTCTTCCATTAAATTATTAATCCACTCACTATTCCTATACTTCCGCCTGATTGTAGTGTAGAATTTTTTTTGTAGCATATGTATGTACATATCGTCACCTTAAATGCAACCGACGTAACTACAATTTTATTACAGTCAAACCACGATAATTCGTACCCCGATAACTCGTAATTCCCGATAATTCGTAATAAACTGTCGGTCCCTTGAAAAAATCTCGTTAATTCGTAATATTTCTATACATTTTGGTCCCCTCGCTAATTCGTAATTTTTTTTTCAAATAAAATCTTCTTCGCCTCTTATAAATCGTTATTGATTGCTAACTACCACTTATAATTCGTAATAAAAACAACAGAAACATGGAAAGAATGATTTTTTGTTAACCGCTATTTTTTTTTGGGGGTTTTTATTCTTGCGTGTTTCTTTAATTTCTTAAGATCAGTTTTTTACATGAACAATATTTTTTCGTTTTAACCATTTTTTATGTTTTTTTTATCGTTTTAGTTAAGAAATTGAAAAACCCCGTTAATTCGAATTTATTTTATTTTTAACCCCGTTAAATCGAAACCTCGCTTAATCGAAAACCCTTATAATTCGTAAGAAATGGCCGGTCCCTTGCGATTACGAATTATCAGGATTCTACTGTATTTTTTTATTTCCTTAAAAAACTCGACATCTCTGACCGCAGGAACAACACAAACCATGATTTATTAAAAACTTGATATTGATTTTTAATGTTGTTATGTCCGTTTGCATTTTAGGTGACGATATGTGTGTATTAAAAAAAAAAACATTTATGCACTTGTAGCTACCACGCGATTTCAACAGGAAACTATACTAAATCTTTTAAAAATATTTTCATGAAAAGTCTTCCTCTCCTTGTTTCGTCAAACAGACTCAAACAAACAAACCAAAATAAGAAAGTCATTTTGATCTGTCATCATATTTTATGCAAAATAAACACATATGTAATTTGTTAATACGTGATAATGCTGCCACACGGAAATATTTATATATTTATGTTGACTTTTTTCTTATTTTTTAAATGCCGAAAAACATGTTTTCTGTTTTGCATGCTGCTTAAGAGTTGTATGCAGATTGGGTTGGTGGTATATTGACATTTCGCTAGAAAAACAAAAGACTTCGTTTAAAGTCATCCATAGAAAGGAATGAAAAATATTGCATAAAGTATGTATGTATGTATGTATGTGCATAAAATAAACATAAACAAAACTAAAGAAAATGTCAAATAAAGTCAGCAAAAACAAAAATTAATAAAAAGAAACAAACTTTATGCACAAACATTTATACTGTTTTCTATGTACGAGTAATTTAGTTTCAAAAACTAAACAGTAAAAAAAAAATCAACCAAGACTCTTATAACCTCCCTGCACCCTGCAAATAATAGGACTAGTCCAATCACGCGTGTAAAATGTAGCCCATAAGGGACTAGGACTAGTCCTAAAGTAACCCAAACGTATAGAAAAACATGGTCTATTTAACATTAAGATGTCCTAGGGCAGGACCATACATGTCGTCTCACTACAAACACTTTTTAACAATGACATGGTCCATGCTTGCATTACATCGGACTAGTCCATGGAGTAGTCCATTTAATCAAATTGGATCAGGTGGCCCAATATTATTTGCAGGGCTATAAACATGCTACGAAAAGCGTTATACACTGAAAATAATAAAAGAGTGCATTAGGTTTGCTATTCATCGCAAATTTTCATAATCGCGATTGCCGACTACATTTTATAGGTACATAAATGTTTAGAGAATTGTGTCTAGATTTCAAAAGCTAAAATAATTTTTAACAATTGTTAAACTTTTTTCAAGATTTTATAAAAAGTGCGAAAAATCGTTCTGTTTAGCTATTGTCAATAATATAAATTTTTATTACCCAGAACAAAATAGTGGAGTGAGTATTATGCGTTGGTGCCGATGTTTGTAACATCTTAAAATTTTGGTCCTAGACCCACCTTTTAGTATGCAGATCAACTGAGAATCACTTTTTGAATCGATCTAACGATGACCGACCGTCTGCCCGGCTGGCTGCCCATGTAAATTTTTGCGCTCAGGTCGCAATTTTACAGGTTCATAATTTGATACAGAGGTTCTAATTGTCACAATGATCAATCCTATCTTAAATGGTGAAAATCGGTCCATAATTTAACAAAGCCCCATACAAACTTCTTCCGGAATAGAGTTTTTGTTTTTTATATAAAATTTGGTTAACACTTTTTTATTGCAATCTTGACGAGTTGTGTAGTGTCAAAACGGAGTCACTGTCCACTCTACTTGCAGCACGCCTAGATCTGTGCGTGCTACCACGTTAACCAACCAACCAACCAACCCTTTTGATAATCAAGTGCTTTATGTTACTTAACAATTTAAAAAAGGGTGAATATGCTTTTTTGAGTTTAAAAAGGGCCAAACACGAATTTTTTTGGAACTTAACTTCAAATTTATACAACTGGTTTTTTTATTACAAAAGATTTTTTTCACAATTCTTTTTGTGGAATAGTTTTCGAACTCAACTAGTAAAGTGAACTTATAATAATTATAATTTTTGCGGCCAAAATAAATATAAAACTTAAACTGGCCCACAAGTCTTAATTTTTCACTTGAACTTTTATTCCAATCGGACGAGTAGTTTACAAAATCCAGAACTATTTTCATTTGTTCCAAAATCTTCCACTGTGTATCGTCACAAAACAGTGTTGCCAATTTAGCCACTAGTGGGCTAGTAGATTTAGTCCCTTTTCATATCGTTTAGATAATAGCAATTTTTATTAAGCAAATTATTCCTCATGTTTTTTAAGGAATTTGGATTGAAAACGTAAAAAAGGATTTTGCTATTAAATCCCTGTTTCTATACAATCGATGTATAGAAAACATCGATGTTTTTTTGCGAAATATCAATTTAACATCGATTGCCTGCTAACGAAGTATCGATGATTTTGTTAATGCTCATCACTAGAAGCATATGAATCATAATTCTTTTTCTTTAAGTGTACGTGACAATAACAGTTTAAACTGGTTTCAATCATCAAAAAAACTACAGCAAACAAAACAAAACACACTAACACCAATAACAAACCGCAGTAAAACACGAAAAGTGGAAAACATTTAACTTGAAAAACATTTTATATACTCGTATGTACATATGTACATATGTACAGTTACGGACAAAAAATAGGGTCACTAATATTTTCATAAGTTTTTGTATATTTTGGGCAATTTGTAAGTAGGAGTGCCAATATATTTTGACAATTTATAGCGTTTTAAAATATATTGAATTCGGAACATTCCCTTAATTGTAAAAAATGTTCAATGTGAACTGACAAAACAATAGGGTAACTATTGAAAACACCAAACAATTTTCCTTGTACTTAAAAAATATTAGCGGAAATATTGTTTGTGTTAATTCTTTTTAAATTTGATAAAAAAAAAAAAACATTAAAAATTTCGAAAATATGGGCCGGGCCGGGCCGTGGTAAGCATAGTTCGGAGGACGAAAGATTATTCATTGAAAGGCTGAAAAATGAAGGTAACAGCCAACGGCGAACAGCGAAATCTATTGAAAAGTCCCTGAGTTTTGTTTATAATGCTTTGTTAGCTCCAAAACACACACTTGGTACTGGGTATACCAAGAAAGACTACGAAAAAAGTAGATAAACATAAAAAACTTGCATCTAGACGAGACACTTTGACATCCGGTGCGGCAGTTAAAACAGAATTGGGACTAGAAATTTCTACTAGAACTGTAAGAAGACGGCTAGTAGAACTTATTATATTCGGGAGATCCTCAAGGAAAGTGGGAATGCCTGCTCAAGGAAAGTGCCACTGCTTACAAAAAGACATCGCCGAAATCGACTAATATTCGCAAAAGCTCATAAGGATTGGGATGAACCTGTTCATTGAAAAAAGTTGCGAAATGTGCTTTGGTCGAACGAATCTAAAATCAATTTAATTTGAAACGATGGTAAAACATGGGTAAGTCGTCCGCGCAAAATTGAACCCACGTTACACTACTAAAACATTTAAGCAGGGAGGAGGTAACATAATGGTGTGGGGATGCTTTTCCTGGCATGGTGTTGGGCCATTATTTTGGATAAAAAGGTACATGGACCAAAATAAAGACGATCTGTGGGAGAACATTCAAAATGCATGGTATGCTATTCCAAACCAGATTTGTCGTGGCTTGGTTGGTTTCATGCCAAACCGGTGTAAGGCTGTGCGTTCTAATAAGGGACATATTAGGATTAAAGTATGTTTTTTTTAAACGTTTTTGTAATTTGGTCTTAATAACCCTATTTTATTGTTAATTTAAAATCATAACTATAAAAAAAAATTTATAATTTATTTTTTTTGTTAATTTAGTGATTTTTTTTAAGTTTTTGTAAAAATATTAGAAACGAATTCTACAAAAAATATAATAACAAATTTTAAACAAATATAAACTTGGAATAAGTGACCCTATTTTTTGTCCGTAACTGTATGTTCCTATTCTATGAGTCAAAATGTATGTTCCCACTTAACAAATATTTGACAGAAAATCCGAATAAAGTATGACCACTATATTGATCTACTTTCAACTTTCATTCAAACAATTTTTGTTGATTTCTAAAAAAAAATTTAATGAAAATGAAAATAATAAACTGTTAAATGTAACTAAAATAAAAAAACTGTTAGTAAAAAAGTCGTTACGTGTGGGGCGTCAAATGCTTGTTAAGTGTGGCCATAACTTCAGTCTGAAAGCTATGGAAAGTAACAGCAACTATAGGTGCCATCTAATTGTACGATTTACACCCGCTAAAAAGCAATTCTATTTTTTTAATATTAAATAGATTCCTATTAAATCAGTTTTTTTAAGATTAATTTCTTAAAAAAATTAAAAATTACGAAAATAAATGTTTCGTTTGTTAAAAAGTTTTATCAGTTCAAATTAAGGCATAAGATAGGAAAATAATCATTATACATACAGCGTTTTAAAAACTGCAGTCAAAGTAGAAAAACTGCCATTTCTTCCAGTTCTTTATTTGTCATTGGCAAAAAAAAATGTTGCTTCTACTTCTGATTAAATGTAAATAGTCGCTGTCAATCCAACTCAAAAATCGAAAAGTTTTACACAAATTTTCGTTTTTTTCGGCAGTTTTTGGTTTCGACTGCAGTTTTTTTAACACTGTCTTTATTTAAAAAAAAATTCAAGTTAGACAGAATAAACTTAAAAAATTTGCGATAATTAAAAACACTTGGCTTAGAAATTAAAAACACCTACATATGTGGACAATATTTGGTAAATTTTTTCTTTTCTTGCATCTCTTATTAAAAAAGCAACATTCACAACAAACAACCAACCCGTGGTATTTATAGGTATCATTTAACATTTTTGAATGTTGTTTAAAAAAAAATAAGTTAAGCTTGTCTTACTTTTCTATATTTAGGAAATAGATGACTGTTACGGTAAAAAAAGGACATAAAATTCAAACAAATCGAATGCAACCCGACCAACAAACCGACTAAACCAAACAACTGTAATTTGTAATCGTGACATGTTGTGTTAGAGTGTTGTTGTTGTGGTTGTTATTGTAAAACGGTGCCAGTGGCATGGATGCCGCCAGTGTTATGTCATAGAAATAAATTTATGCGGATTTTTTTACGAAACTCTTTTTTGTGTGATCGTTCCAGTCTATACAAAATATGAGAAAGAAAAAAAAGCAAGTTGTGCAGTAACAGGCTGTTAGTAACAAGGAAGAAAATGATTTGAAAGTTTAGATCATTTAAATTTACAATTATGAAATATGATGGAAAAGAATTTTCAAAAACTAGAGTTATTAAAAAAATATCTGAACAGGGTGAACATAAAATGTTGTTTTTAAAAATGACTAAAAAAAAAGTATATATGTATGTAGGTACCTAAATATGTATGTACCTATTTTAGGGATTTAACGAGTACCGATATATCGGCGATACTTCTGATTATCGGATATATCGGTATCTGCTTTACTTTGCCGTCGATTCTACGATATTGTTTTATATATTTTTTGGATTAAATCAAAACAGAATAATGAAATTGCTTCATATAATAAATGAATCAATGGAAATGGAGGATAGTCCCAAAATTTAGTGGCTCACTTAGTTAGCATTAGCTAAAAATAAAAATTAGAAAATAATGAAACTTATTGTTTATCTACAATTCTTGCCCCTCGATACAATGGTCGAACATTTTAAAGACAATCTACCATAATCATATCGAAAAAACCCTTATTGAGCCACTTAACATGTCTCTGCATTCCAAAAATGTTGAAAACACAGTGACCCGTACAGGTGGCACAAGTTCTGATAAGTCCTTAAGAACTGGCCTTGGAGCGTTTGTGAAAAATTTATTAGAGAATCCGAGGAGGATAAGCATCTTTTCATCCTTTGCTATGACTCTGCTTAAGAAAAAGTTGAAAGAAGATATTTAAATATTTCTAGAGACCAGATCTACTTCTTTACAGCCGCAATGACATGTTTTATCCAAACTGGAAAAAATGGCGCAGAAATTCTTAAGTTTCCAAATTAGATCTGTCGAATTTGAGTGAATATTTTCCACTGCAAGTCTGGTTTAAATGAACTCGCTTGATCGTCTATCTCCGCAAAAGTTGGGAATACTTTGTTTTCTAAACAAAAGCTTTTGAATGTCAATTTTAAATATTAATAATTGATTTCTTACGCTATTATTTTGTGAAAACATTTTTATTTTTTTTTGCTAATTTTAAGATGAATTAAAATTTATTTTTTTGTTTTTTAAATCTTATTAAGTTTTAAATATGAATAACCTCTTACACTGTAATTTTGTATAATAAAAAATATTACTCTACTTGAGTTTTGATAATAAACTTGATTTAAAATTCAATATGCCTCGGTATCGATATCGACGATATTTTATGTTGAGTATCGGTATCGTATCGGCAAAAAAGCGTATCGTTAAATTCCTAATGTATTCACATAATACTTCAAACTTTTTTTAATTTATTTAACTAACATCACATTTTTAAATAGATATTTTCTTCGAAAACAATCATTTATTTAAAAGTTATTAATTTAAACTATTATAAATTAAATTGTAAAGCATACTTTTTGGTGCTTCACTAAAAAAAATAATTATTAAAAAAAGACAACTTTTTTTTAATTTATGCCAGAAACAACAACCATTCCATTTTTTACAATTTTTACCTTTAATAGGTACTACAAAAAATCTACATGATACATACCTACTAAAAACTTATATTAGTATTTTTTTTTTTTAACTTAAAAGTAACCACAAAGAAAATATAAAAATATAAATAAAAACAAACACCTTTAAAAGGCATTACCAACAACAAATATAGTCTATCAATGTTAGAGATGGAATTAATGTAACAATTGTACGTACTTTTTTTTATAAATTTTAGTGTTTGTTGGTCCCGCGACTTATTTGATTCAATTTAAAATTTGCATCGAAAACTACTCGTTAATAAAGGACATTCTAAAATGTTTTGTACTCAATTTTACAATTTTTTAAGATAAAAAGTTGACTTTAATATTTTGAAGTTCGGCAAAAATTTTGCAACATTTTTGTTCGCTTTTGTTTGGTATCAATAACATAAGTCTGGCACAGCTGCTGCCAATCGTAGTCATTTGATTTTTAGAAAATAAATCAATTAAAAAATTTTCTATTTAATAACTATAAACTATTCCACCATCCATAATTTTTATTTCTATTTATTCTTTAATATTTAAGAAAAAGAAAGATATATTAATTTTTATTTATCATCGAATTTTCGTAATTCTATTGTGTTACGTCTTCAGGATATTGAAAATATATTTGGGCAATTCCATAGTGACGGGTGTGACTAGTATCATTTAAAATGTGATTTACAAGAATGTTAAGCTTTAAAACTTTAAATAACACGTGCACATTGAAAGAACAAGATTTCTGTTCAAAATAGCCATTAGAAGGCTGTGACGGGTGTGACATCTTAGTTTTTAGAGAATTATGACTTTAAGGATAAGTTATGTAACATTTCCGCGGATCGCGCACAAAGGCTTTAGTGCAGTTAATGGTTCAAAGTTTTTTGGATTGTATTATATACTTATTGCCTGGAAAAAAATGTGTTTACTATTTGTGCCCAGCAAGAAAACTCGAAAAAAATTTAAGAAAAAAAAAACACATTTTATTGAATTCATTAATGTTACAAACGTAAAAATATATAATATCCGTACTATCATAGACAGCAAAATATATTCCAGCCGGTTATTTTTGTAAGTATTTTTTTTGTAATTCAGATAAAGCAAACATATGTACACAGACGCTGCATCTGATCTTTTAAAGTTATGCATTTTTGTTAAATATTGGGTATTTTCTTGTTTTTAAAATTACTAATCTTCACTACTTCATCTTTAGGAGCATGTGGTGCATGGCAAATGTTAAAAATTTTGTACTGATTTGTGAATTAAGTTGCAAAACCATCCGAAAATATGTGCAAAACTTTCAAATCAAGCTGTGTTTTGAGGTCGTTTATAATCATTTTTAAGAAAACCTAAACACTGTGATTTCTTATCCATCATATTTTTCTTAGCATCCTGTACCTTTTTATTTCTAAAGTCAAATGCAGTTCATATTTTCTTTATTTACTCTAAGTTTCTTCCTTTGCAACCGTTTTCTATTTTTGACATCCATTTAAAAAATATGAGTTATCCTTGGTGTGACTGGTGTGACCAAATATTTCCTTTAACTAAATTCTCTAATATTAAAAAGGTGGTGCACAAAATATACAGTCCAATTATGAATGCAAATTTCCCGGGAGTTTTTTCCTTTTCCCATTTTTGCAATAGAATTTACTTAGGAAAAATGAGAGAAAACTCCCGGGGAATGTTTATTCATAATTGGGCGGACAATTTTATTATTAATTGCACTTACTTTGTTATTGTTGAACAATTTTATTAAACTTTTTCAACTTTTATTGTGACGGGTGTGACCGAAAATTTTAATTTACAAATTAATTCATAAAACTCTTATTATAAAACCTACAAACTAGAAACTTTAACAAAAAGTTAGCAAGAGTATAACCAATTTTTCAAGAGATAACGGGTTTAAATAAGAAAGGGTTTAAAAAAAATTTTAAATAAACAAAGAATGTTCAGAGGAAGAAAAGAGTACATATTCAGTTTATGCTCATTTCAAGGTGTTGTAAAATTTATCAAAATAAAAAAAATTCCTTTTTTAAATGTTTATTTTTGTCATTTTCTTCTTGACATGAATTTATTGTTTTTTTATTAAAAATATGTAAATTTTATTTTTCTGTTTTGCGTGGAAATGCCCATATGCAACAATTAAATAAAAACAAATTAAGAAAATTTTAAAAAATACAAAGCTTGAAAACTTTTAAAAAAATTTTAATATTAAAAAATAATTAAACATGCCTGGAACTACATTTGATTTTTCCAACATTTGTATGTTATCCTAAGTTCTAGTAAATAATCTGCCTTATGCATTAAAATTGAATCTCGGATTCATTATTTGTATTCGAAAATAAAATAGCGTTTTGGGTTCAGGGTAAGGGAAATTTAATCTAAAAATAAGTTTTGTTTCCAGATATTGCAAATTTTAATGGTGTTTTCTTTTCTGACATAAATGTTCCATGTATGCTACCATCCCGCTAGAATTCTAAAAACATACCTATGCACAAATGTAAAAGTTGTCATTTACTTTTTTAAATATGTTGCACAAATTAATGGTAAATATGTTCCATATCAAATTTCAAAAATTGCCAAAAAGCTTCTCAAACCGATTTAAAAAAAATAATCAAAAAACATTTGATTCCGTACGCATTAATTTCGCACTTTGCTTAAGCAAATGAAAGGTTTCATTAATTTTAACAAAAAGTTTCCTTACTTGGTGGCCACACGATAAAGTTTTGCCTTTTAATTCCTTTCAACTTGCAATACACTCTCATTTTTTTACTAACACACTTACACTTTTTAAGTTGACCACGAGATTGCTTTCAATTTCACCTTTCCATTTGTTTGGAAATTTTGCTTTCAATTTAACAGCTGATTACATGTTGGTCTTTATAAATTGCTTTTTTGATGACATCATGAAAGTAAATTGCTAACAAATTGAGTGCAGCCTACGTCACAGCTTACAATTTTTGTAAATTTTGACAAGCAGTATACATATGTAAAAGACTATCAAGAACAACTTGATCGTGTGGCCGCAGGGTCACGTTCAATAGATAAGGTTTGACACATAAGATTAACATGCATTTGCACAGATGCTTAAGCCAGCTTATGCATATTATAGTTGGGCATTAAATCCAACAATAACAAAAAAATTCATGTTGCTTTAGAATTTTAAAAAAATTATTTATATAAATTTAGTTTTAAAAGTAGGTACGAAATCAGAAAAGCCATTCTTGACTCAAACCACTTAAATACCAACAACAGCATTATTTCCCCGACTTAGTTTTGTTGTTTTTTTTCTGTTATTTGTTTTTATTTTTATATTCTCTTTTCTCTCACTAAAATTTTTTCTACAAAGAACGTCGTAAGAAATATTAGAAAAAATAAACAAAAGTAAAAAAATAAATAAAGAAAAACAAACAATTAAGAAAAAAAATAAAGAATATTAGAAAAGAGAATATAAAACATTATCAGACAAAAAATTGACTTTAATAAAAAATAAGAATTTAAAAGTCAAAAACAACATCAGCAGAGTTTATTTTTACTGCACATGCGGGCAGACGTGTTTTAACGAGAGCGAAATTAAAAGGGATTTCAAAACAATAAAAGTTAATTTACAAAGGGGGTTTTCAAAGCCGTTCACGTTACATTTGAGATGATTAAGATGACAGATGATTACGAAAAAAAAACACAACAAACAAATTTTTATTTTTTTAAAGTATTAAAAATGGATAAAAAGTACTTTTATAAAGTTACCAAAAGATTATTTTAATAATTTTAATGATGCAGTTGTGAACATTTTTGAATTATTTAAGGAACAAAATAAAAACATTAAGCAGAAATCGTGGCAGATTGTATACGTTCATGTTGGCCGATTCTACATTATTCTCAGTTTGAGGTATGTTCAGTGGATTCTATGTGATTAATGAAGTGATTTAGTTGTAATCATGTCAATTTGAATGATTAACAAATCACTCCAATGCATGGGAAATCATCTCGATTTTGATGTGATTAGAGCTTAATTACGTTCGAGTTGCTTAAACGCGTTTAAGAACCCAAGTGTGAACATAGTAATAACTAGAGCAGGGTAGGAGTGCATGTTTGTTTTTTATTAAGTCACTCATACTTTTTCTCCTTATCATGAACTTTTACTTCCATGACAAGGATTTTTTTTGATTATTACAGATTATTATAAGTACAAAATTTTTAATGGTGGACTTTTGAAATTCAATATCTTTCGGTTGCGAGACAAATTTAGGAATAATGCAAATCGGTCGGAAAATAATGTTAAAACAACTGAAATTCCTTAAATCAATTCTATCAACAGCAAACAAGCGGTTTAAAACTGGATGGCAAGTGGGTTCAAAAAGGCGATCCTACGTCCCAAATTTCTGAGGTGATATTGGCCAATAATTTCGAAAAATTTAGGTTATGAATATATCTTGAAAATGTAGTGTAAATTTCTTTCCTTTTTTGCCGAATATACTTGATAAAGTTGTTAAAAATTTGATATGTTGAATTCGCTTCCTGTCTGTATAAAGTGGCCTTTTAAATAACAAAAAATTTTTATTGAATACCTTACACATTTGAAAGACTTTTATATAAAGCTTTGTTAATTTACATTCGAATTATAACGAATATTCCCCATTGTTCAATATTTTACTTATAAAAAAAATTAAAGATGTTTCTTATGCCCAATTTTCAGGATAGTATTTAAATCTATATTAAGTTAATTTTCATAACAAACTTAAATCGTATTTAAAACAGATTGGTTTTTTGAGTTTTATTTGAAAAGTCTTATTTAATTAAGATAAAAGTATGGTAGCACTACTAAATACAAAAAAAAAATACAAAAAAGTGTAATTATTTACAAGGTGGTCTGAAAAAACAGCTGACTGTTAATGCTTTGCCTGTTGTTGTTGTATTGTTGTGATATTGAGGCCACCTTGCTAAAATATTACAATGGAAACTTAAGTTGAAATTAAGTGTACCACATCGGTGACTTAAGTTTCACTTAAGTTTTTAGTGAAGAAGAGAATTTTGTATTTAAAACGATTTTAAAAATAAATGTGTTTTAATATCAATCCTGAAAATTGGCCATTAGTAATACTTATCTATTTCCTTTATAAATTTACAAAATATTAAAAAAAAAAAAATAAAAAAACTACAAAAAGTATCAATCGATTTTGAAAATTACAATTTCTAAATTAAATGCGACTTATTAATTTACCCTCGTAATTCAAGAACTCATCATCAACAGCTGCTGTGTTTATTAAGTTTTCAAACATTTAAGGGGTTTTAAGCTTCTTAAAACTAAGAAAAATTTATTTAAAAAAAAAAAGAAATTAATTCCACTTGCTAACACTATATTTCGTGATTTATTAACAAATTTCTTGCTTGAGTGCTGGCTGCTCTGTCTTGCTTGCGCTTTCGTTTATCAGTCGTTTTTGTTGTTGTTGCTTCAAACCGCATTTTTTATGTTTTAATTATAATTTATGTTATAGTTAGAATGGAATTTATTTACATATTTTTACTCCCTTCAAATGCAAGATCAAATTTAACCCATTATGGAAAGGAGGAGTTAATAAATAAAAAGTCAAAACTTAGTTTGTCTTTTCCTTTTTTTTATTAAAAGTTTAATATTTATGTATACGGTCATGAAGCTATATTTAGGTTGTAGTGCTTATGTATTAGTACACAAACCGTTCATAACTATTTTCACAAAAGTAACAAACATTATTGTGTGTTCGGTTTTTGTTAAAAAATTTATCAATTGTAGGGAACTCAACTGAAACGATCGAACATTAATTATCTTTATGTTGAGCTTAATTAGTACAGTATTTTACAAACACTATTAGCGTTTGTGGTTTCCCTATTTCAACCGTACCGAAGACTAAAGAACAATTCATAATTATTTTTATTTTTTTATTTTTGATATTTGGCCAATTTGTTGTTTAATTGATTTGTTTTTTATTTAAGCTAATAGGGCCTAAGGTTAATTAATGTAAATAAAAAGCAATTTTTTATTACAGTTTTCCCGACGTTTCGTCGATTTTTTGTCGACTTTTTCAAGGGAGCGTCTATTTAAAATTTTTAAAAAATATATAAATTAACATAAATACAACAAATTACATTAAAAAAGTTAAACTTACAATATGAGCTTTTCACATTAAATTAAATTTCTCCTTTTACATGTAACATTAAACATATAAACATAAAACATAAATTTAAAGTTAAACACATATCAAAACAAGTATCACTGTAACTATTTAGTAATTGCAACCCTATAATTTGCGCTAATATTGTTAGTGTCTTCTTTGACATTCATTGTTTTCTTTATGTTTTCTTGTATTCTTAGACTTTCAATTGTAAATCTCTTCTTATCCCCCCTTACTTTATCTAGTATTCGCACCCCCTCAAAATCAATATTATGTTGTGTATTTAAAATGTGTGTTGATAATGCTGTCGTTTCTTTTTTCCTTTGTATATCCATCATATGTTCTCCCATTCTAGTTTCAAGGGATCGTTTTGTTGTTCCAATGTATATGAGTTCGCAACTTTGTTCGTTATTCCCTTTACATTGTAATTCGTACACAATGTTGTTTTGTTGTTGTTTGTTTATTGGAGCTTTTATTGCAGAGAATATAGTGCTGAGTGTTTTATTTGGTTTGTAAGCAAAGCTTATATTATTTGTTTCTATTGACGTTCGTATGTTTTTATTATCAGTGAGTCCAGGGATGTATTTTACACTGTAAAAACATTTTTGTTCTTTTTCTATATTAGTGGGGTTATCATTTTTGTTTTTTATTTGCGTAATTGTGTCTTCTATTAGTGTTGATATAAGTTTGTTTGGGAAACTATTGCTTTTAAGGATATTAAAAATTATATGTTTGTTTTTAGTGTGAAAAAGTTCATCGCTTATGTGTAAAATCCTTGAGATGAAATTTTTAGCAGTGTTAATTATTTGATTTTTCGGTTGGGTTGCGTGGAAATTCATTATCCTTCCTGATGAGGTCTCCTTAGCGAACCAGTCAAAAATTATGGAATTTTTCCTTCGAATTAGTTTGGTGTCCAGGTACGCTATTTCCTGATTTTTCTCCCTTTCAATTGTAAATTGTATCTTAGAATGATACTTGTTAAATGTGGTCAAAATTTCTTCTTGGTCGTCTGATTTGATGATCGCTAAGATATCATCTACATATTTAACTATGTATTTGATACAAATGTTCTTATTTTTCAATTCTTCTATCGCACTGTCAAGCAGGTTGTCAAGTATTATGTCTGCGATTGTGGGGGATAGTGGGTTGCCCATGGGCATGCCAAAAATTTGGTTATATATGTTTTTTTGGAACTAATGAAATCCTTAAGCTGGGATTACACGATTGCCGCAGTGCACCAATTTTCACACTTTAATACCCCAATCGTGTGACTGCACAACCAAATGGCTCACGTACCAATCGAGAACAATATTGTGCTTACTTTTACCAACCAAATGCAACCCTGGTGCGGCAATCGTGTGACTGTTTGCTATGAATTCGCGCGTCAATAAAAATAACAAAAATGCACCAATATTTATTGTGTTCTTGTGCGGCAATCAAACAACACAATACCCGCCAATATTTGCCTTATTGAAAAAATTTACTTTTTGGTGTTTCTCTTAGGGCCATTATTACAACTTGCCAATAGTTAAAAGTCGGATTTTGTCGCACCGATAAATAGCTTTGCATTATAAAACCTTCACTTATTATGTTTTCATCTATTAAATATTATTATTAATAATAATAACAGCAATAAAAAATGGAAGTTGTAATAATGCAAAGCTAATTATCGGTCTAACAAAATCCGACTTTTAACTATTGGCAAGTTGTAATAATGGCCCTTAGTAGGTAATGAAGATAAATATGTATGTTCACAAGCATATTTAGCTGTTCACTGCGAATATTTTTGTTAAAGATATTTCTATGCGAACCTTCATATACGAAATTGTTGAACAGACTGTTTATTTTTGAAATTTCTTAAAAAATTTAAATAAAACTATTCAACAAAAAATTGTTTAAGTAAATGATACAAATTTAATTTTTTTTTAATGAAAAAAACCAACAAGAACTTTCAAACAAATAGAAAAGCTACCACAACAGCTGTTTTCGCAGTTAACGCAAGTAAGAACAATGTGGCAATTGTTGTAACCATTTCGCGTTGTACCAACTAGCGGCAATTGAATTTATTTAAAAGAGGACAATCGTGTGATTTCAGAATATTTGATTGGCGCAATTTCGTTATTGTGCGTCAATAAAGCACAATAAAAATTGTGTCATATTGGTGCATTTGCGGCAATCGTGTGATCCCAGCTTAATATGACAGAACTGTGTCCACCTGTTGGTCTATTATTGTTGGCATGTTATGGCTAAGAGATTGAGGCCCCTATTACGATATAAGACAACTGGTTGTGATCAGTTGTTATTTTTGTTATGTTTTTGTACACCGCAATATAGCAAAGTTGTAAACCATAATATACAAATTAAGAAATTACAACTCAAATGAGTTGAGTTGTAAACCGTCATAGGTGCCGGAATTTGACCCAAGTATTTTCTTTAAGAGTTAAGAGGATTTTACGTCATAACAGATATAAGTCCATGAAATTCACCTACACAATTAAATTATGTCATAACTTTTAGTCACAATAACTGACATTATGTGAAAGAAAAAGTTGGAAGCACGAGTCTTCAACATTTGTAGGCAAATTCATTACGTACAGTTTGGCTAGAACTTGTATGTGCCTCAAGGAATGTCGTTGATCTTGTTACCGCCATACAAATTTGTCACGAAGATTGAGCTTTTAAAATCTTCTTGATCTTTTCTTATGCTTATGAAGTTGATCGTTTATGACAAGTTGTGGCTAATAAGCCAACAGAAGCTGCTGTTTACCAAAGAAATCTTCTTGTCGACAATGTGGGCCAGACAGTTTGCCTCTTACCATTCTCCAAATATACAGAAAAAAAAACACAACAATGGAATAATGGATAAAATAATATAAAATAATAATCATATTATGATACAGTCGTGGTTATCTGCTCATTTATGTACAGTTAAGGCTGAAATTCAATAGCAAACTTAAACGGAGCATATGTGACATAAATATACAGTTTCGTTTGAGTATTAACGAAATCAACGTTCTATGCCAATTAGCGATAACTAGTGATGTCCATTAAGATTACAAAAACCGTCAAATCATGTAAGCAGAAAAACGTTTTTTTTTTGCTAAAATTTCCTTCCGACTTTTTTTAGTGCACAAAAAAAATCTAAAGATATGAGATCAATCGATTTATTTAAGGAGTAACAAATGTGATTGCCTCCTCAACTGAGAAAATTCGAAAGTATACAAACACGCGAAAATCAACGAAACTCGATTTCACAATAATATTAATAAAATTATTGATGTGCGGTTTTGATCCTTTAGATACAATCAATTGGAAAGTCTTGCCATTTTAATTATGTATGCATCAGCAGGTCGCTTTGAATTATCGACTTGGGTCGTGTAAAAAAAGCCAATACCTCTAAAATTATGGAATTTGGTAATCGTGTCAGCATCGATTCTTTGAGTTTGCATCGAAATACTGTCAAGGATGGAAAAGCACATACAGTTCCTTAATAATAAATGCTCCCCTTGTTGTTTAAAAATAGCAGGCCCATACTACCTACTTAAAATTCTTACGGTTCTTAATTGATTAAGTTTCAAAACAAACACCACCTTCTTGTATTACTCGTCGTTGTTTTTTCTCTAGTTCTTCATATTCTCTTTAAGATTACTCATATTAAGACTAGAGTAAATATATCCCTCATACATTCCATATCTAACGTAGCAAAAAAAAAAAAAATACCTAGCAAACCAACCAACTTACCCAGAGTCAGCCAGTCATTCATTCAGCGTGTCTCAAGTTAAATATTTATGAGTTTGAAAAAAAAAAAACAAAAATACAAACTATTTATAATTTGTGTGTAATACACACACAAACATATAGAAAAACAATTTGGATTTCATTTTACACTTGTGTTCGTTCATTAGCAGAGAAGTTGTTTTAACAAAAAAAAAAATTAAAGAAAAATAAAAATAAAATTCACATGAGTCTAAAGATTTTATTGACCACTGCTCGAATTCAGTTAAGATTTGATAATACTAGACATTAGAGCAATCAACCACCATCAAGACAACGTTTAGTATATTCAACTGGTAGAATTTGATTTTTTTTCATTTATATTTTTTAATGTAACGTTCCTTTGCTCTTCCTCTTTTTTTTTCTACGACGAAAAAAATCTTAAATTTAGAAAAAGTGTTAATTCGCGGGTTTCATTTTGTTTTTGTTGTTCAACGAGTGTGTTAAATAATTAAAAATTAATACTAGATAAAACAATTTTTAGTTAACAACAATTAATTGTTTACACTAAATAAATGAAAAATAAGCCAGTCAAAAATTAATTATTACGATGAATTTTAAGATTTATTAGAAGTTTGTCCAGTTTTTCAAAAAATTTCGAATGAAACGGTAAATGCGATAAAGTAAATCAATGGAGTGAAGTGTTTGTTATTTATCTTTTAAGAAAATCGTTAAAAATAACTCTTTTCAATTAAAAAAAAAAATTAATAAATAAAAGAAAAATATGTCCAGGCTAACATTTATTTGTTTTAAATGTAAATTAATATTAAATTTGCATTAAAAAAAAATTGTGTGTTTGTTTTTTTTATTAAATTTACTGTTGTCTTTAGTAATTGATAGCGAGTGATTTAGATCATTTTCTTTATTTTTAAATGAAAGAAAACGGTTTAAAAATTTCTATTTTTATAAAAAAAAAGTTTATTATTTATGTTTAAATGCATAATATTTATTTGGTTTTTTTTTCTTTTTGTTCAAAAAATGAAATATTGTTTGTCAAGTTTGTGTCTTAAATCTTTCGTTTTTATACCAGACACATCACAGTGGGGTACGGTTAGTGCACTTTTATTAAATTCGTGTGTGTTTTAATAATAAATTAAAAAGTTTAAGCTGCAATACACATTATTTATATTTTAATTTGAAGTGAGTAATTTTAAACTGATAACAATAATCTTTTGTTTTTTATAATTCCACATTAAATATAATTAAAAGAAAATATTAACACATAACTTTAAAATAGCACAGTGCAACACATAAAATGCAAACTTCTTTTCGTGTGGAATTTTTTCAAGTACTACACTGAAATTTATTGTTGGGGAATGAGGAAGTTCCTATGCGCATTTGAGTGGTTGCTAAGAACAGACTGTCAGAAAACCTTTTTCAAAATAATTTCGAAAAGCTAAAGCTATTTTACAAATAAAAGTGTAAAGCGAATAAGAATTACAAACACTCAAGTCTTACTTGTCACGATATCAAAGCTTATATTTTTGTCTAAATTTTTGTATACATTTCTCTAATTTTTGATATAAAATTCAGCTGTAAAATGTGAAAGCAGCATTCACTTGTATTATAATGTTCCGTAGAACAATGATTTATATTATAAGGAATACTTGTTTTGAAGATAACTTTACAGAATTGCCACAGTTTGGCAGCTATAGGCCATAAAATGAAAATTTCTTCGACATCTTAGCAACTTTGAGACACTAGATGCTACATAGAACTGCGCCGAAGATAGGAAAACAAAATACCAATTGGTTTCCGTGATAAAGTCCTGAGAATAATTGCATGTTCTAAAGAAAACCCAGGTTTTAGTCAAAAGCAAACAGCAGCTAAAACTAGCCAGATCCAAATAGGGTTTTTTTTAAACTGATTTAAATACATACATATGTATATTGAAAGATTTTGATTTCAAATATTAAGGCCCAGGCCTTAATATGTGTTTCAAACACAAGATTAATTTTTAAAACAATTGTAAAATATTATTTATGACATGATGACAATATGACTTGATAGCACACCTTGTGAATCCCCCAATTGAGTATTTTTTGAAGAAAGACAGAATGCGCTTCGTCGGTGCTCATATGCCCATAATAATTTTCAAATGTTTAAGTCATTAAGTCATCTTTGGAACAAAAAAAAAATTACTTGTAAAAAATATAATTTTTTATTATATTTTTAGTTTCAAGTTCTATCGGACTTAAAAAACCACCCTTTAGTATAAAGTATGATTTCATAAAATATTCGAAGATTTATTGCTTAAAATAAATTCACAATAATAAAACAATAATTACCGGTTTTGTATTGAGTTTTGTTTTTTATTAGTTTCAATTCAATTTATTTTAGCAAATATTGACTTAACTAACTAAATTCAAACTTAAGATATGTTTTCTTTTAATTTTTTTATTTTTAGGTTTTTAAAAGTCCATACAAATGCGTTCGTCTAAAAACAAAAATATAGTTTATTTAATTTTACTACCTGTATCGTGACCGTGTCAAACCTACACACCCATTCTTTTATATGTATTTAAAGTCTAAATACTGTCTTTTAAAGCTTCAAATGTCACATATAAAATTGACTCATAATTTCTTGGTCTTTCGTTCGGTGAAAGTGTTTGAATTTTTCTAATGAACTCCCAATTTTGAGTTGAATCAAAAACAATATTCATATTTTTTCATATGGGTGTTTCCAAAGTAACGGTCGTTACCGATTTTCGGAAATTTTTTAAATAAAATTCCAACCAACCCAAATATGCCACAAGGATTGCTCCATTTTGGACTTACGAAAGTTCAAGCAACGGCAGCAACCGAAAGAATTCATAAAAAATGTAATTTCAATACTTGTTTTGACCATTAAAAAAGTAACGGTGGTTACTCTACAAATGTGGTGTTTTCAAATGTCGGAAAAAACATCATGTATTGTAAAATTTTGCGCAGGATATATCAAGTAAAATATCTGATTAAATTCTTTGAAATGTTTTGTTTAAGGAATGGATTTATTTTCAAACCAAAGAAATTAGTTTCCCAAAAAAATTTTTTTAAAAAAGTAACGGTCGTTACATTTTAAAAAGCTAACAGTTTTTTGTGTTTGAATTCATTTATTATGGGTAACTCAGAGTAGCATATTTTTGTTAGTATAAAATGCAAGTTAATCTTTCGGAAAATGACAGATACAATTAGTTTGTGTAATATTAGCGGAAAAAAATTCAAAATAATCATTTCATTTTTGAGCTTTAATAAGGGGTCATTTTCTGTGGAAACACCCATATATAAATTTTTTTAAGCGACCTTTAAAATCTATAACAGTTATTTTATGGTAACAGGTTTGTGAAATAACGCTGGCTTGCAAAAATTTTTTGTTATGAACGAACAGCAGAGTTAAGTGTGCTTAAAAACACAAACAAAAAAAATATCTCGTAACATAAACATAAAACGCAGGTTTTGCAAGTCGAAAATACTGCTTCAAGCATAAAAATTACAATTTAAAATAATGAAAAAAAATTTTTTTTAAATAATTTAATTTTTGTTTGAGTGCAGCAATCTGTTTTTTTTATGCTCTGTATTACGTTTTGATCGCCGTTCTTTAATAAAGTAAAAGCGTTTTTGGGCTTAATTGTAGTTTACCAACGCACTTCTGCGGAGAAGCTTCAGTTAGCAAAGCCGGTGTTTGTTATTATTTGGTGAATTTGTATTACACTTTGATTAAAATAATGTACAATTTACCTTGTGCACTTCCATAAAATTTTTGCTGTAAGATTTTGTAAAAACTGTATTGGGAACTTAAGAGTTAAACATTTTTAAATAAATTTTGTATATTCAGTTTTCCCCATACTTTTTTAAGGAAAAGGGAACAAATTTCGAGGAAAATTTTATTCACGATAGGAGTGATTCATATTAAAGAAATATTAAATATTGCGGTTAGTCGGACATCTTTAAAATGGTTCCTGATTTGATCTTAAGTAAGGTGACCATACGTACTCTTTTTTTTTTTAGAGGACAAACATGTATTTTAACTGGCTGTCATCTATAAAATTTGAGTCCTCTTTTATCATCTTTTTTTCATAATCTGTCATCTTTGTCCTCTTTATTTTTAAAAGCATAATCAATATTTGTTTTTATTTTTATAAACTAAAATAAATTTTATTCCACGGCGATCACCGGTTTTTGTCTTACAAATCGTATGGAAAATGTCGTGGCGTACTTATTCTTTTCATACTCCTACTGAACTCTTATTTTCGTTATTTTTTTAAAGTAATTTTACTTATTTAGAAGTAAATGTAAATTTTTATATATCGCTGGCAAAGTTACCGCTCCCTTTCAACAAATTTTAGAAGAAAAACTTTTTTTTCCTTTTTGCTGCTTGAGGGCATATCCAAAAATATAGTTGATTTGACACACTTCAAGGCTGAAATTAAAGAAAAACTACATGCTGGTCGACGAGGAATATATTTCTCTACCACACGGCATCAAAATCTCGATTTACTTAAAAATTACTAAGCGATATGCTTTTTTTTTTTAAATTTACTTAACATATGTAAATATGGGAATGTAAATTTGTCAGTAAAATATGTAAAAAAATCTTAAATTTTTAACTTTTTCTTTTTGTCATCTATTTGTATTTTCAAAATCTGGTCGCCTTATCTTAACATGTCCGTCCGGCTGCATGGCTACCTGTCTCTTCGTGTCAGCTTCGTCCGCGAGTATGAATGAAATAAACCCCTGTGAAAGAAACCCCAATAAAATGAAGTAACAGTCAAGTACACAGACAAAATGTTTGCAAAAAATTATTCAATTAAATAATTAATTGGTGTACATTAATTATTCAATTAATTTTTTGTTTGCTGCAATTAATTTTTTTAATCAAACCCCATAAAATTAAATGTTTTTGTATATGTGGTGTATTTTTTTGTTTATGCAATTAATTTTTTAATTGACTAAATTTGTGTCCCATGACTGGAAAATACAAATCCATTAATTGATATGATAAATTCCTTTGGGCAAAATTAGTAAAATATTGTTTAATTAAAGTCGAGTTTTTATTTGTTTTCTGTGTAAAAAATAATGAAGAAATGCCCAATTTTCACGAAATAATCCCCAATTTAAAAATAAAGAAAATTTTGTTAATTGGGACTTATTTCATAATGAAATAAAACCCAAGGAAATAATAAAAAAGGATCCAATGAAATAACACCCAAACAAATGAAATAAGACCCAAATTTTGTATGTTTTCTGGAATCCAATAGTTTTCTTGTAATTCAATTCTTTATTTTCTTCAAATTCAATCATTTGTTTTAATTATATACATATTAGAGAAAAACGCGTATTGTTTTTTCAACAATTTAGCGACAAAATGGACAGCTTATTTTCTCCTCATTGTTGGAAACACGCGATTTACAACTTTTTACGGAACACCTATAAAACGCCGTATTTTTATAAATCGATTTTTTCAAATATATTTGCTTTTCTGAAATGGAATATAGAAGTTAACTATTTTTTCGGCGACCATAAATAATTTCGTATTCCATATTTTTATTGATCTTAACACTTTACAAAAGAATGAAAATGACTGACCAATTAGAGTCAGACTTACTCCTAAAATATTTCAAGCAAATCCTCACTGTAAGAAATTACAATTTTAAACTTTAAAATCCAAAAAATGCTTAAAATTATATAAATGAAATAAAGCCCAAAAAAAAAATTAAATATGGCCCCAAAAAAATTTTATGAGAAATAAAATCCAATTAAATAATTTGAGGATTACTTTTTTTTGGGCTTTATTTCATAATGAAATTACCCCAAATTTAAATATGAAATAAAACCCAAAAAAAAAAACGAAATTAGGTCCAATTTCCAAATTTTGCAATTTAATTGGGGTTTATTTCGTTTTTCTAATTGGGCGTTATTTCATCGGGTGTTATTTCGTGTCGTCGAAAAGCTCCACGAAAAGCCCCCCAATGAAATAACGCCCAGGAAATAACCCCCAATGAAATAAATCCCAAAAAATAGGAAATAACACCCAAAAACAGTGAATGAAATAACATCGAAAAATAAATGAAATAAACCCCAAAGCGAAAACGAAACAACCCCCAATATTTGGGAGTTATTTCATATGAAATAATACCCAATGACGAAAATAAAATAAACCCCAATGAAATAAACCCCATCAGCAACAAAAATGAAATTATGCCCAAAATTCATAAAAGAGTCAGTTTCAGCAAGGATAGCCCCCAAAAACCAACAGCTTTAAAAATGAAATAACCCCCGAATAAAAAATGAAATAATACCCAAATTATACACGCTATGAAACAAGCCCCGAATTTTAAAAATTTGTTGGGTGTTATTTCATTGGAGATTATTTCATAATTTGAAAACCCCAAATGAGGAATGAAATAATTCCCAAAAAAAAATGTAAAAGGGCCCAAAAAAATTGGGTGTTATTTCATATGAAATAACACCCAAAAATGTATGAAAAAAATTTGGGGAATATTTCATTTCTCGTTTGGGTGTTATTTCATTGGGGGGCTTTTCGTGGAGCCGTCGAAAAGCATATTGAAAAGGATCAGTTCATAATATAACGTCGCAATCATACAAACTTTTTTTGTCACAAAAATATTCTGTCTTATAACGATAGTCGTTGTCGTTGGCAAAGTCGGAGACGTTTTACATTTTTATCGATATCATTTACACTTCACTACCACGATAGTGTAAAACACATAAAAAGTTTGTCGACTGTTTTTCAACTACGACAAAGACACTCATAACATAGAAGATTGATTTAATTGCAACTGTAATATTTTTACTAAATTTTAGGGGAATCGGGACCGTAGTTGCCGTACAAGTACCACTTTCAAAACTTTGTAATTAATTGGTTAGCATTGTAATATAATAGAATTAATTAGACATTTTAAAGATTTTGCCATTTCTAGCTATTATTCTAATTAAATCTAGACATTTTATGTGGGATATATGTAGTAGGCAACCTTCGCACAACTCTACGTACTTATCATATTTTTCTTTAAAGAATGATTTTAATGTAGACTTGTGCTATCTTTCTTATTTTTTTTTTTTATTGTGAAATTCAAATATTTTATAACACTTAACAACCTGTTTGATTCATATTTAAATTTCTTTAATAATTTTTATTTCGAGTATTTTGAATCTGTATTAACAAATTTTGGTTCGTTGCGCGGTAAATTGTACACATAAAAAATTTGTATGTATGTATGTATGTGACCAAGGTAACAATGGAATTGTATTTTTTAAATATATGTATTTGTTTATAAAGAAAATTCTTCAAAAGTCTTTTCTTTTCATATATATGTAGATATTAGTGCTGGGTTACTATTGATATTTATCGATAATTCAGATTTCACTATCGATATATCGATATTTCTATCACTGAATGTTTGTACTTGAGCAGGACAACTTTAACTAGTTTTTTATCAGGCTACAGTTCGTGGTTTTTAACGCTTTATTGAAGGTAAGAGACGTATGTATGTATCATAGTTGGGGGTAGTGCACTAATTTTGCAGTTCCAACTCACACTTAAAGCCGTTTTACACTATCCCACAAAGTCCTTAGTAATTTACGAAAATGCATCCCTGTCATGATAAGAATTATTAGATCAGGGAAGCATTTTTGAAAATTACGTAAGACTTTGTGGAATATTGTGTAAAGGCCTTTAGTGGTAGTGCAAAAAAATGTAAATCATTTTTTTGATGTTGAGTGATGAATTGAAAATTTGCAGCCTCACTAAACATGAGTGATAGTGATGTTAAAAAATTTTGCACTCAAAAAAATAAAAAATAGTTTGATTTAAAAAAAGCAATCATCAGTTTATTGCAACTTTTTGGTTCTTCACTCATTTGAGTACAACTAAAATTGTTGCACCAAATTTAAAATCAAAAACTTGTTTTTTCAAGATTAAAGCCAATAATTATACCGTTATTGACAAAATTTCATTTTTTTAACGTTCTTTGCTTATGCATATCCTCCAAAAAAAAATCAAAAACCATGCACATACAAAGTAACATTTTTTAAATTTTAGCGATAGAATATTTGAGTAGGTGAGTTGCAAAACTCGTTCGTTACAAAATTTAAAATATGAGATGGCTAATGATTTTCACGGTTCTTTTGGCGATTTATGAGAAGAAATATTCAGATTGTATCAATGCATGTCCTTTGAAAAAACATGGAAGAGGACACGCATTGAAACAATTTGTATAATTCTTCTCATAAAGCGCCTAAAGAACTGTTAGAATCAATTTTTATCTCGTATTTTTAATTTTGTAACGAACGAGTTTTGCAACTCACCTATTTACTCATTTGTATGCAGCTTTTTCTAATGCAAGTCCAAATTTTGCACTATTTAAATTGAGTGCAGGTTTTTGCATTCAATCTACGTTTGGTGATAGTGAAAAAATTTTAAATATCACTAAAAAAAATTTTGTGGTAGTTACAAAATTGCAATCATCACAAAAGCTGGTAAAAAAAAGAGCGCAAACTGATTGCTTTGCAGTTTTATTTAGTGATAGTGCACTGCTGATTTAAATTTTTAGGGAATAAGAAAATTTAACAAGATCTATATCGAAATACTTCAGGTCTTGTTCAAAAAAAACATTTCAGGTTCTTAACACGTTTATAAAACAAATTTTCTATAAAAATCAACCTTTTTTTAATATGAAATATTTTTTATGAATCTATTAAAAATATTTTTAAAACTGCCCAGAACTACACGATTTTTGTTTGTTTTGCAATTTTAAGAATATTTTGGTTTTTGAAACGATTAAATATTATTTCGTGTAGTTTATAATTTATAGCACGTCATATTTTTTTTTAACAAAACGCAATTTAATTTTTTTTTTTAATAGCACGTCATATTTTTTTTAACAAAACGCAATTTAATTTTTTTTTTTGAGAGCTAGTTCAGATAAACTAACGATAATTGTTTACAAAATTGAAGATGATGGTACATTTTTGCTGTTTCGCAGCATGTTCCAAAAAAACGACCTGCAGCCGTATTCTGTAATTCGCTTAGCTAAAGCTAAATCTCGATCGCTAAAATGCCTTAGAGAATATAAAATTGAAAAATTTCAGCGATGAAATTAAAAGCTAAAATTGCTGCGAATTAAATTTGTATGGCGATGCCAAATTTAGCAATGAACGTTACAGTATTGCATTCGTAGCCAAAAATCGTTAAATAAACTTTTTAGATTTTTAGTGATAGAGATTTAGCTTTAGCGAATTATAGAATATGGCCACTGTTTCGCTCTCAAAATTTTGTATGGCAAAACATGTTGTTTCAATCATGTTTGGACGCGCAACAGGAATGGGAGAGCGAAACACGAATATTGCTGTCCGTGTGAACATGGTATTATCAATCACGTTTATTAAAAAACGAGCAAACACTTTCATTGTCAGCACTTTCATTAGATTACACATTAAACGTCTAAAATAGTTGCATATAAAAAAATGTCTGAGTTATTTAATGGTAAAATATTTAAAACAAAAAATCGGTAAAAAGAAAAATGTGTTTTGTAGTATAAAAATACAACAAATAAAGCATAAATGATGCAAATTATCCCAGTTTGAGTGTGAATGCGAGTGATTAGGTGAGGCCGAGAGATAAGGGAGATAAAACGTAGTGGTTGTTACTAAAGCAATTACTCGGTTACTTATGCCATTAACTTATTGCAAAAAATAAACTAATTTAATATAAAACAAGTAAGAAAGTATAGTCGGTCAAGCCCGATCATATGATACCCTACACCACAGTATTATAAAACACATCATGCTTATGTGTACATATAAATATGTTTCTATCTAAGATTTAAATTTTATTAAAATCGGTTTGATAGTTCCTGAGAGGCAAAAATTTCCCCATATTTCCCCTTGTGGTCCTACGATTCAGTTTCTATAAAAAAGTAGGTTAGAAAACTCCTTGATCTCTGCTGTGTTGTAATTATATCAAGAATTATTATAATTTTTGTTTTGGTGTAGTTATCTTAGTTTTTATTTTTATACCAAAACCTCAATATTGGAGATGGTATAAAGAGTTTGTTCTTGTGTATGTAACACACCTTTTAGTATACTGATGTCCGTCCGTCTGGCCGGCTGGTTGTATGTCAATGTAACCATGTTGCAATTTTGAATATTGAATTTTATGAAATTCGGTACGTACATAGGTCTTCATTGTCATAAGAACAAAGCCTATTAAGAATGGTGAAAATCAGTCCATAATTAAACATGGCCCCCATAAAAACTTCTTTCCTGAATATGTACCAATAAACTTTCGTGTTATGTTAGTATTTCGATTAAAATTGGTTCAAAAATATCTTATTGCGACGTTATTCGTCTTTTTAAAAATTCAAATACCACTCCCGAAAATAGCTTTTAAGGCCCAGTTAGGCGAACGTTGCTGTACCCGTAATGTACCGCACCGTACTGTAAGCACGTTGGTGTACTTACCCTGCAAATAATTGGACCAGTCCAAACACGCGTGTAAAGAGTAGTCCACAAGGGACTAGGACTAGTCCAAAAGTAACCCAAACGTATGGAAAAAACATGGTCTTTTTAACAGTACGATGTCCTAGGCCAGGACCATATATCCCAGCTTTGGACTACAAAGGAGTAGTTTTAAAACTACTCCATTGCATGCACAAGAGGGTTAGTTTTAACTTCGTTTAAAAACGAAAAAATGTCGTTAAAAAACGAAGACATGACGTCTCACTACAAACACTTTTTAACAATGACGTGGTCCATGCTTGCATTACATCGGACCAGTCCATGGAGTAGTCCATTTCATGAAATTGGATCAGGTGGTCCAATAATATTTGCAGGGTATAGAACATTTAAAAACGTGTCATATCTCTTTCCCATACATAAACAAAAAGCAATAGTATACATAAAACAATACACACAGTGATGGGAATCAAAAATGTTTAAATGGTGACCGCTGTGCAAAAAAAGTACCAAGTGATTTAAATGGTACTAAACCAGTATTTTGTGTATGTAAAAAACGTTAATAATTTAATATTTATATTATAAATTTACAACAAACAAATTTGTATTTTAGCATACATATATTGTATTGTGGTGTATGCATCATACAAGGTTTTGATACCATTTAAAGCCTTTTATTTGTTTCACATTTCCATTTTATGTGTGTATGCATATGTTTATTTTGTACATCTAAGCATATATATATATATATATATATTGGTTTATATGGAAATATGTTGTATTTTAAGTTGTTTTATCGCAATTCCATAGCTCTACTAAAAAAAGTACAAAAAAAAAGAGCAAAAATATCAGCATTCAATTTAACATACAAGCAGCCCATCACTGCTTTACAACTGTCACGTAACAACGGCATATAAATCTGTTTTATACAGATCGAGACGTTTCGTCAACGTGACATTTAAAATCAGTAAGCATTTGCTTTATTTTCAAATAACAAAACGAACCAGACGTTCCGTTAGGGGACGTGTACGTTCGGCTAACTCTGCCTTTAGTGCCATTGCTTCATTATATGTAAATGTTGGTTTGGTATTGAAATTAAGTAAACATTTTTAATATTAGCTGCGTTCGAGAACACAAAAGTTTTTACTATTTTTTACTGAACTTTACTGCATTTTACTAAATTGCGTTCGCGTACACAAAATACAGTAAATGAGAACACAAATTGAGAGCGAAAAGTGACAGTTCTTGTCTGAGTATTTACAAATTTTTACTGCAGAAATTTTTGCAGTAAAATTTAGTAAATCAAAAAAACATATGTTTCAAAAGGTAAACAAACAAAAGTTACAAACAAAATGCTTACAAATTGTGAAAAAATTGTTAAATAAAACAAAAGTTGAAACAAAATTAAACAAAAAGTGATTAAATATTAATTAATTGTACTTGTTTGTGAATCATTTATTTGGCTAAATACCGACATTTGAAACCTTTTTTTGTTATGTTACTTTTTTAGAGTTGTAAAAGTGTGAAGTACTTGGGTACTTAAGTAATCAATAGCAAAAATTTATTTATGTTCTTATGAATAAATTAACCCGCCACAAATTAGTAACATCAAATAAAATAAAAAACAAACAAATATGAAAGATAACATGAAATAATTTGATTGTATTATCCAAAAATGTTCGTATTATAAAAAGTATTTAATTTAATTTACCGATAAGTAAACGAGTTAAGTAGTCAAAAGTGTAAAAATTGTTCAACACTTCAATTATTTGGCATCAGCTGTTGGCTTTATTTTACGAATTTTTACAAATTTTGCGTTCGCGTACTTTTTTGGACAACAGCTTTTTGTGAGAGAAAATTTTACAATTTTCTCATTTACTGCATTTTACTGTAAAAGTACTCAAACGCACCTCTTATTTATTAAACTTTTTAAACCCAACAATTTTAATATTTCTTTCTTTCATTAAGTAATTATTCGAATAATCGGCTATCTAATATCCTTAGTTCATCTCTAAATTTTAATTTATTTTATTTCACATACGTGACATGATTTAAAAATTCTGTCTGTTGTAGAAATCAGATAATCGTTTGTAAATAAAATAAAAAATATGTACATTGAAATAAATCTAAAGACACACCAAATGCTAATTATGACCTAATATTTTATATTAAAAACAACGAAAATATTAAATAATTGTTTGTATTTTAAACGAAATGTGTACAGAGGTTATTGAATAAATAAGAACCCAGGGTTATGTTCTGAAAATCGAATTATAGTTAAATCGAAATCAAACAAGAATTTTAATTTTGACTGCAGCTTTTTTTTATTATTATGAAAATAAGAATTTGTGGTAGAAAATAAATGAATTTTTAATAATAAAAAATTTTCTTTTTATAGAAAATGTTTTCTGAAAATGTTGAATTTACAAGAAATTTTGCTTTTAATATGAAATTTTTCTAATAGCACATTTGTCCCAAAGTCTGGTAATAAGACACTTTTCATAAATTTGACTTTGTTAGCACATTTTTACCTCAATTTTTCTATTTATATCACATTTTCTTTTTTAAATTTGTGCCCAACTTTGTTTATAGCATATTTTTTTTAAATATTTTTTAAAAATGCTATTTATAGCACTTTTTACCAATCCTAGTTTTTAAATTTGTCTCAAATTTGATACTTATAGCACACTTTCCCTAACCTTGATGATCGTGTTTATAGCACTTTTATTTTCCTACTGTGTATCTCCAAGTTTGCTATTTATAGCACTTTTGTCCCAAACTCGGTTTATAACACATTTTTCTTATCTTTGCTATTTTTTCAAGTTTGATGTAAAACATTGCGTAATAATTTGCTACTTGTAGCATAAACTATAATCTGCTGTATGGTACATATCGATGGCTTTATATAAAAAAGGCCTAACTTGATTTTTTGTTTGTTAACAGGTGAAAACAAACCCATTGTACATACAAATTTAAAAAAAAAAATTTGAAAACAAACTATTTCGTATACTTAATTTAAATAACTGTAAAAGAAAAACCAAATAGAAGTATTTCAACACAATTTATTATTTTTTTCATACAACTGACATAATTTTCTAAAACGATTTTGATTTCAAATTGTATTATTATATTTTTTAAAGCATTAAAATATTCTAACATTTCTACAACTTTATGAAGTTTTCAAGTAGTTTTTTATTGTTCAGCATCATTTTGAAGTCTTTATTTATAAAAATCTTAAAATTAAGATTTTAAACCTGTTCAAAATTCATCAATATTGTATAGTCAATAAATAAATAAAAAAATATATGTACATTTGTATATAAAATTCCACAAATAAATAAACGAACAAAGTTAAATGATTCACGGATTCAAGAATATTCCGTCACTCGAATACAGACAATGAGTTCATAACACAAAATATTACATTAATAAGGTTTTTTCTTTTGTTTTTATTTCATATCAAAAGAAAACTAACAAATAAAAAAAAGGTTTTCTTTTTTTTTTTGGTATTTGTTTTCGATAAAAAAAAATAGAGTAAAATTATGCAGAAAGATTAAAAATAAATTTGATAGCGGCACAACAGCGAAAGTAATGGCTTTTTTTTTAGTAAAGTTTGTATTGAAAAAGTATTTTGTATTGTAATTTTTTATTGTTGAAATTTGTTAAATAATTCATAAAGAATAGTTTATTTTAGCTAATGTTATAATTTACAACTCCTCCTCTTAGCATACATACATTCAATATAGTAAACCATAAAAAAAGAAATGTTGAACCAAATATAAAAGTTAATTTGCTTGCTTTAGTTTTTACCCTCAAATATTAAAAATAAAATAAAAGAAACAAACAAATTACTGTTATTTAAGTTAAAAGAAAAAACTTTCCATGCTGTAAAGAGTTAGTTTAATTTTTTTTTAATTAGAAAAAAAAACATTCACTAATTACTTTTTGTCTTTACAGTTTCGCCATTAAATGATCTACAGCAACAATCACAACCTCAGCAATCCCATAGAACAACTGCCAAATTAACAAATACCAATAACGCCACCACCACTACGACCACCAACAATAATTTAGCCACAGCGGGCTCTACATCGACTACCAGTGTCAAATCTATGGTTAAAAAATCCGGTAGTTCATCGTCCACCCAAAGTTCGAATCGTAAAGACAGTTTTGGTTCTCGTGACTCGTTGAATGATATATTGTCGGAAACTGGTTTGCCTACGGGCAATGTAGCTGCCCAGCGCAAATCTTTGGAAAATAAAAATTTAGATTTAACAAATGCCTCCGATGTTGCCGCCCGTTTGGCACTTAAAAAACAACAATTGCATTTGCAACAGCAACAACAGGAGAGTAAAACAATCACATCGTCGTCGGTTAGTAGTAACAATATCAGCACAGGAACTACCTCGACTTTAATGAGCGCAAATTCCTCATCCAGTGAGCTACGCAAAAGTGTAGAGAACATGGATGAGAAAACCAAGACAACACCGCCACCATTACTTAATAAAAAGCCAACTGTGCCTGTTAAGAAAACCACCACTGTGACAAGCATAACTGGTGAGTAATAAAATTAATAAGAATATAATGCTTTATTTTCGTCTATAACAGTGGAATAAAATAGGTTTTTATCTAGAATTTAAAAATATATATTCTTAATATTCTGATGATGAGAACATGTTTGTTCTCGAAACATGTAAGTTCGACCCGAGTTCAAGCCCCGGTTGAGCCAAGTAAAATTGTCTTTAAATTTTATTTAATTTCATGTTGTAAAATTCCTTCCTTTATTAAAATATTTACATGAAAACTTAATTTGATGAACTTAAGCCCGATTTAAAATTAAAAATAAAAATCATTTATAATATTCCTTAAAATTCAAATAACATTTTTCTTTACTGCTTTTCAGGAAACATCTTGTCGGGCATTAAACAAAAAGTTAAAAATGTTGAAAACAAATTAACCACCGCAGCATCACACGACTACGCCGATGGTGTAAGCAGCAGTAAATTATCGCCCAGCTCAATTGCCGATTCTGGAAGTGGGGGTGGTGTTGTAATGAGAAGGGCAGCCACTATTGCCGTTGAAGATACAGATTTTGATCGCGTTGAACGCGGTTCAATATTACCAGATATGCGCGCTGGACGCGTTAAAGCGCCGAAACGAAGACCACCTTCGGCAGCCATAAATGCAATCGGTGAAAGCAATAATAACTCACTTTATGTCAATGGCAATAGCAGTGATACAACACAAAGTGGTGATGATCAATTAAAGTCCGATGATAATTCAACGGGTGAAGAGCAATTAGCTAAACCAAAACCAAGGGAGTGGGAAAAGAAAAAAGCACCCTGGATGGAAGAACTGAAAGCTTCGCAGGTTAAAAAGAAAACTTCGCCCAGTATGTCAGGTGAGGGCTCAAATACAGCCGCAATGAGTGACAGAAGTTCGAAGTTATTTACAGATGAAATTAAAATAACAAATAATTCCACTTCACAAGTGACCAGTTCAATGCAAGCCACAAATAATAATACCACCTCCTCTTCCTCGGCGACCAACGCGACAAAAGTGCAATCATCGTCGGTTTCATCTACCAGCATTATGCAACAATCAATGATAGTAGAAAGTAGCAGTAGCACTAGTAGTAGTAGTAGTAGTAATAACAGTAGCCACAATACCGCCGCTAAGACTCTAACGGAAGCCATGACTAAAAGTTTAAGTGCTAAAATTGCCAATGATGCGTTGTCGGCTACAACTAATACCTCCGTTAATAGCAATAGCTCCTCGAGCCATGTGGTAGACGACGTCAGAGCTAGACCAAATAGTCTCTCAATACGAAATCGTAGCACTTCCCCCTCCATGGCTGCAACACGTAATATACTAAAAGCAAACCCAACAGCAAACAGCACCTCGACCACTAACAACTCTGCCTCCCCAGCTGAAGGCTCGAGCATTAATATGCACAATAGTACTTCTACTACTTCACAATCATCTACAGTTGCCAAATCTAATCATCTGCTTAATAATGGTGGTGGTACCCATTCGACGGGTTCAAATAAACTTGCTGAATTGGAGACACGAGTGGATAAATTGGAATTGCTGGTCCATGCTCAACAGCGTACAATCGATGAACTTGTACGCTCATTACGGGAAGAAACGGATCGCAATAAAGTCTTACGTGCTGAATTGGATAAATATGCACAGTGCGTTACACAAGTTTAAGAAAATTTAAATTTTTAAATTTTTCAAAAAATTACTTAAACATTTTTTTCTATTTTTTATGTGCTTAGAAAAATTATGTTTAGTATAGTTTTTATTTTGATTTTTTAAAATGTTTTTTTTCAATTACATATTATTTTTACGTATGTGTGTGTGTGTGAGTGAATGTGTATTTTTTTCTAATTATTTCCAAATGTTAAGCGAAAGCCAGTGTAGTTTATTTTTAAAATTAAAACAAATGTATCCTAAGTAATAACAAGCAGTCCGTTTTTAATATAAAACATATTGTGTTTTTGTGCTTTTATCAAATTGTAACAGGCCTTAATAAATTTCTTTAATTTTACTGTAACAGCCCACCCTATATTCTATTCAAAACGTTAAAACCTAACAAGTTTTAAGTATTTTTTCCAAATGTATTCTATTATTTACAATTTTATATTTTTTTAATCTTCGAATACTTAATGATGTGAGAAATCAATATTACAAAAAGTTTAAATGAAGATTACACAATGTCAATTTTTACGCCTAAGTTTACAGCTTTTAGACGAGAGAGAGAGAGAAAGAGAGAGAGAGAGAGAGTGAGAAAAGTAGGATCAAAATGGTTTTTACTTTTCCTTTACTTTCTTTAGTCTATAAAAACTAAATACTTGCTGTAAATAAATTATGTAAAATTCTTTTTTAAAATTCAAAGCACACTGCATACTCTCCGCAATGTTCTGATCTGGAATGGCGTACCTTGGCTTAAAGAAGCTCGTTATAAAATTAAGGGCCATTAATACAACTTGGCGGTAGTTAAAGGTAGGATTTTATCGTACGTATAAAAAGTTTTGAATTATTTCAACTTAATTTTAAGCTAATGTTAGCTGTAGTAATAAAAAACTTTTTATACGTCCGAAAATCCTAACTTTAACTAACGCCAAGTTGTAATTTTCGTGCAAGTTATATAAATTTTCAAACGAATGTTAAATCATAATCAAAATAAATAAAGGCAAAAAAAGAGTGGTGTTCATTAAATGAATTTCAAAAAAGGTGCGGTAAAAAAATTATATATTTCATGAAACAAAAGGTTTTGTATTAAAAATCATGTCAAATTACTTCAACGCCTGTTTAGCAATTTCGACTTTAACGTTTGCAAAGAAAATTTATATGAAAAACACTCAGTTTGAAAAATTATTTTTCATATAATTTGAGTTAATAATTTTATTTTTTGCGTTCCCGCACTTTTGTCTATTTGTGAGAAAAATATGTTTTAAATCTCATTTTAACGAATCCAAAAAGTAAATAAAAAGAGCTTTTAAGGTTTGTAATGGAAAACGATTTTGTAAACAAAACGATTTAAAATCGATAATGTTGTTTTTAGCATAGTATAATAAGTTCCAGGTATGTTCATTAGGGAGAGTTACCCATGTAATGTCAAATGAATTTATTTGATTTTTGACGCTTGTTTTAATTTTGTTTCCATATTTTTTTTGTTTGACGTTATATGGGTTTTAAAATTGAGAACAAAATTTCTAATGACTATACCTTGTACTTAATCTACCATGGTTTTTAGTATCTTTTAAATTTGATTTATAATATATTTTCTCTTTTTTCCTGTCTATGTTCTTTTGAATTTTACAGTGTTCGAAAATAAACACTAAATATTGCTCTTTAATGTTCGGTTCTGTAGATTTGTGAAAAACACAAACGCTAATATTGTGTGTGTAGAAAATCATTAAAAAAAAATAACGTTTCCCTGTTTGTTATCTTTCGAACAAAAAAAAAATGCTGTTCTAGCCAACTCAACAAAAAGATGAAAATATTAAATTCCGTTTGGTTTTATTTTAAAAACCACAAACTTTATTGTGGTCGGTTCAGCTCATTAATGCTCGTTTCTGTTGTCAAAAAGCTAGCAAAATATTTTTTCACAAACAAAACATATACACAATTCACACACAAGCTGTTCGTGCTACGGTCGTTGCTAAAACATTATATAATGTTCGGTTCTTTCTTGAAAATTGTTACGAACGGTATTAAGGGTTGTGTTCATCTACACAAACACTAAAAACTATATATCGTTCCTGGGTGTGTGAGCCGAACGCTGAATAATGTTTGGTTTATTTTCGAACACTGGGATTTTATATTATGTAAGTTAATTGAACTGTATTTTAAACAAAAAATTAAGACTTTACTTTAAAAATGGATTTTAAAATCGTTCGAAATTAAAACGACCGTTTTGAAAACGATAATTTTTCATCACATACCCGAATATGTATAAAATTTTAAAAATATCAACACAGAACTGTTACAAAAAATTTACTTTGTTTAAGAAATTTATATTTTTTTTATCATACATATTTAAAACTTTGCTAAATAACCCCCGCACATGATACAAATACAGAATGTAGTTTCACTCTCTCTCTCTTTTTATCGCCATATTGACGTTCTGACGTTTATGGGAATTATCAAAATTTGTGCTACCATATTTTATTAAATAATCCAATATTTCTGTTTTTGTTTTATTTATTTGTTGAAGTTTAAAAAAAATTTAATATTAATATTCAATTAATTCACTAAAGATAAAAAAAATTTATATTCAAAACTTTTAACATTTCTGTAAATAAATAAAAAGAAAAACTAAAAATACATATTTAAATAAGATTAAAAAACTGCAGTTTCAAGAAATATGGATTAATAAATGTCAGCCGCCGATAAATACATATATATTGAAAAATTGTGAAACTCGAAACTTCGCAAGTGCAGGCTACATACCTTTTTACATACATATGTATGTATGTACGTACATAAGTATGTCCGTTTTTATGCTAAAAAGTTTGTGCTTATGTGTGTAACACAAAAATATTGGCTCTAGAACAGTTACGTGTAGCTTATATTTACAATGTGCGAGGTTTCAAAGTTTGTGTGTTTAAACGTAACTGCTCTAGACCCGTAATCACTTTCAGAATCGATCTAACGACGTTCGGCTGGCGTACAAAGTACACAATTTTGGAGATAATATTTTTTTTTTTGTTATATACATAAATTTTAACTGACACAAGCCTTACAAATGATGGAAAACGGTTTTTAATTAAAGAGGATTAAAAAGAATGTGGACTTATTTATATTACCGAAGTCGCCGGCGTATTTTGAATTCGCAAACCACGATAAGGGTGCTTATTTGAATCATAATTAATTTTGTTTCATTAGGTCCATGATTTACCAATAGGATACACTCTCGAACCTTTGTGTGCCACTTGTTAACTTGTTTAAAATTTATTTAGTAATAATTTAACACAGACTAAAATCTTAATATGATATGAAAAATTTGTAATAGAAATTACACATTTTAAATAATAATTTCCAAAAGAAAGTTGTTATATTTTTTTATTTGTGGCAACGCTTTTTTAAGTTTACAAAAAAACTAACTTCAAATAATTCCGATAAACTTCGAAAAAATATTGTGAGCGAGAAGTGGAACTACCTTGTGTATTTGTGTCATGTCCCCGCATATGTATGTATATTAATGATTTAAAAATTATCAGAATATGACAATATGAGTACTTCTGCGTTAATTGAATCTTTAATAAAAATTTAAAGGAATTAGTTTGGATTTTAAAACTTCTATTACATGTTACAAAAAAACTACAAACATTATCATGCCCTAAAAGTTTTTCTAAACTGGATTTCTAAATTTCAATTAAGTTAAAATAAAAATCTTTTTAAAATCCAACAAAATATAAACACGAAATTTAATGAAGACACAAAATTTATATTTAGTAAAAAAAATCATCTTTAAAAAAAACCATTTCCACATTTATTCAAATATCTCTGAAGTTAGGTAAAAAGATCTTAAGCCAGAATTTTTAGTTTTCTGAAAAGTTTAATTGCAAATTATTTAATTGAATTATTTCCTAAAGATCAAATGATAACGATTGGAAGCAGTTGTGCTAGACTTATATTATTGCTGGAACCAAATCGAAGAGAACAAAATACTCAGCTAAGCCCAATCAAAAACTCAAAATATGTACATATTTTTGACTTAATACCTTTTTACCCAACGTCAAAGATATTAGATATTAATACATGCATATTTAATTGTGTTAAATTAATTACTTTTGGTTTTATTTTTATATATTTTTTTTTAAACCAAAATAACACCTTGTTCTTGTGCTTAATGTAATTTTACTTTTTTTAATATTTTAAGTTTCATTATAAATGTGTTTTAAGTTATCTTAATTTTGTTCTTCCTCTATCTTTATTGCAGTGTTTAATTTTTTAAAAAACACCAACTATTTATCATTAAGAATTAAACGAAATAAATAAACAAAAATTATTTGCGTGTCTCTCCCTAATAGAGGATTTTAAATCCCTTTTAGTGAATTATATTATTAGTAATTAAACGAATTGAAAATAAAAAAAAACTAGATAAACACATTCCTTTTTTTAAATTTTTTATTATAAATAATATAGTGCATGACATATAAGAATTACAAAATAATAAAATTATGTTAATATTATTATAAATATATTTATATATACATACATATTATTATTATTACATAAACATAAATACTTAAAAAAACCTATACATACTTACATTCTCTATATATACATACATATATATTTACACTATACATAATATAATAAAGAAAAGAAATTAAACATGAGTAAAAAATATTCCAATAGTTTATTATTTAATTCTATTATTAAGGGTATTCACGTCACAAGTTGCACCCTTGCTAAAAAGCAAAAGTGCAAACACATAACAACAACCACAAAGAAAATTATTTACGCACAACTTATTGTCTGTTGGGTTGTTGTAACATTTTCGCACTTTTGCTTTTTCGCAAGGGTGCAACTTATGACGTGAATACCCTTATTTTTTTTTTTTTTGTTTATTGAATTGTTGTTAGAATTTTTAGCAGGAATATCGCACTGGTTCCTCTAAAGAGAAAACTAAAAATTTTTAAATATCCACTTTTTGCAAAAAATCGAACTACAGTGGTCATATCTACGCACTGTAAAAATCTTAGATCCATTTATCTAGTATTTTGCAAAACAAAAACAAAAAAAATACAATTACAATATTCTTTGTAATATAAGAGTAGTACATAAAAAAAGCCCTAATTTTTTAAAACACAACGCAACGACAAAGAATTACATTGAAAGCAAAAACAAATTCATAAATATTTTGTTGTTGCCTCTAACAGAAATTCACATTGGTTTTTAAGATTTCATACGCCTCATTACTTGTGGCGTTGAAAATTTTAAAACGGTAAATAAATTTCTGTACAAAGCAACAACAAAATTACAAAATATTTATGAATTTGTTTTTGCTTTCAATACAATACTTTGGCGTGCTTTGTGTTTTACAAAAATAGGGCCAAAGTTTTTTGACTCTACTGAAAATGTATAAATTTTAAGTTAACCCCTTTATAAGAACCAATGCGATATGTTTTTATCTAAAAAATAAAAAAATTGTTCCGTAATTTATTGAATTCTTAAATATTTTAAGGCAGAAGAGTTAAACGCTAGTTTACACTATTATACTTTGTATAAATACATGTCAAAAACTCAAGTTATATGTAAAAGTGTGAATGCATTGTACATATGATGAAAATGACAAGTATTATGAAAAAATGTTTGACATCCCATACGACATCATCGTTTTTTGAAAAATTTCTCAACAATAATACTTTTCATTGGATCAGGGTTGCATTTTATATCATGTGTGGGTATTTATACTTTGTGTGATGGTGTGAACACAAACTGTTATGTTAAATTAGATTTTCTGACAGTCGCAACAAAACTTATTAGATTTCTATCTCACGTAAGACTTGTGAGATAGTGTAAACTAGCCTTAAGTAAAATCTAGTTTAATAAATGCTGGTCCAACCAAAAGCACAATGTTGATTGTTAATTAAACAAAAAGTTTTCCGAGAATTATCTTAATATTTTTCATTAATAAAGAAGATCTATGGCATTTATGTGTGAAATAAAATATCGGTCAAATGTTCGACACGTCTTCAATGGGATACCTCTATCCGTTGGTCCATATTTCCAATGACTCTGAGGCACAATTGAGGTTCAATGTTGTTAATGTGCCGAATTATGTCATCCTTTAGCTCTTGAATTGTTCTTGGCTTATTGACGTACACTTTTTCTTTTAAATATCGCCAAATGAAAAAGTCCAACGGTGTCAAATCACATGATCGTGATGGTCAATTAACATCGACACAACGTGAGATGTTCTGGCATGTTCTGACAATTGCAAAACGCTTAACATTGGCGATTCTGACTTGAAATCGCATAAAAGGTGTTCCGTAAATCGCAATAGTTTGGAGACTTTAAATTGCAAAAAATGCTCAAGGGATCTAGAATATTTGTAAGAAGCCATGGCATTTCGCAACCTAACCGCACGAGTATAAGAACACCATAAAATAAGTCTGGCGTTTTGCGATTTCAAAACGTGCGATTGTCGGAACATGGCCGAATACGGCAATTGAATTTCTCGCGCAAAAGAGCCACTGTTTCGTCGGCTATGTGACAATGGCACCATCCTGTGGAAACCACATATCCTTTAGGTCCATATCCTCAATTTTAGTCCGTTATCATGTCGCCATTGCGAACACTATTCATGGTAACTGTGGCACGATAACTCCGCCAGCCCATAAACCGCAGCAACAACTGCAACTTTAGGTGTTTTCACATTTCCTATACACCCGGCTTGCTTAAATTTGGGAACAATACTCCTAGGGCGAAATTACGGCATTCGATATCGTTCGAAATAACAATACAATTTGAATGGGAATTTCGATCGATATCGAATGTTGTAATTTGGTCCTTGATTGTGGACTAGTGCTGGGTTACCACGATATTTATCGATAGTTCAGATTTCACTAGCGATATCGACTAATGTTTGTTCTTGAGTAGGAATAAATAGATTTTTTTGTAAAAACAAACAGCATGCCCACCTTATTTGGTTTAAGACGGGTTTTCCTATTATAAAATATTTCACCGGCAGCCGAAAAGCACCTTTTTGAAGGAACCGAAGATATTTTATTGCAACTTTAGATAATGTTCTAAATTGGTTTTGATTCTCCGTCCAAAAGGTAATCGGTCTAGAGGACTGTTCCTCTAATGATCGTTCATTGTATTGTCTAAAGCGGCTCATATACTTGTAATAAAATTGTTCAATTTGATGTAATGTACATTTATGTATATCGCCAATGTGTATGTTATATTCGAAGGTGGCATAATATGTATATTGGTAACAATCAAAAGATTTTTAATTAGTATTGCACAACGAAAATAAAGTGGAATGTGTTGGCAACATTGTACAATGCTATTTATGTTATTCCTATAGGTTATGTTCACCTTTTTATTGAATGAATGAAACCATTGGGCGATTTATTGCATAATATAAGACAAAATATGTCGAATATCATATACAATAATATTGCAAGTGTATGGGCCGCTTTACTGCCCGTCTATACCAGCGATAATTATTGCAACTTATATTGCAGCAAATTTAGGCATGTTCTGAAAATCACAAAATTTCAAATCACTTGTGATTTTAAAATCACAATTATTATTTAAGGGTGTTTTGAAAACCACAAAAATGGTGGAAAAAATAAGCATGCAATTTTAAATCGGCGGCCACTTAGCTGAACGTTTTAAAATCACAATTATGGAAAAGGTTTTTTTGTCCAGAACACCTTTCTTGTGATTTCAAATCACTTTCACAAAAAATGATTTTCAGAACATGCCTAAATGTCAAAATTATGTTATTTTTAATGTAGACAGCAATTTTTTGCAGATATTCATTGCCGGCAATTTATGTTGCAATAGTTGTTAGTCCATTTTTGTTGACAATTATTGCTAACATAAAACGTCAAATTTGGTTGTCAATTGAAAAAAAGAAGCAACAAAGAAAAAAAAATAGAAGCAAATTGTGTGGGAAAGAAATTAATTTTGTGAAATTGTAGCAAATTATTATTGTAGTAAAAGAATTAAATTAAAGAATTTAATAAACACTAAAATAAAATTGTAAAAATTATTTTTAATATGATTTTTTTGCTTATTCGATCATTATTATTTAAATTTATATTAATTTGTTTAATATTGAGTTTTTTTTTATATAAAAATATAAATTTTATTTAAACAAAAAAAATAAAAGTACATAATAAAAATTAATATTTTTATATAAAAAAGATCTCAATCCTAAACAAATTAATAAACATTTAAAAAATAAGTCGAATAAGAAAGAATTTACATACATATATGAATTATTAAAAATAATTCTTACAAGATGGCGTGAGTTTTTACATTGCACCTTCTTCCTTGATTTTTTTCAAATTATGAGTTGACATGCCTTTAACATAAGCTGAGGAATAAGAAATATTGCTCTATTATTCAGCGACGTTATTGCCAACTTGGTGAGATAACTATCTTTAGTGTAGGCCTAGGGTCATGGTATATTTATAGCAGGTAGCCGCGAGATTACAACAATTGTACAATAAAACAAACAACAGGGCTTTTTATTGTTGTTATGCGATACAAACTGTCAAAAGCAAAGGGGCTGATAAGAGACAAAAAAGACAAAAGATAAAGACAAAAAACTTGTTTACTTGTTTACTATACAACATTTGACAGTTCGTATCGCAAAACAAGCAAATAAAAAATAAACAGCTGGCTTTCCGAGACTACCTGCTATAAATATACCTTGCCTAGGGTTATGCTCGAATTTTTTTTACAGCATTACAAAAACATGAACTTTCAAGACCAGCTGTTATTCTTCTTGTTTGTATGTAATTTATAATTGCTATTCAGCGAGAATTATTAGACAGTTAACTTGCGGCTAGAACAAGGTAGACTCATTTGGGAGTGTAGACATGCTGCTCTATAAAAATACCCGACTTGTCAATATTGTCTTCATATAAAACAAAAATAATTTAATGCACACATGCATGGCCCAATTAGTAGGTCTGCGCGCAACTACAACAATCCAACAATAGAAAAAACAACACGAATTTTGTTTGTGTAAAAAATGATAAAGATGTCAAGAACAAAAGAAATTGTGTAAAAATGGAAGAAATGTCAAAAGCATTTGCTACAAAAACAATTGCACGTAAAAAACACAACTCTGCGCAAAATCAGCAGGCGTTTCAAGCAGACCTACTAATTGGACCATGCACACATGTACAAATTTTGGCTCATACATACGCATTTGACAATTGGTATTTATTAGGGTTGTCATAGAAACCAATATTGTCAGAATTGGTTTTAAAACCGACAAGAAAAAATGCTTTGGTGTCATAGAAACCAATGTTATTGGTTTTATGTTCGAACTAGAATTAGTGTCGGTTTTAGGTGTCACAGAAACCAATGTAATCGGGTTTTTATTGGAAATAAACCAAGCAGCTTACAGCTCTTGTTTTTTTATTGGAAATAAATATAGTTGCTTAATTTTTTATTTAATTTTTTTTAAAAGTTAGATTTTTCCACAAATAGAAGAAAATAAAATTGATAAATTGGTAAAATAGCATTTTTTGCATATTTCCGGTAGTCTCCGGCACCGGACTGCTGCAAATTGGCAAAAGTCTTCTTCTCACTTTTTCTGCTAACATCAAATATGCAACAACAGCAGTGGTCACTTTACTAATTTATAACGTTAAACAACAAATTTGTTTAAATTTTTAATAAATTCACTTTATAATTACATATTTTTACAAAACAATAAAATTACACAAATTAAAACAACAAATGCAATGCAAGATCATCTTCCAATAACAAAAATGCTGCAACTGCCCAAGGCCCATTGAAAAGGTCTGCGCAAGAAGCCTGATGATCATTGTTTATGTTCTTTTTAGTTGTCAAAAATTGTTTACATTTTGCTTACATATGCATGATACGTTTATGGTATGCCACACATACACGTTTTTTCCTTTTGCTTTGTATATGTGGTAGTAAATTTTTGACAACTAAAAAGAATTAGTTTTTTGTTTTTGTACAAGTAAGCAGACCTGATAGATGGGCATTGCAACTGCCGATGTAATTTTATTTTATTTATAAGCACTTATCACCTTTAAATTATTTGATATAAATTATTTTCACAAAAAACCCTTTTGTTGATATTTTAATGAAAAAAATATAATATTTTGTCAATTTTCTGCAAAAAAGTAAAATAAAAAATAATAAGAATGTAAACAACAGCTGTTTCGATATTGGTTTTATTTACATTCGAAATTAACCAAACCAACTTGTTTTCGTGACACCAAATGAAACCAATATTGGTTTTCAAAACCGACAATTAGCAAAACCAATATTGGTTTCTATGACAACCCTGTATGTCTGTTCGCTAACGAGTCTACCTTGTATAAATATACCTTGGGATAAAAACTGTAATAATATGTAGTTGTTGTTACATGTTTTCACAGCTGTAGTTTAAATAAAAGTACCGATATTTTAAGACTATCGATAGTGCTGATAGTACTATCGACCGTCCCAGCACGATTGTGGGCACTTTTGGTTTATTATGCCAACCAAAAAATCAGGAAGTGCACGAAATGCATTTTGCTTTAAACGCGTATGTTCGTAAAAGCTTCAACAATCTTAAGGCGCTGCTCAATTTTTGTCTACATGGTTGTATTTGTCAAGCACTGGAACAAAGAAATGTCAAATTAAGTTAACATCGCTTATTATGGTTGGACAATACAGTTGAAAAATCAGAGCTCAGACTTCTTTTCTGTATTTACGCTTAAAACCCACAATTTTGATGATTCGCAAGTAACTTGCCGATCATCGCTAAGGCTAAGGGTTATTTTGCTTCTGCGTGCTTCTTGACCAATATTAAAAATAAACTTGTAGTATTTGGTTGTGAACTACAAATTACACAAGTTTTATTCGAACCGGTGAATTATTCATTGTTTAGGGATATGGGTCAATTCCTACCCTTTAGCCCTAAAAAGTATGTTTCCATACTGATACATAAAAATGATGTGTGAATTAATTTTTTTAAAAATTTACTTAATATAAACCTACAAAGTTTTATTAAATAAAATTGCGAAATAGTACTTATACCAAAATTTTGCGTTAACGTTATCCAAAATTTAAAAAAAAAATTGTATATTACAGTTTTATCCCAAATAGCAAAAATTATAGGGATGGGGTCTTCACCTGAGATAATATCTGATTTAATATGTAAGAGAACGTCGGCAGATTGAGAGAACAAATTTCTTCATGTTAATCTTAATCTTAAACAAGGGGAACACGCTTGTTATAAGATTTCATAATCGAATGAGTCTCGTACAGTAAACTAGTGTCGTTTTTATTATTTTTTTTAGTTTTTTCTATTTTTTTAGTTAAAAATTTTGTTTTTTAAACACTTATCACAAGATTTTCACTATTTGCACTAAAAAACTAAACATTTTCATGAATGCGTCTTCTTATTATTTTATATGTATGTATGTATGTGTATTTTTGACACCTCATCTTATAAGATAGTTATTATAAGATTTCTCATAGCAACTGTCTCATAATATTTATTATAATACATATTAATATTAACACTATTTGAGAGTCTCCACGTAAGATAATACTCTCTGCGATTGAATTTGACGTTTGCTGAAATAAAAGTCATATCTTATCTCACGTGGAGACTCTGTGTAATCACCGCATACGATATCGAGCAAAATTGATCGACATGTTTTATTTTGGTATCATGACACTCGATATCGAATGAAATGTATCGTAATTTGAGATGATAGCATTAGATATCGAGTAATCTAAGACATTACATCTCTCGAGTTTTCATTCGATAAGACAGTGTTTACAGTATGCAGAAAAATACGATTGTTTACTTGATATCGGATGCGGTGATTAGACTCCTGTTAATGATATGAAGAAAGGAATCAACCCGATTTTAAAATCTCTAATTTTCAATATTTTTATTATTTATTTTTTAAGAAATCAAATTTGTATATTAAATATAAGCAATTCCTTAAAACAGTTTTTGATAAAATTTATAAATATTTTTAAAAAAGTTTCAAATAAATATTAAAATATTCTATTATTCTTCTTATTTTCTTTTATCGCCATTTTATTCCATATTACAATTATTGATGCTTTAAAAAAAAAAATTAATTAAAAACTGCTACTTGGCGCATGCGTTTGGACCGAATTATTTTAATAAAAATAATACGCCGAAATAAAGGAAACCTACACGTCGTGGAAAATTTGATAATTGGATGTTTTAGGTGGACGATCGTTATCATCTACATCTCAAATATAATTTACAATTATTAGTAATTTAATTCAAAACGAAATTAACAACAATTATTGCTTAACGCTGCTTTATTTAGTATTTAATACAAACATACATATTAAAAATATATTTTTGGTAGAAAATAATTAATTGAAATAAATAGTAGTTATATAAAATTATTTCTGCCGTATCCAAAAAAAAAAAGTTGGATTTAAAATCAACTTTAAGCTAAATTTAGTTTTAAAATACGATTGAAATCATAATTATTTTTATGAATAAATACGGCAGTTATAAAAATTCCTTTAATTTATGTGATATTCAGTTATCAGCTTTTTTATTTGTCCTTGATAAAAAAAAAATATAAATATTTTCATTACATACATTTAATTTAATTAAATAACAATAATAAAAAAAAGAACAAACATACAAATAAATATAAACCAATTAATATGGTTGTAAATACAAAACAATAATTTACATTACAAAAACTTAGTTAATTAAATTTTAACCAGATTTTTTTATTAACTTAATATAAAATATGATATTCTTAGAATTTCATTTATTTTTCAAACATTAAAATAAGTTTTAGAGAAAAAGTTCTAAAATATATGAAATTTTAAAAATGTTCGTATTTTTTATTAATTGCAGTTCAGAAGTATCCAAATGTGTATATTCAGTCCTGTTCTGAAAATCACTTTAACTCAAATCAATGATATTCAAATCACATGTGCCTTTTGTGATATTTTGGTGTTTCGTTTTTTTGTGTTCCGGTGTGATTTTTAATTGCCGAAACACAAAATCGGTATGACTTTCACAACACCACAAAATCATACGCCTGGTTTAAGTACGTGATTTGGAATCACTTGGTTTTCAGAACAAACCCGATTGTTACGTTTTAAATTGTAAAAAACGCGTTGGTTTTTTTTTTTCTTTTAATAAACCTTCTTCCATTGCAAATTAGAAATACCTACGCATTTATTCGATTTAAACAGTTCATAAACCAGTTAAATCAGCACAGAAATCAGTCTGTTATGACCCCAGGTCTACACTAAAGATAAATATCTCAGCATGTTGGCAATAACGTCGGCAGAATAACAGAGCAAAATTTCTTATTGCTCAGCTTATGTTAAAGTTATGGGAAACAGGACTGTCAGATATGGCGATTTCTCGCCAAAAGTGACATTTTGAAACGTGTTTGGCGGTGAGATATTCCATTTGGCGACTGGCGCTTTGTGATACAACTGGCGATTTACTTGGATATTTTCACCATTTATATTATTTCAGCGATTTTTTGTAACAGTTTGTCATTTTTTGTTATCATTATTAATTTAAAAAAAAATCTGGGATCTTTTTTCACATGATTTTTGTTTTGCTATAATTATACCCTTCACCGAACGTAAAAGGGTATATATAAGTTTGTCATTCCGTTTGTAATTTCTACAATATTGATCCTACATTGTCTAGTTGCTCTGTATTCAGCTCGCACAATGGTGAAGGGTATATAGGATTCGGCATAGCCGAATAAAGCACTCATACTTATTTTTAATTGGTGTACATTAATTTTTTCAATTAGTCTTTTGTTTGTTGCAATTAATTTTTGTAATGAAAACACATAAATTTAAATGTTTGTATACTATATGTTGTGATTTTTTAGTTTATGCAATAAATTTTTTTACTAACCAAATTTGTGTGGCATGACTCGAAAATACAAATCCGTTAATTGATATGATCAATTCTTTTGCAGGGAAAATTGGTAAAAAAAATGTAATTATATGAACGAACTGTTTAATTAAAGTCGATTTTCTATTTTTTCTGTGTTTGTATGCAGGTCAAAAAATTGTAATAAAATCGATAAGGGTCAAGTGTACGATCTTTTAGACTTGATCTCCATTTTATGTTATTTATATAAATAACAGAAACTAAACAAAATTTACTTTCTGCGACTTTTTTTCCTCAGTTTTTGACGGATATATTAAACTTTCTTTTTTTAGTATGCAAAATTGAATTAAAAAAAAATGTTACGAAAACTGAACAAAATTGACGTTTGGCGATTTTTGATTATGAATGTGCAGGGTGGCGCAGAATGTGCTATATGGTTTAAATGGTTAATAACTTTTTTATTTATGCGATTATTATAATTTTTTTTTAAATACAGTGTATTGTTGGGGAATTTTTTGCTATCAGCTTTGAAAAATTATATGCTGTAACATGCCACATGAACTACAGGGAACGCTTTATGGCTATTTTGATAGTGTCTGGTGCCCTTAAGCAAATTTACGAAGTTTGTGCAAATGAATTTTCATAAAATTTTTGACAGTTCATTTTCGGGGGTGTAAAAATACAATGTTTGCACAGATTGCTAAACTTTTAAGCGATATCATGAGGATTCTTTTAAATTTTAACTAAAACTTTATTTGAGTTATTGAAAATAATTGCAGTTGTTTATAATTTTTTACAATCATTTTCATTCACATATCATCGAAACTTTTGGATACTCAATTAAAAAAAAATAGAAAACTCCAACATTTTCCCCATCATTATCTATAAACAAATGCAAAAAAAAAGAATTAATTAACTAAATTAAATCACAACTGAAAAAGGCATTTTATATTTAAATGTTGAAAAGTGCTTTAAATATTGAAATAAAAACTTTGTTAAAAATTAAAGATAAAACAAATAAAAATATATACGAGATACAAAATTAAATATTTAGAACTTGAATGTAAAATAGCATAGTTAATATACATACATACATCAATAAACACATACATCCATAAACACATACATATCGTCATTTCCATGAGAATGTCAACCACGACTCAAAAAATTAAAACGCCTGAAACTTTTATTTATTTATTGAATCTTCATATGTTAAATATGAACTAACAATAATTAATCAAATCTTATCCTAATTCTTTATTTATGTCCTGCCAGTGCCAGACAAACATTTTTTCTTCTTCACGGGTTCTGTTCACATATCTTGGTGTTTATCGCTCATCTAATTGGATGCAGTGTCTCTTCTTCTTAAGCGAGTGTGGCCACCATGATTTAAAATATTTCGAGCTAGTGGATTTGGGTGTTGTTCAAGCCTTTTTAAATATTTTACTGCATATTTTGCAATCATAGTCTTAACTAATGGCACATTGAGATCCTTATGAATGTTTGCCCCATAGTTGAATACCGTAGCACCAGATAGGCTTGCAATCGAGACTAAGGACAGAATTTCTTCTAATAAGCCAATGAATTTGAATGGCTATTAGATTAATTTGAGTTAACCAATTTTGCCTCTAAATATATGGCATTTCCACGTTAATCGCCGATCCAAATGTAAACCGAGACATTTTACATGAAAATGTTGAGGAGTTATTTGATTATTGATTGTAATACGGGGGCAAGATTCCCGGCGCAAGATGAATGTCATATGTACGCATTTTTGCTCATTTACCATTATCCTCCATTGTCTCAGCCATATTTCTAGTTGAGATATATGATCCTGTAAATAACGAGATGCTTCATAACGGTTTTCATGGACGCTTAGAAAAGCTGTATCGTCTGCAAATGTTGAATGTTTGGGTGTAGTTGTTTGTTGGCATGTCCGAAGTATAAATTAAGTATAATAGAGGGCCCAGGATGCTGCCTTGTGGAACTCCAGTGCCAGTTGGCTGAGGTGAACTTAAGAAATTTCTTTCTTTAATAATAAATTGAAAATATAGTAAAAAGAAATAAAACACCCAAATTTTACTATGCAGACGTACTTATAGTTTATTACAATTTTTAAAAAGCAAAAAATAAAAGGGAAAACTGACTTTCTCTTTGATTCATTTTTAGTAACTGCAATTAACCATTTTCAATATTCTTCCGATTAAATACAGATACTGGCAACCCTGGAATTATGCTTTAAAATTAGTGTTACAACAACAATAAACAAGATCCATGAGGAACCCTGCGGGAAATTTGTGTCAATTGGTCCAACAGACAGGTGCTGGGATTTGTGAAAATAGAACAAGTACAAAAAGAAAAGACTCATGACCAGTGAAAGAAGAACCAATCCCTTATATGGCTTATGAAGAACAAAAAGATAGAAAAAGTAATGAATTACAGTACAGTTTTCACAGGTGCTGTGACACAGTTGTTGGTACTTTCAAAAATTCGGTTCTTGAATTTAATTCTAGGACTTGTTTTATTGAAAAAATACTTCATTTTAGTAACCGACACAAAGTACGTTCATTGAGAATAGACCTGTGACTGGTCAAATGGTGTCAATTGGCCCCCTCTAATGACAACCCAATGTAAAAGTGATAGGTCTTATTCATATAAATAAAGTGTTAGAACTAGAAGTGTTAGAACTCTACCACCAAAGACCTATCACAGGACTACTTTGGCGTCAGTTCGCTTCCCTCTAGGGAAAGACCAAATATATAGATCGATTAGCGGTATATTTTTTGGTTTGTTTTGGATGCTATTCTAATGTCACGTACGTGATGCAAAAACAACATTTGTCTTTGTCATTTCTATTTGACCAGTCTTAGGTGTTTCAAAATAAAAGTTCAAAACAAGATATTTGCTGCAAAACAATATTGATCGGAATTTTTTTTTTAAATTGGTATAATCAAAATTGAATAAGCTTGTCACGTATGATATTGTAAGTACTACAATGCAACTAAATGTATCATCTTATTATGTTAGTATTTAGTTTAAATTTGGTCAAACCTTATTTTATTACAATCAAAATCGTCTTACAAAATTGTTTTGGAATCGGTCCATATTTGATCATAGCTCCCATACAAGTGCTACTCCCGAAAATAGCTTTTGATGCCACAACTTCCTTATAAATGTTGGCATTTACATAAAAATTGGCGACAGTGACTTTTGCGATATCATGATAAAATGTTGTGCGGGTAGGTCCAAAAATTAACCAAAGGTCCCATATAAACCCCCTTCCTAAAATCGGCTAGGGGCACACAAATCTCATATAGATGGAGATAACTAAATAACATTCGACACAAATTACTTTAATATAATTCTAAACCTCATCCCAAATAGGGTACACTCTCAAAAATTATTATTTTAAATATTATAGTGTAGGTTGTCATATGGTTGGGCTTGACCGACTATACTTTCTAACTTGTTTGATTTAAGTTTTTATATATGTACATATATTTACAAAAAATATATTTCATGCCTTGTAAATACTATAAGAGAAAAATCTGGCACGTACGGTTTGTTTCTTATTAAACCGTCCAAAAAAAATTTTTTCCAATTGCGGATTATACAGGTAAAATATGTGGTTTAATGTTAAAAATTAAAAAAAAAAAGAAACACCTCCCACAATTCGCAGATTTTCGTATTTTTTTCATTCACCCCAAAATCACTTCCGTTTTATGTCACGTACGGTATGCACTTACTTTGCTCGATATTTTGGACAACAAGGTTCCGAATTTAATAGTTTTTAAAATTCGGAACCTTTGATTTTTGACAAAAGCCGTGAACCCTTTGTGACGCACAATTCACAACGCACGCTACAGTTTTTCCAGTAGTATTTTATTATTATATTTTATTTATTTTAACAAAACAAATTATATTTTTATGAATTGCATTTCTTCAACTAATGAATATTAACTTTTTTTTAACGAAATTTATACTTTGAAGAGTCTGCTGTAAGTGATATTTTAAGCACAAAAATCACCTAAAATAATGCTAAATTCACGTATAACATTAAGAAATCAAAGGTGGGGTAGTATTTGGTAAAAATTATTGTATTAATGATCATTGAAATACATATTTTTTAATATAAAAATGAAATTATACAAATAATCTTATATTCTATTAACAAAAAATTTATTTTAAAAATGTTTGGTTGGTGGACTGCTTCTGGGATTTGCCCATATAGTACCCTCTAAATAAAACAAAATGATAAAAAAAATGTCCAGTTAATACTATTTTGGCAAAATTTCTATATCTCTAAAGGTGTGCAAATGTCACGTACGATGACATGGAAATGCCCATATATAAAATGTGTTAAAAATATGATGATTAAAAAACATAATTAATTCATAAATGTAAAATGTACAATTTTTTAATGAAAATACGTATATAGAATTAAAACACTTTGTTTGTTTGTTTATTTTTTAACAACGAATATTTAATAAAAAAAAATTAACAATAATTTTATTATGTACATATGTAATTGTTTTATTTTTCTAGTAAAATCGGAGTGTGTACGTGCTTCATGTTAAGGGACAATTTCACCGAGTTCAGTTATTATTAAATATCAGCTATAGCCGTCAAAATATATTGGTAAATGGAAGTTAAAGTAAAAGTTAGTTTAAACTGAACTTGGCCGTAAGAGAATTATAAATTTTAATTAAAATTATGTAATTTGAATTTAAAATTGGGACAGCTAGATTTCTATTTCTGTTACCTTATGCTTAACAGCATAACCTGCGGCCACATTATCAAGTTGTTCTTGATAGTCTTTTACATATACTGTTTGTCAAAATTTACATAAATTGAAAGCTGTGAGGTAGGCTGCACTCAATTTGTAAACAATTTACTTTCAAGATGTCATCAATAAAACAATTTACAATGCCAAACTTGTAATCAGCTGTTAAATTGAAAGTAAAATTGCCAAACAAATGGAAAGGTGAAATTAAAAGCAATCTCAATCTCAATTTAAAAATTGTGAGTGTGTTTGTAAAAAAGAGAGAGTGTATTGCAAATTGAAAGGCAAAACTTAATCGTTTGGCCACCAAGTGAGTCAAAAAATCTAACTCTATGATTCTGTTTAAGGCGAATTAAACTTAAGGTGTTGTCGAAAGACCATCTGATTTTGACAGTTCGAACCAACTTTTTTTCGTAAGAAACCGTTGACATTTCGAACCGAAAACACTTACCATCCAATCAGTGATGCCAAAGTAGGGAATTTTCCCTTTTTAAGGTATTTTTTCGGAAAATTTCAAGCTTTGGTGAAAAAAGGACAGATTTTTTATTTTAAGACAAATGTAGAGAATTTTCAATATTTTGTCTAAAAATACTTAAATATTCGTCTATTTTTCATATAATAGACGATCTATAACGCTGCACCCATAATATATAATTATAATGGTTGCAATCGAAACATGTAACGTTAGCCTGTCCGTGAAAGCCTGTGTTCGATTCCCGCAGCAGCCAAGAATGAAAAATATCAATAAATTTTAATTCATTTCATGGTGTAAAAATTCTTTTCTTCATAAAAAATAACAATTTAATGAAAATTAAATTCAATGAACTTTAGCCTGATTAAAATATCTAATTTTGGATAAAACCCCATAAACAGTTCAATTAAATAGCCACAATACTTATTTTTAATTAAATAAGTATTCTTGAAAAATATTTAACTCTTTAAACAGGACAAAAGATTAGGAAATAAAAAATCAAATACGAAGTTTAACTATGTCTTGTCTCTAGATTAATGGAGGCGTTTCTGCCAAAAAAAGACCAAAAAAGACCAGTGTTTCCTCAACTATAGATTTATATGTTGGCCTTTCTCTAGGTATAACACTCCAGTTCTGTATTTGCATCGTTTTTAAATCGTGTAGAACTGCCATCTTTTTCTTGGACGCCCTCTACTTCTTGCGCATATTTGTGTTCTAGTAAAGACTTGTTTTGTGGCTCTTTCGTCCTTTCTATATACCCTATTTTTGAACTCTTATACACAGAAAAAATTATTGCCGATTTTTTTTCAAACAAACGATTGTTTGAAATTTTTTTTAATTTCTACAAATTTTTTTACTGATTCAATTAATATTTTTGTTTGATTTTTTTTTAACCAACAAAAATGTTGACAACTTTTCAATAATATAATATACGCGCTATTGGTTTCAATTTTTCATAATTTTGTATGAAATATTTAACGCTCTTTAATGTTGTCGTTTTTTGCATAATTTATTTGATCGTAAGCAACACTTCTTTATGTGAAATATAAGAACAACAACACAAAACACATACAGTTTATTTTTGGACGCTTTAAAAAAGTATGTACAACAAGAAGAAAGATGATAAAATAGCGCGACGAGGTTATTAGTAAAAAAACAAAAAAATAGCAGGTAAAAAAAAGGTTTCATTCTTTTTTAAACAACAGAAACAACAACAACATTATAAGAAACATAATAAATTTTTGGTTGGTTTCAAAGTTGGAAAAAAAAGAATGAAAAACAAAATCCCGTATTCAATTTTTGAAAACTGTTTACTTAAATACATCAAATACAAAAATAAAATGATGACGAAAAACATATCGAGTCGGTCTGCTGCCGTTGTTTGTTACATTTCTTCTTCTTTAGCCAAGGAATGGATACAGCAACAGTGAGTGATGAAGAAAAACATTGTGTGTATAAACAAGACTTCGTTCAAAAATTATTCCAACAAAACATGTGTCTCAAAGCCAGCCGCCGCTCTGCTTTCTGCCTTCATCTTCTCCTTCAGTGATAGCTTGGGTGCGCGTCATTGCTTGTGCAAAAAATTTTTGTTTGATTCAGCAAAATTATTTGTTTGAAATTTATATGAATTTCAGTAAACTTTTTGTTTGATTCTGTAAATTATTTGTTTGAAAAAATCAGTGTTTTTTTTCAGTAAACAAAATGCAAATAAATTGTTTGAATATGCGAATTTGTTTGTAGGACCGATTTCAGACAAAAAATTTTTTGATACTACAAATTTTTTGTTTGAATTCGAAAAATAATTTTTTCTGTGTATATCTAATTATACATATTTTGACTTTGAATAAATATATCTTATTCGATATGTTCCATCTTCTAATATTACTGGATCATATATTTTCCTGAAAACTTTTCTGTCAAAACTTAACACACTATTTAATGATCATGTAATAAGCGCCTATAAGGCGATCACACTTGGTATGAGAAAATGGTATGCCATCGATATGATGGCAAATGGTCATACTCGTGTAATAGCGAACAATTCCCGTATGTCAGTTTGGTATGTAGCAAGACGAATTAATTTTTCAGGTGGCGTTAAAAGCACAGCTGTTGTGCTACTTTTTTCCTTACTTAGGGGGAGGAATGTCATTTGTATTGTGTTATCTTTAATCCTAGGGAATGGCTGGCTCAATTTTTTTTTGTATAAGGACCGAACGACTTTAGTGTTCACCGTCAGAGGGAACCACTAAGTCTGAGTGGGAAAATGTCAACAGCGTTTTATGTTTTTCGTCCCAGTGTATTTCTATCATTTTATGTGTTATGTTATGTTTTTTATAAATAAAAATAATTAAAAAAATGTGCGACTCTTATTTTCTTAAACTTTGCGCAACTTAATTTTTATATAAAACGACCTTCTGTGTCACTGTTAAAAATTTCTAACGGTAACCCTGAGCCGCGACATCCTAATGTCCATATTCATATATGTGCACTTCACCGAAGGTAAAGGGTAATACCCTATAAGTTTGTTATTCCATTTATAATTTCCACAATATTGATCTTAGACCCTATAAAGTATTTATGTTGTATAATCTGGGTCCTTATGAGTTGCGAAGTTGATTAAACGAAATCCGTTGAAATCGGATTTCCGAAAATCTTTATGTGAGTTTTCTCTGTTTTCCTTTTTTGCACATTTTATGCTGTGTATTAAATTTACATAAAAAATTTCCCCGTATAAAAAAGCATATATCGCACTGCTCCAGGTGAGGCTCGAACTCACAACCCCGGCATTGCTCACAAGTTACTGATTATAAGTACCGTGCGCTAACCAATTGCGCCACTGGAGCGCTTTAAAATATTTTGTCAAAAGATAAACAAAAGCTACAGCTCATCAAATTTCAACATTAAAAGAAAAAAAATTATATTTTAAATTAAATGAAATTTAATATTCTTAACTAATTTGCAAAAATTAAAAGTATATATGTATGTACGAAAGTATGGAAAGACATTGTGGTATGTTTTAAATAATTACAATGCTTTTCTTTTGTAGAGGTAAAAAATTATCAGAATGAGCAATCAGATTATTTTGAATAAAAATAAATGTACGAATGTTTAAGGTTGCGAAAACATATACATACTCACACATTTATGTTGTTAGAGTTACAAAAAAGTTTATAATTGCAGATAATTTGTGGCTCAAAGAAGTTTAAGTGGTGGAATACCCCACAGTGAAGAGTTACAAAAAAGATTTCGAAAATTGTTAAAACTTTTTTTAAAAAAAGTCTAATCTTTAACCCGACAAAGCCTTTTTAAACTTTACAAATTTCAAAGTTTTTATATATGGGCATTCTCTTTAAGCTGTATGAGAATTTTCGATATCGATGAGAATGTCAACACATTTTGACATTTCTATTCAGTAAGGTTTGGCAAGTCAAATTGTGGAAATTTTACTTTGCAAAAAAAAAATAAATCTATTCGCGAAGTTCATAGAGCACTTCGTCCATTTCACGAGCTCATTTCTGGTTAAATGGCTACGCCTAGAAACTAATTTGCTTTAATTGTAACGAATGCAATTCGCCAGCCGTTAATAGATCACCATATCATCTTTTAAAAATTACTGTTTGTTGTGGTTTACACGCACTTTCGAAAGGAGCTGCTGTTACGGAAAATGGCGAGGGCTATCGAGCCATGCTGACTGAATTTTCGTTTCTAAAAATTAATCAGCTAAACAACAACCACATTGATTCCAACAAGACGGCGCAGTTTGCAATACGACGCGCTTATTAGTCGATTTCTTGCAAAATTAATTTGGTGACAACCTTACTTCCAGAAGAGGTCCTGTTCATTCTCGTTCGAAGGATTTAACGCCTCCGGTTAACTTTTTATGTGACTATGTTAATTTTACAAGATAAGAGAGATAAAAATCAATTGATTCAAGAATTTCTAAATAGCGTTTAGTCCCGTATTTGTACTTTAAATAATCCTAAAGATGATGGATGATGGATTCTTGAGAGAGAGAATATTATTTATTTTATTAACTTTTACCCACCCATCACCGTTCGTTGTACATGTTTCTTTCACCTTTGTTGCATTCAGAAGAACTCTTAGTTATAAGATACTGATACTTATAGTATGCCTCATATAGTTTTCGTAATCATTATATTTATTATTTTGAAAATTTGAACAAAATTATTTTAACAAATAGAATTCGGGAATTTTCTGTTCTTATTTTACTTTTTAAACTATAAAATAATGCATCTTGTAGCGTTGTTGTTAATTCTACACAATACAAGCAAACCATTTGTTTACCTACGTTTGTAGTATTGTTGTTGTTTATACAACAAACCTTTCAAAACACACGCATATAGAATATAGGATGGCACGACCAACAAAATGTTCAAGCTTTTATTCACTTGATTTCAGAATTTTATACTTATTTTTAAAAATTCCGAAAGTTTTCCAATTTTAGATTGTTTTAAGTATGCACTTGCGACTCGTACTTAAAGTAAGTGTGGAATTACATTATTTTCCGTATTTTAAAATTTAAGTAAAAAACCATTATGTGTGTATGTACACTCAAAAAAGTTTTACAGCAACTGATTGTAGTTTGCTAATATCGCTTTCCGTAAAGTTAATTGAATTATGATTTTTCGTTTAAATTAACCTACACATTTTTTTAAGTGTTGATATCTTCCCCCGGTCGATGGCTTAATTGGTTAAAGGGTTGATTTTCTTTTATGAACTAATCATTAGAGTTGGTTATTGGTTCGACTCCCCGTCAGGGTAAAATTTTTTTTTTTTATTAAATTTTTTTATTTTAATAAATAAAAAATTCGTAAAACTGAAAATATTTTCTTCAAAATAAATATGTGGCAATAAGGAAAAAGCACTTTAGTCTATTTTTTTAGCTTTCTAGGAAAGCAATTTTAAACTTAAGAGTTTTTTGAAAATATATTTTTGTTCTAATAATATCATCGCCGTCTCCAGGAATATTTTTTCTATGCACTATCAGAAAATATTGAAGGAATAAGACTATTAAAGTATAAAAGCTTTTAAGGATTGTAATTTGACTTAGAATACACATTCGAATAATATGAAAATTTATATATAATAAATGTACTCACCATGAGAAATAAATTCTCAGATTCTATTAATTTAATTTTAATTAATTTCATGTTGTAAAATTCCTTTCTTCATAAAAAAAATTAATAAAAATTATTTTTAATGAACTTTAGCCTGAAAAAAATATCAAAATTTGGATTAAAAACCATAAACCGTTCAATAAACCAACCGCAAAACTAATTAAAATGAAATATTAGCGGTTTTCACCCTTTGTATTAAGTATGCAACTCTGCTTTTCTTAATACGATTTTATACTACAAAGCATGAGTATCTTTTTCGCTTGTATTGTAAATTAATGAAGTTGCTGAGTGAGGAAAAGAGACAGATATAGTTTCTTCAACGGTTTTATTCTGGGTAATTTTACAAACGTGTTTACTACAGCTTTTTGTTGGATTTTTCAACAACAGCGTAGTAAATTTCAGTCTAATACATTTTGTTGTTGCAGTGTTGTAAATCTTAGTACTTTTACTAAATTAATAAAATTTACAAGGACTACAAGGGACATTACTATCAAGGGTGAAAGCCGATATTATTAAAAAATACGTATGTATGTGTTTTTAAGCGTTAATCAGCAGCATAATATTGTATGCTAACTTATATGTATGTACATACATATGTATAAGCAAAAATAAAAAAAAAGTTTAAAATATGCACGAACAAATCATTGCAATTTTTCTGCATAGGTATGATTTGGATTATTAAGTAAATTACCCCTTATTTAAACGTTCAAAAATAAACATGCATCTGCATATAATTTCGCTCCTTAAAATGATACTAAAGATTTTATTTAATAAATGAAATTAACCTGATTTGTACCCAAAAAAAAACATTTTTATTTAAATCTTTCTATGCATTCTTAAGTCTTTGGCATTTAAACTTAAACACTTAAAATAAACTACAAATATGACCGGTCACTCCCATTTATCCTGACTATTTGGTATATAACCATCACTCCATGTACTAACAGATTCATCTAAATTTTCTTGTTTATCATCGGCATCTTCGTATAAAGTTCTGTGAAACGCATTAAAAGGCCTTCGTACATTTAGTTCCGTTAAGTACTCAACAGCTGTTTGATCCGTCGAACTGTCTTTAAGGATTTGTTGTAAATGATTTATATAATTAATGGCGATGCTGAAATTGTAAAAGGTTAATTTAATATTTGTGATTAATGTTTTTTTATATATCGCACTGGTTACTTTAAAGGGGGTTAACCCAAAATTTTTCAAATTTGCAGGAGAGCCAAAAAACTGGGGGTGTTTAACGATTTTTGTATTATTTGCTTCGAATGAAAGGAAGTTTTTTTTACTTTATCGAAAACAAAAAAAACCCCTTTAAAAACGGTAATTCTCTATTACAAACAATAACTTTTCATCAAATTCTATTTGGGCAATTCCACGCAAAAGTCTACCGTAAATGGAAAAAATTAATATCTGATTTTGGTAGTAAAAATATTTAAGTATGGTGGCAACATTATGTTACTTTTAAGTTTTTATAGTGGCAACAATTTTTTGATATTTTTTTAAAAAATTAGAATAAAAAAAAAACAAAAAAATGTTAGTTTTTGAAACATTTTGAATATGTTTTAGTTTCAATTTTGGTTTCTTACTTATTATTATGAATGTTTCAAAATAGAACATTTTAACGATTTCAAAAATTACAATTTTGTATCTTTCAAATAATTTTAGAGTTCCTATTTTATGCGCTGTGATTTCAATTCTAACGTTTCATGTAAAAATATTGACTTTTATACTACACAAAGTGAGTGTAGTGTCGGTCACGTTTTGGGCTGTAGTGTCAGTCACATTTTTTTACTAATAAATATTTTTGTTGTTGTTTTTTGTTTGGCTTAAGGTCATATATTAAAATTATAAATAAAAAATCCACAAATTTTGTTTTCAGTTTATGAAAATTTGACAAACAGTGAGGACGTATCAACTTTTTTGTAGTTTTAATTTGACAGTGTTTTAAATCTCCTGAAGATGACCATCGATGTATGGTCAAAATATCGGATTAAAAATAAAAAACAAAATTAAAAATACAAAAATTTGTGGATTTTTTATTTATAATTTTAATATATGACCTTAAGCCAAACAAAAAACAACAACATAGATAATCGACACAGGTCAACAATAAATATTGAACAATAAATATTTTTGTAAACAACTTACCGCTTTTATTTCAGCGTTTTATTATAGTTTTATCGATAAAAACACAAAATAAAGTTATTACGAAAGTGCAAAGGAAGATTATTGAAGTTTAAAACTCTCTCGAAAACGACTTCCTTGTAGTGTCCGTCACGCTTACATTTTACTAAATAAATGATATTTCAAAATAACGTTGGTTGCCATTTTTATTTCTCTATCAGATAATTGTTGAAACTGCTACATAGCCATGTTTAAATTGATACTAAAAAAATATTACTAATCGTAACATAAGACAAAACAAAACGGCAATTGTGTCAAATGTAGATTCAGTCACATATGGAATTGCCCATTTGTTTATATGTAAATAGAACTCTGCAATCATTTCGAATGCTTACGAACATCGTAATACACAGTTAAAATTTTTTGAACTCGTAAATTATTTCTTTCGAAATATGTATCGGTAACCCCCTCTATTTTATTTTTTTTTTGCAAAAGAGTAGAGAAAACAATGTAAGATTATTACATTGGGTAGATAGAAGTAAAAATTTGTTAATTTTGAGTTGACATCCTTTAGAGGAACCGGTGAGACATGTATATCTAAACACTTTTTTAAATTATTTACCGTAAACTTTCTATTTTTGAATATTTTTTGCCATTTGGCTTAGAAATTGGTAATTTGGAACGTAATAGATCGAATGCTCGATTCATATCACGCATACGAGTACGTTCTCGATCACAGGCAGTCTTTTTGTAGTCTGAAAAAAAGATAATCTAGAGTTATTAATGTCAGGTTAATTAATCATTGTTAAAAAAATTTTATTTTTAAATTAAAGCTTTGTTCACAATCAGAGAAACAATTTCGTTTTTTCTTCTATCTTTTTTCTTCTATCTTTTTTCTTCCCAAAGTATTTCATACACATATTTTCCTTTAATTTTTAGAACAAAATAACTAAAATATTTTTAAAAATGTTACTAAATTTGAGTCAACTAGAACTTTAGCAACAATTTGTATGAAACTGTTTCTGACATTTAAAATAATTTTATCAAATTTTTTAAGAAAATTTTAACATAATCAAGGCAAATTCAACTGCAGGTGGTGTCGGAACTACAACAATCCAAAAACAACGGAAACAACATAAGGTTTTTGCATTGCATTGTTAGTGCTTATAGCTCGAAATGTCAACCATTCTTAGCAAAACACTAACAAATCAAAACAAATAAGATGCCGTTTCGACACCACCTGTAGTTAATTCGCCTTGAACATAATATTGTAAAAAATAATAATAAATGCATAATATTGTTGTTTGTAAAATTTGCAAACGGTTTCTTAATGCAAAATGTGTGCGATGGCGAAAAAAATTGTTGCTCTATTATGAACACCAAGGGAAAATGTTTCTGGAATTGTGAACGAAGCTTAAGAATTATTTAGCCCAAAATTTGTTTCCAAGATTTAATTTTAATTGGAATGCAAATAAGAACATAAAAAATTTTAATTTTGTGGAAAAGAAATGTTTAAAATAGTGAAGGAATTGTCTGGTAAAAACTTTCCCGGAAGTACTTATGCATTACATTAAGAAGCATAAGTACTTTCGTCATTATGACGTTGCACCCTCCGGGAATATAGATAAAGTCGATACCAAATCTGACCAGACGCCAGGGACATTTAATGTCACTGCTTTAAAAAAAAATTACATAACTAATATTTATGACTTTAATAAATATAACAATGAACGCATATGAAATCATTTTCATTACAATATTCATTAAATATGAAATAAAAATGTTGTGTTAATAAATGTTAAACGTTAAAAATGGGTTTTCAAATGTTTTTCAAAATGTATCTTTTTGGAAAAAAGTGTATCTTTTTGGAAACTAAAATGTATCTATCTTGAAATTCCACTGGCAACACTGATTAAAATAGCAGTTAAATACCAAAATATGTTTTTCTTGTCATTATACCCTGTAGGAAAAAAGGCATATTTTAGTAAAGTATTACTTGCAGTCTCTTAAAAACTATTAATAAGATTAATAAGTCGCGACGTCAAAGAACTTTTGCACCTTATCATTTTAGGGCCCTTTAAGCACCCTTGTCTTTTAAATCAGTTCGAAATATCACCAGAGATGACAGCTTTAAAAAACTATATATAATATTTAGAATACTGTCAAATTGCTAAACACTTTTTAAGCTGAACATTTTTTTTGTAGCATTTTGAATTGTTTTTGGTTTTTGTTACAAGGACACGCGCTTATATAAGCGATTTGTATTTACATTGCACATTATGTTGTTTGGCTTTTTTTACATTTCGTTTTGATATTCCTTATAAAAAGTTTAAGTGCACCCACAATATTCAATTAGAAAAATACTTAAATTACGAGTACATTTATAACAAAAGTAAGAAAAAATTTATATAAATTACACATTACTAAAATAACCGGTTTATTTTACCAAAATAGCCGGCTTATTCGATATTCTAAAAATGGAAATTTTAAAAAATCCGACTTGGGCAAAACTAAAATAACCGGTAAAAAAAATTTAAAAATTTAATTAATATATGCATACATATGAACGTTAATATGCATATTATTTCGTGTAAATATTAGATGACATACATAAGTCCAGCGATAAAAATGTCTCAAGACAATGCGAATTTTTAAGTAATCTTTTGTGAATAAAAGTCCTTCTAATGAATCAATTTCGAAACGGCTCATCATAGTTGAAATATTTTTTTATTCTTTTTGTCATTATTTTAAACCTTTTTATGCGCAAAATTATACTTTTCTGTACCGTGAATCTGAGTCGTTCTAACGATGTCCGTCCGGCTGCTGGCTGTCCATGAAACCTTGTGCGCGAAGAACAGGTCGCAATTTTGAAGATAATTTGATGAACTTTGCTGCATAGGTTCTAATTGGCACAAGGGCCCAGCGTATTAAAAATGGGGCGAATCGGTCCACACTGCTTTCCGGAATAGGCTCTGTATGTCTTCTATCAAATGCATTTTTTTTTTTAAATAGGACTACGAGGGGAGATAGGGGGCAATTTCTGCCTCTCAGAAACTATCAAACCGATTTCAATGAAATTTAAAACATAGATAGATCCCTCTCGGAAATTTGTTTTTAAATATTGTGGTATTATATAGTCGGGTTGAACGACTATACTTTCTTACTTGTTTTTATTTTAAAAAGGTTTTTGGCTAACTATTAGGCTGGGTCAAAAAAAATTTTTTTCTCTTATCAACTTCTAAGTGTAAATATGTTGTATTTTTGTCTGAATTAGATCCCTGTAAAATATTATTAATTTATTTTTAGTGTAAGAGCCCGCGCTTTGACCTTCAATTTTGTTAAATTTTTAATATAGCAACAATAGCATTGTATTGCAGAAAAGCATATTACTGTATTTTAACGACTTTTAGGTTCGTGAAAATAGTGTCAGAAGCTTTCATGACTCTTTTCGCTAAAAAGTCAAGCGATGGTTTAATATAGACGAAACTTGAATCAAGACGAGAGATGCCCGGATTTGACAGTAAACAAGATTTTCTGACCAAAAAGGATTTTATTGTTTCATGTTGTATAAGAACCAAATTTTTATTTTTTTAAAGTTTAATTCAAAATGTTTTTAGTTTTAATTAATAATAATTGATAATAAATAAAATATTAAAATTTAAAAAATGGACTTTTTTCAAATATTCTTAATTCTTAGGAGCTCATGCGCGGGCTCAAGATGAGACTTTTTGAACTTTTTTTTGCAATTTTTATTTGTTTTAACGTAATACAAAAAATATTGCTATTAGAATATGATTCGAGAACTTTTTTTTTTCTCATACATCAGTGACCCACCCTACTAACTATCTTTATTTATATTGCCAGGGTATCACAAGATTTGTTTGGAGCCTCATTAGCAAGTCCTCGGCCGACCTTGCCCTTCGATAGAAATGCGAAGAGCCAATTAAACATATTTTGATAATAACAACTTTTCTGCAGTAATGCTGTTGATATAAGTAAACATTCAATTCACTTGATAACATTTTTAATTAAAAAAAATTTATATTTGACTTATGGTTTAATTGGAATGGATTCTGGGCGCGACCAATTAGACCTGGGGGAACCGAACGGACTGCCGGGTATCACGGACGCTGTGGCCGGTGCTTTGGAAGTCCGATTCGGGATGGGAATGATCACGGGCCACTGTATGATAGGCAGGATGGCGGTGAGGATAGGATCCGACTTGTGCAGGTTGTGTGAGGACCCTGAGGAGTTGGAGACAGCTGAACACTTTTTGTGCCACTGTCCCAGGTTGCAGGGCAGCAGGCTGCGGTGGCTGGGCAGTAGATTCCTGGGCGAATTGGGGGATGTCTCGGGTTGCGGACTCGAGAATGTGATAGGATTCGTAATTGGGATGGCCTGGCTGCACGAGAGGAGACTGGGTGCTGATCGCACGTAGGGCGAATTTGGTAGAGTAGGATTTCTCTCGGGGCTTTCGCTGTTTATTTCATCTGCTTTCTATCTCTATATAGATATCTTTAAATGAGGCATCACAATGGACCATACTGGTCTCTGGGTGAAAGTGTGAAGGAGACTTCACACCAGCCTTTCTACCTACCTACCTACCTATGGTTTAATTTAAAGACAGTTGGAGAGAATGTTTTCGATGCATTAAAGAGCAACTGCTGCAATAAATTAACTACAAAGGTTTTTAAAAATAGTAGCGGTTTTCACCCTTGATAGTAAAGTCCCTTGTAGTCCTTCTTTAGTTCTTCTTTAGTTCTATTTTCATCCATAAATGATCTAGAAACTAAATCCGCTATCATATTAGAGTTACTACAAAAGTGCATTTATATATATTCCAGAGCACCGTGTAAAATGCATCTAATTTGCAAAAATCTAAATTATTTACATACAAAGATGATGTACTTGGCAAAAGAAAAAATTTGATACCCATATTGCCCTATTTAAAACAAAGGGTTACCACCCCATTGCATTTTTGTCAAAACGCGAACTAGCACGAATATCAAAAAAACGCTGAGACACGTATTTAATTAAATCAACTAAGATTAAAATATGTTAATTTGTCATTTTTATTACAAACAACCCCAAACAAAAAATTCAAAACCCGTTTTTTTTACAGAAATTGTTTAAAAAAAATTATATGGATGATCGTCCTTGGACAAATTGTATGTACAGTTAGACGCACCTTAAAAAAAACCTTTGTTATGATACCCAATTTGTATATGTATATTGTTTAGGAAGCAGATTCTCAAATTAACAAAACATGCAAAAATAGCCCCTTTTTTCAAAATGGTCCAGCTCACGAGAAGTCAAAGCTGGAGCCGAAATATTTAAAATGTCATATTAAAAAAGTCCAAGGTTCATTTTTAGGAGGGTACATCGAGCACGAATTTTGCTTCCATACAACCTGAGTTGCTCTAATATTTATGTTTTTTTTCTTTTATAATAAAATAAATAAGGGCGATATATCAAGGTGTTCCTAGGAAAGGAGCAGGCCACTGCCTTTATGAACGAGAACAGTGAATAAGAGCAACTTCGTACGCCATTGACAGGACGTTAACTTAAGAATTAGAATTAGATTCGATTTATTACACTGTGCAAGAAATTGACACTTTTTTGAGACAAGCTGGGCACCTGGCGTTTTAACCGTATTCGGGTATGCTGAATCCAATGGTGCTAGCCGTTCTTTTTTTTTGGAGGTTAACTCTGGTTTTCGAGATATAGCGTTATTTCGAAAATGGAGGAGGCGTAACTCAAAAACGGTTTAGTTTATTGTAATTACTAAAAAACCGAAACTCCGCAATAAAATTTCCTTTAAGAAAAGTAAAACTTTTTTCAAAGCTACGCAGACTTCTTAGGGGCGCTCGCATACAAATATTGCGTTTTATGAAATTCTTAAATTAATTAAAATTTTGCGACTTTTGTGAATAAAATAAAAAGATGCTAAAAGATTATAATCATTTACGGCTTGTTCTGTTTGAAGCTTCGTTTTTTATATGTCTGCAAAGAAGCCTAGCTGCGTTTTCCAATTTTTCATGAATTTTACAAACACAAAAACTTCGAAATTTTGATAAAAAAAATATGTTTCTATGTTTAACTTTTCTATTCTTAAAGGAAACTGTATTGCGGAATTTCGTTTTTTTTTTACTATTTCAATAAACTAAACCGTTTTTGAGTTACGCGAACATATATGTATGTATGTTGTGCGGTGTATCTCGAAAACAAGAGCAAACCTAAAAAACGGTTAGCACCATTGGATTCAGTGAACACAAATGATCTTAAAACGCCATGTGACCGGCTTGTCTGTTTCAACTATAACTATAAAAAAATTCAATTAACAACGTTCCCGCTATAAAATTTTGTAACATTAAATCAGCGTTTAAAAAACTGCAGTCAAAGTAAAAAAAACTGCCATTTCTTCCACTTCTTCATTTACCACTGGCCAAAAAACCAAAAAAACTGTTGCTTTTACTTTTAATTCATTTAATGTAAACACCCGCAATCCAACCAATTCAAAAAGCAAAAGTTGTACTCAAAATTTCGTTTTCTGTTTGCAAGTTTTTGGTTTCGACAACAGTTTTTTAAAACCTGCATTAAATCCTTATTGACTTAAGCTCTTTGTGCATGGGTGGCATTGAGTCGCAATTACTCGAATATTTCTTGATTCTTTTATCAAATACAGGGTACACAATATGGATCACTTTAAATTATAATTTACTAAAATGATCGGTGTTACCTTTTTCCGTTTGCAAAGCTTTTTCTTTCCAAGAAGGATTTGTTTGTTTACTGATCGCATACTCTCGAGTATCCAAATATGTCATAGAAATCGGTGGTGGTGCAATTTCCGACGGTAACTTATTGTTAAAATCGTTTGTTGTTAAACTTGTGATCGGTGGAGGCGTTACCCAGGTATAAACCATTTGTGGTATGTGATGCGGATAGGGAACGGTATTTAAAGGTATTAGCGATGGGGAAGATGCAGGACACTGTTGCGTAGCGTGTAGTTGCGGTGAATTCGCAGATATTCTACCATTATAGGGATTATTAAACAAAAGTGTATGATCCGTTTGATAAATGTGGGGATGTGGCTGCACTCTTATGCTATAAGAATTATTCAAATGGATATCTGAGGAATAATCACTGGCATAGGGAACTGTTGTTAGTTGCGTCGTGTTACTAGGTACACTCGAAGTTACACCTAATTCTAAAAGTGTGGGCTTTTCATTCTCATTATCAGATTCGTAGTCAGCACGAAGATCTTCAACTGTACCGCCGACGGCAGTTGCTGTGTTAGTTTGTACTAAAAGTGCTTTGGGATGTCGAATTGCATGGTGTAAAGTGCTGCTATCTAAATGATCACTAATGCTCATTTTTATTTGTTTTATTGTAAGTTATTCTTAGTATTTTTTTTTTTTTTTACTAATATTACAATTTTTGTTTAATAAAACTTTCAGTTTACACTTTTTTCTAAATTTCATAACCGTTTAATTTTTTTTTTTTATTCAAATGCCCTGTATCTGGTTCAATATCTGTTTACGAACTAATTTCAACATTTTCCGTAGAGTCTCTTCAATACTTCACTTTCGTTTTCTTCTTAACAATAATCCTATATTTTTGTATTCTTTTATTAAAAACGTGCGTTAAAAAAGTAGAGCTTAACTTCAGTTTGTTAAATGATACATTTAATATGGATAAATAGTTGAATGGATCTACGAAACAATTGCACTCAATTCTCACAGGCTGAGAAGTCACTCGTTTTTTTTTTTTTTTTTTTTGTAGCACATCATTATTGAACTAACATACTCACATGTACGCGTGAATAGGGCCCTCATTCAGCTTAAATTCAGGTGTAGTTTTAATTCTATACGTAGGTAAGATGATGTGACACTGGGTAATTATTAAGTATTCGCCATTGCTGAGATGGCGAACACTCTTCGACTAAACAATATCACACATGTTTCGTTGATATAAGCCTGCTTCAAACGTATGAGAGGAAGGCATAGACAGAAAATGGTTTAGATAATTAGGTAAGTTTTGGGTCTAAAACAGTTACTGTTAGCATGTATTAACTTGTAGTTGTGAGGTTATCTGGTTAAAAGATATCCATACTTCTTAGATGTGCTAGTTTTTTTTCAAATGAAGAATAGAGGCGTATTTGCTTTGACCAAAACAATTGGAAGTTGGGTCTCGACTATAAGGCGGGTGAGATAAATCTTCTTATCCGTTGGTCGGCTGCATATTCAGAGTGCCTTTTGGTGATTTCTCTCTTACAGTTCTTACGTTTCAGGTTGCAGCTTCAGCTTTTAATACAAATAATTTTCTGATCTCTCTCTGATGGATAGCTTGTTTAGGTGTAAATTTTGTTAATTTAGCGATCTTGTTTTAAATATGCTGTGGTGTGCGGTTTGCATTTTTGTTATAAATCTATTTTGCATACCCAATCGCAATTTGATATACAAAACTTTTCCATTGATTCTGCAGATGTTCATGCGTTTGACTCGATTTATAAAGTTATGTTTCTTATTCTAAAGCATTGATTTCCAAACTGTGGAACCCACAGGGGGTCGCGTAATAACCTCATGGGGGTTGTGAAGTTTTTAAAGTTTTGTCTGTTTGTCTGAAAGTATGAAACCAAGTAAATTAAGGCGACATCTTGAAACTATGCATTTTGAATATACATATTGATAAATCTATAGATTTTTTCAAAGAAGTCTTGAAGAGATTTATAAAAGAAAACAAACATTTAAAAAACAGTTTCTATTCCACCAAAAGCACTGTTTGCATCATACAAAGTTTCCTATGGAATTGCAAAATGTAAAAACCCCCATTCAATAGGTGAAACGCTAGTTCTACCAGATGCTATTGATATGGTTAAACTTGTTTTATCTTATAAGAGGGCGCCAATTTTTTTTTTTTTGGGTCGCAGTATCAGAAAGTTTGGAAACCACTGTTCTAAAGGGTGATTTTTTTTTAATAGTCATGGTCTTGAAAATATAAAAAAAACACAGAAAATTTGAAAAAGTAAATGAAACATTTATTTGAAGCGATACTTTTTAAAGATTATTTTATGTAAATGTTGCCCGCTGCTACGTCTTAACTGGTCCATCCGCGAACTCTGATTTTGTCATACTTTTTCCAGCATTGTGGCTGACTTGGAAAGAAATCGAAATAAAATGGTAGCTATGGATGGCACACTGCCGGACCGGGCTTAAAGTTTAAGTTTAACTTACGTTTTCATAAAATATTTTAATTTTGTAAAGGTTTACAAAACAAATTTTCAAAAAAAAAACGAAGGATACACTCAATTTCAAAAACACGATTTCAACTTTTTCTGTAAAAAACATGGTAAAAAAAATTTTACAAACAAAAAAATCCAGTTTGGACCATTTTATGAAAGTTATGAAGAAAAAACTAAAAAAGTTTCTTTTGAACGAGTAATCAAAACAATGTTAAAATTTAGCAGAAAGGCCCTTTTGTAGTGAACAAAAAAAATAATCCCAAAATTTGAGGAAAAACATTTTTTTTAAACCATTCTATTTGGCGTGGAGTGCCCCATATACACCTTTTGAAAATATTACGGACTAGACTGGACTACATCATTTCACACTCGATCATAAAGAGGTTATAAATAAATTAAAATAATTTTTAACTTAATATTAAACGCATATGAAAAAGAATATTTAAACCAACCGTTTCATTACCAACAAGTGGACAGAATACCACGACTTTTTTGCAGTGGGTAGATCTGAATATAACGAGTCAAGTTTTCGAAAATGTGAAAAAAAATTTTGAGTTAATACCCCTTTATGATCACGAGTGATTTGTTTTAACATTTTCAGGAGGACATTTGATGCGTTGTTAATATGTAACACGAAATAAGAAAATCGATTAAAGTCCTGAAATCGAGTTATGAAAATTTTAATTGCTACGTATGATTGAAAAGTTTGTCACAAGGAATAATTTGCCAAGAATGAATTAAGTCCTGCTTTAATAGAAATCTTTAAATTTATATTTTTAATTTAAACATGGCCAGTTTTGCAAATTCACTTTAAACATCGACACTTATGCAGTTGTATAAAATTAGCATAAAGAGTTTTGAATCGGTATTACAAATAAATGTTAAATCTAAATAAATAATTTTAGAAACGCTTCGCTGGCATACCTCTATCCGATGGTCCATATTTTTTTAATGACTCTGAGACATAAATGAGGTTCAATGTCGTAAATGTGCCGAATGATATCATCATTTAGCTTTTGAATTGTTCTTGGCTTAGTGACGTACACTTTTTCTTTAAATATCCCCAAAGAAAGGAGTACAACGGTATCAAATCATATGATCGTGGCGGCCAATTAATATCGCCACGACGTGAGGTAACACCACCACCGAATTTCTCTCGCAAGAGAGCCAATGCTTTGTTTTGTGTGGCAAGTCGCACCATGCTGTTGGAACCACATATCGTCCAGGTCCATATCTTTAATTTCTGGCCACAAGAAGTCCGTCATGATCTCCATGTCGGCCCGATGACGCCGACAGCTTATAAGCCGCATCAAACAGTCACTCTTTGTGGTTGCATCGGCTTTTCAATAATCACTCGTGGATTCTCATTTGCTTAATGCGGCGATTCTGCTTGTTAAGGAATCTACTAAGGCGCCCAAAGAAACCAGGAAGTGCACGAAATGCATTTTGATTTAAACACCGATTTTCGTAAAGACATCAACAATCTTAACGTGCTGATCCATTTTGTACTTCACCATGGTTGAATTAGTCAAACACTGAAACAAAGAAATGTCAAATTAAGTTTGGCAAAAAAACTTGACGTTAAGGTGTGACTCACAATTAGCATCGTACATTATGGTTGGACCACCCTTTATTATTTGGAGCCGGCATTTGCAAAAGTCATTAAGTTACATAGCGACTTTAAAAAGTTAATGTGGAACTCGCAGTTATTTAAAAGTGAACTGCCAAACGATATAGAGAGTTTTGCAGGAGTATTGAATATTTGACCAGAAATTGCGAGTATCTTACCCAATTTTGAACTAGATTGATAATGTCTTAGGGAAACATTCGTCTTTTACTGAATTTTTTTTAACTTAGCGGTGTTTGCCACTAGGATACTCATTTGGATGCAACATAATGCAACGATTCAGTTAATTTGGTTTACCTGACTGGACACCGAGGGGCCAATTAAAAAGTATACAAGCAATGTCTTCTCGAAAGAACTTAATAATTTCTCCGTCGAAACGGGGTGATTTCACTGTTCTTTATGGTGTCAACTGTAATAAAGAGTATAAAACGGTATTGACAGCAGCGATAACAAATTTATATTCGATTAAAGACTGAGCCGAAAATTGATTCTTAATTTTTTAAAAAGTGGTCATGATGGACAATCTGTCTATAGCAATCCCGTGATGGCCAACTCTAATTTTAGGACCCTCTGTTAATCACATATAATAAAGGCACTAGATTTTGAAAATAAAAATAGAGGACTTAAGAAAAAAATTTCAAAATTGATTTGACTTCAAGATTTGATACATATGTATTTTACAGACAAATTTACATTCACATATTTATATACGGGGGATTTCATGTCAAGTGACCAATTTTTAAATCGATGTTGAAAATTTGTGTCTAAGCTACTATCCAATAGGACTAACCTTCGTGCAAATTTCTTCCAAATCGGAAGACATCGATTTAAAACTTGGGTCACTTGACATGAAATCGCCCATATGTAAAGTAAATAAAAAAATAAAATATATGTATAAAAATTTACATTTTCTTATAAATTAGTTACTTATTCAAAATTTCATATTGCAAGTGTTTGAGAGTTCAGTAGGAGAATAACAGATCAAGCATGTGGCTACATTTTCCATACGATTTTACAGAAAAAACTTGTGACCGCCGTGATATAAAATTTATTTTGATTTATAAAATAGAAAACAAATATTGATCATGCTTTTAAAAATAAAGATGACAGATTATGAAAAAATATGACAAAAAGAGGACACAAATTTTATACATAGATGATATCCAGTTTAAATACATATGTACATGATTGTCCTCTAAAAAAAAGTACATATTGGCACCTTAATATAATTTTATATGAACTAACAATAATTAATCAAATCTTATTTAAATATATTCCTAAGTTTATGTCCTGCTTATGCCGCATGAAAAATTGTTCACCTTTTGAACATGAAAATGCGCTTTTTGAAAAGTTCGGGGTATTTTTTTAATTGTTAACGAGACTGGTTCGATTTTTTTCCTATTTATTAAACCACCCACATTTTGTCACTCAGAAACTCTCTATTTTAATTTGAGTGAAATAAAAAAAAAATTCTCGTATACCTATAATTAAACAAAAATTTCTCAACTTTACACCAGTCGATGTGGCCATTTCTTAAGATCGTTAGTTTTTTTAACTTTATTATTAATTACACTTGTTTACACGAATACTTCAGTGTTTATTTAGTTCTATTGTTGCATCAATCATACAACAACATAAAAAGGGAAAACAACAAAAAAAAGAAGAGTGAAACTTTTCATGTATATTGGTATCACTAGTAGATAGAAGAAGAGTGACAAATACTATGAGTATGTGCAACTTAGATATGACAAAAAAAAAAAAATAAAAACAATTGCGGCAGACGTGTGTCTACAACAATAAAAAGAAAAATACAACATAAAAGTATTTTGCCACAGGTATTCCCTCAATCAAAAAGCCAACAATAGGTGGCAAAGTCAACAATCCACATCAAGTGATGTTGATGATAATGATGATCATCATCAGCATAATAAAAAAGAAAACAATACAAAACACTACTACTCTTTTTTGTTTTATTAATTGAGTGTAAATGTGTCATTTAAGAGCATAAAATTTTATGACATTTTCATTTTAATGATAATGAAATTAATCTTGTATTCTTATTTTATACGTACAATGAAATTTATTTGTACGAATATTTCAAAATAATGTGTTCTTTGGTATTTAATACATTTTTATTTTATTTTATCTTCTCTCAACTCCACCTACCCGAAAGCGAATTTAACGTTTTAATCGTATTTATCATTATTTAAAACAACAATAAAATATTAAAGTCAACACAAGTGTTTTCCATTAATTGAAATTTTAGTATTTAAGATATGGAGAATATTGAAAAAAAGTGAATGTGTCCAATCTTAAAGGTGGTAAGGGCCGTTCTGAGTAAAATGGGTCAAAAATATAAGGCTATTCAATGATTGAATTTTGTATGGAAATAAGTCGGATTTTACTCTTATAAAACAAAAATATGTTTTATGAATAAGTTTTCTCCATTTTTCTAATATGTTATAGAATCTTGTTTTCTTGATATTTAATTATTATCTATATACCAGCGATGGAAAATTCAGTACTATGGTACTATTTTCTGTACTTTTTCTTTCAAAAATACCACGGTACCCCTACGTCCGTTTTAGTTCTCTGTTCTGGTTAACAACTAGGGCTAAGAAACTAATTCAGACACCAACCGCTGAAATTCCAGCTCCGACTCTTAATCTAACCTAATCTAACCTTATTTGACTTTAAGCTCTTTTTTCAATGAAGTTCCTTTTGAATTGTTAAATCCCTATAGCAAGAAAAGGATTCAGTAAAAATTTCGAATCAATAATTTTATTATTACATCGCCGATTTCGAAGTATTTTTATTTTGAAAATTATAAGAATAATTTTTAATATTTTCATCAGGCTTAAGTTCATCAAATTTAATTTTCATTAAATTATTTTTATGAAGAAAGGAATTTTACAACATGAAAATTAATTAAAATTGTTATTGATAATCATTCATTCTTTACTGACCTGAGATTCGAACTCAGGCGGCTGGTTACCATGACATGTTTCGATCACAACCACTTGATCTCCTCAGATGGATTTGCCGTCTTACACTCGCAGCCATTGACGACTGCTGACGTCAATAGTCAAACATCAATCCTTAAATTAAATTGTATTTTAACCTTTGGTAAAATGTACTTTGGACTTCAAGAAGAATTCTTGACATAAGTACGGAAAAAAAACAGAAGTTAGGAAAAACATGTAAAATCAATTATCCAGTTTAATTCATTCAATTTGGTTTAAGGATTGATGTTTGACTATTGACGTCAGCAGTCGTCGATGGCTGCGAGTGTAAGACGGCAAATCCATCTGAGGAGATCAAGTGGTTGTGATCGAAACATGTCATGGTAACCAGCCGCCTGGGTTCGAATCTCAGGTCAGTCAAGAATGAATGATTATCAATAACAATTTTAATTAATTTTCATGTTGTAAAAATTCCTTTCTTCATAAATATAATTTAATGAAAATTAAATTTGGTGAACTTAAGTCTGATTAAAATATTAAAAATTTGGATTAAAAACCATAAATAGTTCACCAAAATAACCACAATTCTAATTATAAGAATATTTTTTTTAATTTTTCATGCCGAAATATTTTAGAATCGGAGTCGCAAATTTTTTGTGGGTACTTTGACTCCGACTCCAGTACAAAAACCACAACTCCAACTCTACAACTCCCACTCCACAGCCCACACACAAAATGTATTCTTATCAAACGGTTATGGCATCAGAATTTTAAAATTTAGAGAGCTTGGTCCATAAACAGCAGAGATATGAGCAAAAAAAATGTCTATTTTAGATTTTAGTTTTTAGTTTATAATTTTTAAGTTTATTTTCCATTAAAAAAAAATATGTTTGAAAAAAGTACTCTTTTGCTTGGTTGTCAGTACCATCTAAATTTTTCAATTTTCCATTACTGCATTGTATGTTTGTTTGTTGGATTATAGGCTCCTAGGCTACTGAACCGATTTTCCTGACATTTTTACAGCAACATCATGCGAGCCCCGAAAATAAAATAGGCCCTCCATAGAATTCCAGATAATGTTCTAACTTGATAAGACTCAATCTTATAGTAAACTTCACCTTTAAAAATAAAAATTAAGGGGGTAGGCACTAGGTTGAGCAATATCCCCATAGGATGCATATATTAAATATCCCGTAACTGAAAAACTATTATAGCGAGAGTCTTCAAACTTGGCTAAAGAATAGCATGGTAAATTATAAGTTTTAAAATAATAATGGTCAAGTAGACGGAGATAGAGTAGTACCCCATAGAACGAAAATATTTATTGCTGAATATCTGGAGATAAAAGACATCAAGCTTTGTAGGATCCACTCTTATGGTAAACTACACCGTTCAAAATAAAAAGTTAGGGGGTAGGTGCAGGGGAAGCAATAAATAATATATAAATGAAAATTTCACAGTAATTTTCTGATTACCCGACACATATGCTATTAATATTTTTTTCATTTTTTGGTGGTTGTGGCAACTTCCATAAAAGATTTCTACATATTTGGAGTGCTGTAACAGTGAAAGTATGTATTCCAATTTTGTACAAATTGCTTAGAAAAGCTCGAACCCAGGCGTTTTTACGGACAGGTTACCCTTACATGTTTCGATTGCAACCACTCAATCTCTTCAGAGGGGTTTGCCGTTTAACACTCGCAGCCATCGACGATTGCTGGCACTCAATCGCCAAACATCAATCTTTGAACCAAATTGTATTTAACCTTTGGTAGATCGAAATTAGCTTTGAATGATTATCTATTTTTATTGATTTTACATGTTCTTCCTTACCAGTGTTGCCAATTTAGCCATTTAGTGGCTAGATTTAGCCATTTTTCACCCTGATTAGCCATTAAAAAATGAGTTTAGCCATTAGCCATTTTTTAGCCATTTATCAACTTGTTTAGCCATAAAATTTTTTTGCCGTTTTTCTTTTAAAGGAATAATTTGTATATCTAATATGTATTTTCTTCGACCTTTATTATTTTAATATATAAATTAAATTCTCGAGCTTAAGGTCTTATTTTTTATATAAAAAAAAAAACTTTTCACAAATTTATTTAAAACCAATATTTCGGCACTTCTTTGAGTGCCTTCTTCAGGTTTTTTTTCTTTTTCTTTTTAACAAAAAAAATTAACAATATTTTAATTTAAAACAAATTTAACAAAAATTGACAAAATCCAAAAAATTTTTTTAATTTAAATTTTGTATTCCCAAAGATTGAAATTACTTTTTGATAATATATAAAAAATAAGACCTTAAGCTCGAGAATTTAATTTATATATTAGGAATAATTTGTATTTTATTATAAAAATGTATAAAAGTAAAATAAATATTTTCAACAATTAAAACCCCTTTAATTTAAATCACAACTTTTACTTTTAAAATCGCTATTAACGATGTCGATGAAACATCTTCCAAAATAAAGGAACAGTAATCCAATATTAAATTTGGCGGCATGAAATAACCCCCCAAAAAAATAAAAAAAATAATCCCCCAAAAGCTTGTACAGAGCACAACAACAACGATTTTGGGGGGTTATTTCTTTTTGTTTGGGGTGTTATTTCATTTTCTTAATTTCATATGAAATAATTCCCCAAAAAATCATTATTAAATTAAGCCCCAATATATTTTTTGGGGATTAATTCATTTTTAAATTTATAAGAAACACGTTTTTTGGCGCAAGGACTTTTTCTTCTATGGTATAACAAACACCGCCTTCAATAACAAAAGCTTCTCTGTATAGTCGGACTTCGGCCGGGCGCTAGAATTTTCTCCTCTATGTTGTGCCAAACAACGTCTTCGCTAAGTAAACTCCTTAATTTGGGCTTGCGCGTGAAAAGTATTGTTTTCGAAAAATTTCAAAAATAACTCATATTCGACCAATTTCATGTTTTATTATACTTTTTACGATTTCTATGGGTGCTTCTATTTGGGAGCAGTGATAGAACTTTAAAAAAAATGTTGTGTATGTAAAAATAGTTGCCTTCGGTCTTACAAATTAAACCCCTATGGGCACGCGTTAACCCATTAGTGCCCGAAAACAATTTTCAGCACAGGACGGTTTTTTGTACGGGAGCCATGTTTCGATATCTAGATAGAGTTTTGACATACAGGAAAAGAGCCGCTTTATATTAAAATAAAGGGGTACCGAGAAAAATTTGAGCTGTATAGTATGTACAGTTTTTGAGTTACTCCACAAAAAGTGCCGTTTTCACCGTTTGAGGGCCTGGCGCCACACCAAATATGTAATCGATAATTTTTTGCCTGAAACTTCCAAAATGGAGGAGGTTGCACAGTATATATTCGCGTAACTCAAAAACGGTTTAGTTTATTATTCCGTAATACAATATCCATTAAGAAGAGAACAACTTCTATCTAATATGCGCAGTCGTTTTAGAAACATATTTTTTTTTTTTTTTGGAGAAACAATATATTTTTTTTATCAAAATTTCAAAATTTTTGGTTTTTTAAAATTCCAGCAAAATAGAAAATGCAGCTAGGCTTCTAATTTTTTGCAGACATACATATGTATGTTATTTTATTATATTTAGTTTTACCTTTCTTAAAGGAAATTTCCCTACAAGAAATGAATGAGCGAATAGTCACATTTTTCATTTTGGTGTTAAGAAAATGATAAAAAGATATGACCGAATCTGGCCGAAGACTTGATTTCGGTCATTTCATTTTGGTGTTAAGAAAATGATAGAAAGAAATGACCGAAATCAAGTCTTCGGCCAGATTCGGTCATTTCTTTTTATCATTTTCTTAACACCAAAATGAAAAATGTGACTAGTCGCTCATTCATTCCTTGTACATTAATTTCTTGTAGGGTTTATTGCTGAATTTTTTTAGTAATTTTAGGCCCCTATAATGAGTAACATTTGATAAACGATTTTTGCTGGCTATCGAATGTCAATTTGGTATTATGAGTTGGCAGCACTTTCGAAAATTTCGTTGTGCATCGAATTTTTCAACGAAAACAAATTTGCTTTCGACGGTGAAAATAAATGTAAAAAACTTGTTGGAAATTTAACTATTTATTCATTTTGTGTTCGTATACCAAATACCATATTCTTTATCAGTTTTATTCATTTTATGCAAGTCCAACGTCGTAAACAGCAATTGGAAACGCTCATTTTCCTTATGGAACAAAATTCTTTTTTGACCACTGAAGCTTAATTATATATAAACAAAAATAAATCCGTCGTGGTCACGTTTAACTTTAATCAAGACGAATTCAACTACAGGTGGTGTTAATTGTTGACAGTAGGTTAAGCAAGGCTATGCATATTATGGTAAGGCCTTAAGGGTTAATCAGACCTTAATTTACCCCGATTTAAAAGGCCGTTTTAAATTTTTTTTAATAAGCTTAAGAAACCTATAAATAAAAATTTAAGATCCACACAAATCACTTACTTTACTTTTCAAGTTTTGAGTCTTTAAAATAAAGCGTTAACACAAAACCTCTTTACGACATGGCTGAGGATTGTATTTCAAAATAAAAATTTTACAATAGTAATAAATATTTATAGGTATTGTACATACATACATACATTATTATGTACATACACACATACATATGTATGTAGGTATGTAGCTTTGCCAACGAGCTTAAGGCAGAACAAGGTCATTAGGAAACTACAAAATATTATTTATACTCATATTTCAGTAATTAATTTGTTAAATTGTTTACAAACAAAATTTTGTTTTAATAAACAATATATTAAATAATTTAAGTTTATTAAATTAAAGAAAAAAGAAAAACAGATTATGATGTTTGTTTTCGTATAACTTTAAAATCATTATGTTATATGTACATATCGATGGCTTAATATAAAAAAGGCGTAACTCGATTTTGTGTTTCTTTAAAGGGAAAGAACAAATCTTAATTGGTTCGTTAAATTTAAGATACAAAAAAGTTTTAGTTCAATTTTTAATAAAAAGATGCAACAATTTTTATAATAAAGCCTTCTGAAATTTTAAAGCACGATGCGTTTGGCATTTGTCTACCATAATAAACAGAAAAAGTTATTTAAAAAAAAATTAGTTACGGCTTTTTTATATTAAGCCATCGATATGCAAATGAACATATTTCTGACCTTGCATATGAAAAGGTAACAAATCTTCACCGAGGTAAAAATTTTATTTTAATGCTTTCTGTACCGAAACCTTCATGCTGAACATGCAGGTATTTTTAGAAATTTTATCTATTAGTTTTCGTTTGGAAGCTATGAATTTTTAATGCAATGGTTATGAAAACCTTAATTTTAAGAAGAGCGAATGCAAAGTCTGTATGTAGGTACATAGTTAATTTTTTTAGTGTTGGACGGAAATTTACAATTTTTAAATAGAACAAATATCGATTCCAATATATCGTCCGTCTAGACCAAGGTACATTTACATTAAGGCTAGACAGAAGGAGAACCAAAAAATTGGAATAATTAAAAAAAATGTTTTACTCTTTGGAAAAAATAGACACGTAATTAAATTTTTAGTTAATACAGTATTGCTGAACCAGTGCGATATATTTCATTTATTTAAATGCAACTCCTTCTCTAATAATCTTTTTTAACAAAGTGGACGTTATAGTTTAACCTATGTATTTACATCCGTTTTAGGCATAAACAAATATATTTCGTTATACCCTGTGTTTTTAAATGCATAAGCACCTGTGCAGCTGCTCTTACAAATGCGATTTTTTCGAATTTGCTTATGTTTCACTCGCTCTAACTTATTCAGCAACCGTAAATAAAGGAAACACAGGGTTGAAGTTTTGTGTATTAAAAACAGTCAATTTAAGTTAAATTAAATTATTATAAAATAAACAAATAATTTTAATCAAAACTAATTACAACTATTGTTGTTTTTTTACAAAATATGTTTTTTTTATGTTCTAAGAAGCAGATATAAATATATATAATTTTATAAGTTCCATTTTATTTTGTTTGGATTTTTCTGACTTAATTTTTACCTGTTTCGATTCTAAATCAGCAATGCAAAATATATGCGCGAGATTATTTTCCGTTGTGTAAAAATAAATCGCGCTTTCCACTTGAAATTTATTTAACTGAACCCAAAACATAGTTACCCTAGGTCTACACTAAAGATAAATATCTCATCAAGTTGGCAATAACGTCGGCAGAACAACAGAGCAGCATTTCTTATTGCTCAGCTTATGTTAAAGGCATGGGAAAACGTATTTATGTTAATTCAGAATTTTAAAAAAATCAAGGAAGAAGGTGCAGTGTAAAAACTAGCGCTATCTTGCAAAAATTATTTTTATTAACATAAATTCTTTCTTATTTGACTTCATTATTTAAATGTATATTAATTTGTTTAAGCTTGAGGCCTTTTTTAATATACACATATTAATTTTATTAATTTTTTTGTTAAAGTAAAATTAAAGTTTTATATGAAAAGAACTTAAGCAAATTAATATAAATCTTAATAATAAAGATCGAATAAGAAAATAATTATATGTATTAATAAAAATAATTTTTGTAATTTTATTGTAGTGTTTATTAAATTCTTAAATTTAATTCTTTTACTACAATTATAATTAGCTTCCATTTGACAAACATTATTTCTTTGCCACGCAATATGTATTATTTTTTTATGTATATATTTTTTTTTCTTTTTTGATTCTTTTTTCAAGTTACAACCAAATTTGACGTTTTATGCGACCTAGTGGGGGTTGTAGGCCTAGGTGAGGACATACAAGAACCGTTTTCAAAAATTTTGAAACACCCTCAACATTTTGAGTTATTTTCAAAAAACTGTTTTAGGGTAGGTCGTAGCACTTTAGTACCTCTAACTCATACATTTTTTGATCGATTTCAAAATTGTAAACAGTTTTGAAAAGGCAAAGAAGTAAGCTTTTATGAAATGTATTCATAAAAAATATATTCCAGGAAATTAGGTGAGTGTTTATCAAAAGTTTCTAATTTTTTTTATTTTTTTTCATAATTTTTCAAATTCAACAAGAGTTATTTTAATTTTTTTCTGTGAAAACCTATCTTTGTTTGCACTGTATTTTAAAGATAATTTTGTGTAGAAAAAATCAGATATCATTTGGTAAAATCGGCTTATATTTACAAAAGTTACTAAAGTTTTAAATCACGCACAAGATCGCAAAAATATGCATTTGTCACAAAATGTGGCTCAGCCGATTTGGTAAATGTTCCAGATTCATCATCACTTTGTTTATGTTAAGTTTCATTACATTTAATTGCACTTAATACTGGCTTAGTAACAGTTAACACATTAGCATACTTAATGCTATCACGATTTTTATATTGAAACCCAGTGATGTTTGTTTGGCAAAAATAACAGACTTGTGGCTTATGGAATATTTGATGATGCCAAATCATTGGGAAAGATAACGGTAATGGCTGGCTTATAAACTTTTCGGACTTAGTTTTCTTAAGCATACTGGAACAGATTGTACAAATACTTTCGGGTTCATAACATTTGCTAGAACTGTATGAGCAGTTAAAAACTGTATTGAAGGCATTTACCAAGGCTTTATTTTTCTTCAGATCAAAGCGATGTTTTTTGTCAGCGAATAAACCGCAAACATATGTCTGTCTGTCCGTCTGTTCGTCTGTTGAAAACACGCTCACTTTCGAACAACTCAAAAGAAATGAACAAACTTGGTGCCAAATTGCTTGCAGTTATCCTTCATCGGTGCAGTTCAGCAAAATCGGTGCAGTAGGACCAGAGCTATGAATCAAAATGTGGAACCATCACCTAAAAAAAATGATAACTTTGTTATAAAAAATAACATAAATAGTGGAACAAGGCACGGAATGAGATAAGATTTTGCAAAAATTTGTTTTATTCGACTGGAAATCACTCTGTAAAATTTCGTGAAGATCCGTCCATAATTTACCCTAGGCCCCATATAAACACTACTCCCGGAAAATAGCTTAGTACGCCTAAAACCGATAAAAATAATGCTATCATAACAAAATTTGAATTGAAACTGTTACTCAAGCTAGTTTAAATTGCTAAATAATTTAATATAGATCTAAACCTCAATCCAACCAATTTTAATGCTGATGTCTGAAAGATAAATTAATAATAACTAGACATCATATAGATATCCCTCCTGAAATATTCAAACAGTCGGTGGAGGGTATTAAAAATTCGGCACAGCTGAATATAGCACTCTAACTTGTTTTTATTCATATTTTTTGCGCGGAGGGAGAAAATACTAAAAATAGGAGTTAATGAAAAGTTGAATAACTTATACAATTTTTATCCGATTTGAAAAATTAAAACCATGTTTTGTTAAGAACTAAATTTTCTTCATACGCTAATATAAATTTTTATAAGTTTTCATATTAAAATAAGCAATGAAAAGCTACTAAAATCAAAAAAGTTTATAATTTTCGTTATTTTTGTAGATATTCTTAACAAAAACAATACTTATAATTTACAAATGTATAAAAAAATGCACGTAATTTTAAAGCGTAATCAGTTTTCTTTCCAAACCCGTTAAACAAATTAAAATCGGACAAGAACTGACTCAGTTACAGGTCGATAAGTTGACGAACATCACTGAAAACGGTTTTTTTAAAATAACTTCTGAATTTGAGGGTGTTTCTGAAATTTTTTGACACAATTTTTAATGTACTCAACAAGACCAATAACCCACGCTAGGTTTTCCAAGTTTTTTTACACTGTAGCACCGTGCAATTATTGCAACGTAAATTGGCGGCAATAAATATGTACAAAAAATTGCTGTCTACATTAAAGATAACATAATTTTGACATTTACTGCAATATATGTATGTCGTAATAATTATCTCTGGTATAGACGGAGAGACTACATACGCCAAACCATGATACAAATACACAAGGTAATTCCACTTCTCTCTTAGAAATTATTTTTTGAATTTTATTGGAATTATTTGAAGTTTTTATTTGTATCAAGCTTCAAATAATTCCGATAAACTTCAAAAAATAATTTCTGAGAGAGAGGTGGAACTACCTTGTGTATTTGTATCATGCGCCAAACTTAGAAAATGTGGTGATATTACAAAGAGAGGCGAAATATAATACACGGTTTACTTTAGAGATGCTCTATATGATTAACATACCAAAGAATTAAGAGAAGAGAATTAATTTTAAAACAGACACGGAAGACTGCGCCAATAGCTATAGACATATAATAAAAAAGAAAATTAAATAATTTAGTTAGTTCAATAATAAATGTAGAGACAGTAATAAGTCTCTTACAAATATACCTGTAACTCATTGTAAGTGTTTTGTTTTCTTTTTGTTGTTATTATGTATTTTATTTTTATTTAAGCACAATCTTTGTTAATATTATTCGTACATTATTGTTTTTTCCGAGGGATATCGAAATATTGGAACAAATAATTTAATAAATAATATATTTATTTATAAAAATAATTGGCATCGAGCTCGAAAAAACTTTTTATTTTAAAAATTTATATTTTTATATAAAAAAAGACCAAGCTTAAACAAATTAATATACATGGGAAAAGAAATGGCCTTCTCTTTTCCCTTTTCTCCTAAATGCTCAAGACTTGACGAGTCAAACTTGACGTGTGTGAACCAGCACTAACATCATGTTATAACAGCAAATCATGTCAGTTGTAGACGGGGAGTTATTGCCAACTTGCTGAGATAATTATCTTTAGTGTAGACCTAGGGTTAAGATTTCATATGGTGTACACCAGTGTTGCCAGCTAAATTTCGAGAAAGATACATTTTAGTTTCCAAAAAGATACACTTTTTCCCAAAGATATGAACATTTAAAAAAAAATTTAAAATGCTAGCAGCGGCTTTATAGCTGTCTCCTATTTATTATAAATCGTTAAAGCTGTAAAGAATCAGAAAAATTTGCGAAAAATTGCAAATTTTGAAACAAATTCTAAAACTAATTTAAAATCGCTAAATAAAAATGTCGATTTTAAATGTTGGGTTAGTTAGGGCCTTTTGCGTTTTATGTAACTATATATTTTGATTAAATTATAAATAGAAAATTTTAAACTAAAAACACAATTGTTTTCTTGTTAAAAATATTAGAAAAAAAGTCGATTCGTTTTATTTTCACCAACGCGCTGTACTATACAAATATGGCGGTTTAATAAAATTCTTTAATTTAAACCCTACAGCGCTTAGGATTCTCCTATATGGGTCAAATGTATGACCAACCCCACTTTATTATTTAGTGCGGAATTTTGGTTTTTTTTGTAATTTCAATGAGCCAATTTAGACTAGACTAATTTTTAGTCGGATTAACTTTTGTTCTTTCCAAACTACACATGATTAATATTAATAATATTATTCTGGCATAAAATTGTCTACGTACACGCAGCTTTGTATGTGTTAGTATTTTTTTGTTTATTTGAGAAGAAAACACTGAACCTGTTTTTTCATAAGTATTGGTTTGTATTGGTTTTGTTCTGCTAATGCGGGGTTGAAGCTGGATTAAAAATTATGCCAACTAAAAACGACTCTCTTCACCTCTTTCGCCTACAAACTGTCGTTTTCTGCCAGAACAATTAGTCTAGTCTAAATTGGCTCAATTAGATTTTGAGCTACGCGAATATATTTTGGACAGCCTCCTTCGATATAACGGTATATCTCGAAAACAAGAGTTAACATAAAAACACGGCTAGCAACACTGGATTCAGCGTGCCCGAATTAGGTTAAAACGTGAAGAGTCCGGCTTGTTTGTTTTTTTGCAACTAGCACAGTGTACTTATTGCTCAAAATTACAATATAAAAAGTATTTTTTAAAATTATTTTTTATTGGTTGCGAAAGAAAAAAAATCATATTATAAAAAGATAAAAAAACGCATACTTCAAAGTGTCAGGATTTTTAAAGAACGGGTAGAACAATCAGCCAAATATAAAAATGTTTTTGACTTAGTGAGTTTTTAAAATTTAATATTTTGCAGATATTTCATTCTTCCAAAACATTTTTTTTTTTCAAAATATGGTTTGTAGCCCTTGAGCAATTCTTAGTCTATTTAGCCATGTCCGTCTGTTTAAAACACTCAATTTCAAAAAACTCTATTGGTGTAAAATTCTTTCCACTTCTCCTAAGAGCATGTTTACATGAAGGGACATGCCCCATGCGACACGAGTTTTATGGTGAGGGCTGTGGTGGACAGTACGGGGTAATAAGTGTCGCACGTAATGCGAATTAATGCGACAATATTGACATTTCTTTTTTACATCTTTCGTTCTCTTGTATTCTTGTCATGTTATGTATGAAGAATTAGTCAATTGAACGTCAAAAATCCGCTTTGTTGCTGCAACAAAATCCCTTCATGTAAACGCAAGCAGATTTAAGAAGGGACACCAAAAGAGAACGCAGGCAGTGTCGCAGCGACATGACCCTCCATGTAAACTGGCTCTAAGCATTTCGGAATTGAACTCCACCACAATCCGTTTAGTAGGAAACAAGTCAAAAAACCAAATGCGAAACAAGGTGCCTTCAAAATTTATATTTTGGTTACAAAAACTAATATAAATGCTTGCAAGAATGCAACGATTCAAATTAAATCTTCAAAAACACAGAATCCATTAAATTTTGTTAAGATCGGTTATAAACACACAACTTTAAATATGTAAAAAAAATCAATAAAAACCGTGTTGAATTCGCCTTGGCTTCTGGCAACGCTGCACATAACTAACAAAAAACGTTCGAATACCTACAACAAAATTCTATTTCTGAGGCTGACGTAAATTTTTAATAAAAAAAAGCGGTGTAAAAAATCCAATTCCCTGTGAACAAAAACAAAACAAAGTAGGTTTTATTTTGAGTAGGTTTTAATTTGACATTTATTAAATTAAAAAGTAAGAAAATTATTGTTTTTGCACAATTTTTTTTCTTTATTAATAAAGGCGAAGCAGCAAAAACTGTAAAATAGAAAAGACCAAAACGAAAAAACCAACAATGCAATAAAGTAGTTTAACAGTATTTAAAAATCTTTATTCCGCAACTCAAATATTATATGTAAGAGGAAGACAGCTATAGGGGATATAAGCCGGCTGGTGTAAGAAAGGAACAAAGCGGTAGACAAACGACCAAGAAACGAAATACCAAAGTAGTGCTTGTGCCGCCGATCAGAGGAGAGCTCCAACGAACGGAAAAAACGTGGTTTTGCCGCAAAAATAACAGAAGAAAAACTGGAAAACAGTGCAGAAGAAATTTAAAAAATAGAAGTGGAGTTTTTTTTTTCTAAATTTATGCTAAAAAAAAGATATCGTTGAAAGAAATTTGAAATAAAAGCTAGAACTTCAAAAACAACAGAATTTCTATTTAAACGTGTTAAAAAAAATGGAAAACCAAAACTCCAATCAAACTCCTGCCGCTGCTACTGAGGAGGCTGCAGCCACTAAGAATGGCGGCAACGCAACTCAAGAAGTCTCATCCACAAGTAAGATAAAAAAATTAATAAAACTATTCGAAATTAATAAGTACATAAAACAATTTATAAACTCATATTCTATTTTCTTTTGTGTTCTTATTTTTTCTACGACTTTTGCTCTTTGAGTTTTAAATATTGGGTGGAGTAGTTTTTTCTTGTTTTATACTAGAACAAATTGTTTTAAATGCTGTGAGAATTTTAGCAATAAAAACCGAAAAAGTGCCAACTAACAAAAAACACGGGCAAATGATAAAGTAAAGAAGAAAAATAAAAGTGTTTATAATTAGTGGAGGAGGGTTTTGGTTGTTTGTGTGAGTTTTTATGACGCATTAAATAAAATTCAATATACATATATGTATGTAGGTATATAAATTCTTGCTGTTTTATATTTTTTTTTATTTCTTTGCAATACAATTGCCACCCAACTGTCTGTCGTTCAACCACCAAAAGCAAAACCTAAACAATTTGTTTTTGCTTTTTCTTCACACTTATCTGTTTTTGCTTTTGAAATTATTCTGCCCTTTGATAATTTTTTTTGAGGTTGTTTTTGTTGTCAAAAATTAAAAAGTAGGAAAGAAAGCTACACTTTTTGTTGGATTTTTCCGTTTTATGCAGTGTTTTTGGATCAAGGGCAAAAGAGGCGTTTCGGTAATTGCACATTTTCTTTTTAAGGTTTTGCAATGTTTGTTTAAATCTTAATTTATTCGTTTGTTGTTGTATTGTGTTTTATTTTTAGAATTTTTTAAGTAATGTTTAATGTAAAAAATTTACAGTTTCTTTTTTTTTTAATTTACCTACGAACCGGTTTTTTTCTTTTTATTTGAATCACTTAAAGAAGGTTCTCGCCCAACTTTGAATATTTTCATACTTTTCAATCACTAAACAGTTTGTAAACTGGAAATGTTTCGGCTGAAGTGCACTTTACGGGGCGTACGAAAAAAAATAAAAAAATATGCTACCCGATTCAGAATAAAAAAAGAAAAAAACCATAATTAAAATTTAAGGTAAGAGCTCCAGTAGTCGGCAGTTTAAGGCTTTAACTTTTTACTTTTGCCTTGTGTACAGTAGCTATTGAATATATGTATGAGTACTGATTATAATTCATTAATTGGTTTTCTCTTAGAATCTTCAACTCAAATTTAAGTATTTTATGTTTAAATTGACAAATTTTGAGGTTCTGTAAAAAAGAGCATGTTTGCCTATATTCGGCACAAATTTTCCACTTTTCGGCATGTAATGATCCTATTCTCGGCATGTCTTTTTTTGAAAGAAAATACCAATTTTTACAGGAATTCAATTGATCATTTATTGAAAATAAAAGCTTTTTACTTTCTAAAATGCTTCAAATGTATGTACATTTGTACGTTTATGTAGGCATTGCATGCAGAGAAAAAACATGTTTTAATATGGTCACCTCCAACAAAACCATTTTTAAAGATAATTTTAAACATATGTTTAGTTAAACCATATCATTGTCTCCGACAACCATTTTATAGTTAAATTAGTCCTCCATCACGACGCCATAACCATATTATGGTTGCCTCAAAACATGTTGTGGTTAAATATGACAATAATTTGTTTAAAAATTAACATTAGTTTCCTCTTTTGCAAGAGCAACATGCTATGGTTGCAAAACAACCACGGTAAACATATTTTAGTTATTATTAACCATAACATGTTCTGAGGCAACCATCAAATGGTTGTGGCTTCTTGATGGACGACTAATTTAACAATAATATGGTTGTCGGAGACAATAATATGGTTAAATTAAACATAATAAGTTCAAAATTTTCTTTATAAATAGTTTTGTTAGAGGTGACCATATTTAAACATGTTTTTCTCTGAGTGTACACACGTAGAAAAAAAGTTTCACTTACAACAAAACTATTTTTAACGAGAATTTTAATACAAATTATGGTTAGTTTAACCATATTGTTGCAGTCACAACCATATTTTGATGTTATGGCTAGATATGACAATAATTTGTTTACCACTAATAGTTCGATTATAATTTAACAATAGTATTTTCCTCTTTTCGAAGAGCAACATGCTATGGTTAAAATTTAACCATGCTATTATAAGTGTTAAATATAGTTTTGTTATTACCCAAAACATGTTCGAAAGCAACCATAATGTGGTTGTGTCTTCTTTATGAAGGACTATTTTAACCAAAATCACCGGTGACAAAATTATTGTTAAATTAACCATATGATTAAGATTTTTCTTTTAAATACGTTTTGTTGGAGTCAGAGCTTTAAAAATCTGCAATCAAAATGATTTCAACGAAACTGATTTCATTCTTTAATTTCGAAATGATTTCAGATTTGTAAGATTGCAATACTTTGTAATTATCAAAGTCTAGTTTATTTCTAGAAGAAGGAGCGTTTCAAATAATACCAATATTGGCCATATACGTTCAGAAATGTAGAGGGAAATCGCAAATTTATATGAAAAATTCAGAGGTCCATAACTCGAGTTTCCGAGAATTTTGCCATTCCATTTTTTCTTCTTATTTTTCGATTTTCTATTACCCTATGTAGGTACTTGTTTTTATTTGTAGCTGCGTTGGTAAACTGGACTTGTTCCGTTTTAATTGCTAGAAGTAGGCATGGCATTGGATAAGTGAGCACAAAAACGATTTAATTATCAGGGGTGTTCTGGAAATCGAAAACGCAAAATGCAAGAATTTGGAAGTAATGTTTAATACACTTAATATAATTTTTAAAATTTTTTTATTATATTTCGTTTAATAGAGAAATATTTGTAGAATATTTGTCATAAAATTCTTTTATTGCAGAAATCTTATTAAAAAAACGACGTTTAAAATTCTAGCGTTTTGTGTTTTCGATTTCCAGAACACCCCTGTATATCTAAAGAACGGTATTTATATAAATTTTTGTTCTTGTCGCACCACGGTAAAGTGTTTAAAGGAATCGGCATGGCCAAATATAGACCTCTTAGGCCAGGTTTTTGAGATGTGGATTAAGTATAAACTTAGTTTAACGTATTCTGAAACTCGGATTTGTCCGGCGAAATTTTAAGCAAAACGACGTTTTTCCGTTATAATTTTGTATAAAAACTTAGTAATGGCGGCACAAATCTGTTTTCAGATTAACTAAACCTAGTTTAACTGGAATCTCAAAATTCCAGCCTTTTTTGTTTTTTATTGCCCTTTAATAATGCCGGTTCTGTTACATAAGGGCCTGTTGCAAACCACACGTGTGATTTTGAGGTTTTTGTGTTTATCGGTGTGCTTTCGGCGATTGAAGATCACACCAATAAACACAAAAGCGGGACACTAAAATATCACACGTGTGATTTTAGTAGGCACATGTGATTTGAAATCACGTGATTTGAGTAAAAGTGATTTGCAGAACAGGCCTGAAAGTTCGCTTTATTCGCTGTTGTTTGAAATAGACGGGTTGAAATCAACATTGAAACAATTTTACTTAATGGATTTTTATATGATTTTCGTAGAAAAACCGAAAAACAATTATTATTTTATACTGATAAATGTTATTAAAATTTTATCGTTTAATTAACTAGTTTATGTTTAAGTTACGTAGTAGATTCCTGGGCGAATTAGGGGATGTCTCGGGTTGCGGACTTGAGTATCTGATAGGATTCGTAATGGGGATGGCCTGGCTGCGCGGGAGGAGACTGGGTGCTGGCCACACGTAGGGCGAATTTGGTTGGTTAGGATTTCTTTCGGGGCTGGTCCGAAACCTTCTTTTCTATCTATCTTTCATTTCTGACTTGTGCTTTCGCTGTTTATTTCACCTACTTTCCATCTCTATATATCTATCTCTAATTAAGGCGTCACAATGGACCATACTGGGCTATGGGTGAAGGTTAGGTTCAGAAGGGTTATGTGCCCAAGGGCACACTTCCACTCGGAGACCAGTACGGTCCATTGTGAATCCCTTCAACATGAAGAAAAATAGATAAAGAAGATAGAAAAAGAGAAAGGTTAAGAAAAGAAGTATGAGGTGGATAGAGTATAGAATATAGGAAAGTTAGTAAGTACCGTGAAGAACAAATTCCCTCTCTACTGTCCCCTCAACAGAAACAACCGCACTATTTCCCTGACAAACCCCAGTAGATCAGCTGGACTACATCCAGCGATGCACCCCAGTTCGGCGTGAAACCTATTTCCTAGCCACTTCTGTCTGAGACCCTGCATCCTGGGACAATGGCAAAGTACATGCTCGATCGTCTCCAGCTCCTCCGAATCCTCGCACAATCTGCAGAAGTCCGGTATGGCGTTGTCCCATCTGCCCACAAAAGCCCTGACCGGACAATGACCCGTCAAGAACCCTATATCGTTCTAAGACTACTACTATCCAATCCCAGTAGAACCTTGGTTGCCCCCGCGTCCAATCCGGGCCATAATGCCCTAGACACCCTGCAATCCACTCTGTCCCCCCAGGATCGGTTAACGTCATCACGGAATTTCTCCCGTATCACCATAGTAGTAACATAGGGGAGGCTTTACCCCCCCTGTGCCATACCACTTAGTCCAGACTCGAACCCTCTCTCGCGAGTTCGTCCGCCACCTTATTTCCCTCAACCATGCAGTGTCCAGGTACCCAACACAGCCTCACATTGAATGCCTCCATGAGTCCACCAAGAGCATTCCTACACCGAGCGACCAGGCACGATCGCACCGTATAATTCGTCAATGCCCTAAGCGCCGCCTGACTATGGACGTAAATTGTCACCACAGATCCACCCACGATGTGTTCCAGTATCACCTCCGTCGCCCTCCAGATCGCTAGGATCTCAGCTTGGAAGACACTGCACTCATCGGGGAGTCTGAATGACCTCTTCACCTCGGTGTCCGCTATATATACACCGGCACCAGTGCCGGTTTCCATCTTGGATCCATCCGTAAATACTGCCCACCCCTCAAACAGTCCATTGGATCCACTCCAAACTTCCCTATCCGGGAACTCCACTGGTGGTGTTGCGCCGAAGTCCAGGGTCATAGTCATATGATCCGAAATTCTCCCGAGAGTAATACCCTGATCAAGCAGACCCATCTCGTACAAGATTCTCGTGTGATCATCCCGCCTAGGTCTAACTAAGGAAGACTCGTAAAGTCTAATTAAGTTCCTAGCGGCCACACTCCTTACGTAATGCTCAATAGGGGACAGATATAGTAGGATGTCCAGCGCTGCCTGCGGAGTGCTTCTCCTTGCGCCTGTGATGCCAAGGGATGCACTTCTTTGAACCTTGCTGAGAATCTTCCTATAGCTATCCACTCCCAACGCACCCCACCAAACAGTGCATCCATAGGTAAGTATAGGCCTAACAACCGATGTGTAAAGGGCTCTGGGTGAAGGTGTGAAGGAGGTTCACACCAGCCTTTCTACCTACCTACCTACGTAAACTAGCAAAACGTTAGAATGTTTACGATTAAAATTATTTAACATAATACCAAACAGTGTTCGAAAATAAACACTAAATATCGTTCCTTAGTGTTTGATTCGGTAGATTTGTGGAAAACACAAATGCTAACAGTGTTTGTGTAGAAAATCATTAAAAAAAATAACGTTTCCCTGTTTGTCATCTTTCGAACACAAAAATTAAACTGTTCTTTTCCAACACAACAAAAGACGAGAACATTTAATTCCGTTCGGTTTTTTTAACCACAAACTTCATTGTCTTCGGTTCGGTTCATTAATGATCAACGCTTTTGGCTGTTAAAAAACCCAAAACATTTTTTACAAGTACAAAATACTCGTACGAAAAAAAAAAAAAGAAAGCAAAATAATTTTACACAAACAAAACATATACACAATACACACAAGCTGTTCGTGCTGCGGTCGTTGCTAAAATTTTTTGTTTGTTCATTTCTTTATCAATGTAAACAAAAGAAACATTAAGGGTATTCACGTCACAAGTTGCACCCTTGCAAAAAGCAAAAGTGCAAACACATAACAACAACCACAAAGAAAATTATTTATGCACAACTAATTGTCTTTGTGGTTGTTGTTATATTTTTTTTCACTTTTGCTTTTTCGCAAGGGTGCAACTTGTGACGTAAATACCCTTATTACGATATAATGTTTGTCTACAGTATCACTACAATTGTTCTTTTTTTTGACGAAGAACAGAACATAATATAATGTTCGACTCTTTCTTGAAAATAGTTACGGACGGTATTAAAGGTTGTGTTTGTCTACACAATCACTAAAAAAAATAAATATTGCTCTTGGGTGTGTGAGCCGAACGCTTAATAATGTACTGTTTATTTTCGAACACTGATACAAAATATATAATAACGTATTTAGAATTAGAAAAAATTACTAAATTCTAATAAAACTGTTGTGTTGTTATTATTTATTTACTTCTTACAAGTCTAAATAATTCTTGAATTTTCTGTTAGTCTTATTAAATTCTATTTAAAACGTAATTAATGGTTTTTAAAAAAATTGTGTAATTTTCTTATCTGTAAAAAAATAGAGAGAATTTTTTCCTAAGTTGAGAAATTTTAAAATAACTTTTTAAACAAACACTCATATTCCCTTTTATCGCAAAAATATTGAGTGAAATTTAAATAAAATAAATAAAAGAAAACATGGCATGAACAATGAACTTAAAATTTTAGCATTATTTTTGAAATATTGAATGTATAAATGCAGGAGAGGTCAAGACAGGTCGGAGCCAAGTCGGGCATAAAAATTCAACAGGTGATTAAAAAAAAAATCAAACAGATACTAAAGGTAAAAGGGTAACAAGAATTAACGAAAACACAAATTTATTCATTATACATTTGTTTATCATAAAGTACCTATTAAAAATGTTATGAAATTGTATGTTTTAACTAAATTTTATTAATATAGATTCTATTTCAAAAAATGTTTAGCTTGTAGGTATTCCTGTACTCATTTTTTTTTTTGCTAAAAATACGCCTTTAATGTTACTTACCCTGCCTTTACACATGCAAGTAAAAACTTGCAAGTAGGCTATACGTATTAACATCGAAAATGGCGACGGAATAGTCGAATGTCATACAAGTTGCATGAATGTTTACACAGTCAAGTGAAAGTTCCTTATACATCAGAGTTACCAAGTGCATTTGGCATTTATAATTATTGTTACTTTTTCAAATTAGATTGATGTTTAAAATTTAAATTATTTGTCTTCTTTATGTATATGTGACAGCGCATAAAGAAAGGGACCAGTAAGGTAAAGGGAACAGTAAAAACCAACTACACAAAACAAGAGGTAGGGATGACCTACGTGCGTTCAAGGTTGACCAACACGTTCCTGACGTAATGAGATGTGTCGCTTTCAAATGAGACCAATACCAACACACTCAGTGATGGCACACCAAAGATACACGTATTTAAATCTTTAAAAAGGCTCTTCTGAACAAAACACTTAGGTCCCTTTCTATTTTGCGCGTCACATATATGCAAAAAAAATCAAGAAATACCTATGTTTAAATGAGGCTATCAGGGCAGAAGTGGTGTAACCCCAGACTACTCTTTATGAGATAATGAGGAGTTAACACTACTCTTGCACTATAGTACTTGGTTGCCCGTGCAAAAACTATGTTTCTAGCGCCATCTGCTTTGGATACAAACAGTTACTTTGCTCGACTATTGCCCTGTAAGCAACAGTGCGCAAAGAACATATATTACACAAGAACCGTAACCAAATTAAATTGTGGGTTACACCACTTCTGCGCTGAAAGCCTCAAATATACTTTAAAAAAGTTAAATCTATAATTATTATTACCGCAATCAAGTAAATTTGGTAACACTGTTTATGTTTTTGAGATTCACTTGCTGCAAGTGTCAAAATGTCACTGTCTTAAAAAATTTCTTGCAAGTTGAGCTGAAAGTTGTCTGCAAGTACGAAAAATGCGATGGTGTTAGTAAAAAAGGGTGAGTGTATTGAGTTTTTCGAACTTGTACTTGGATGTGTGAAGGCAAGCTTATGATCAGTGTGACCATATTAGCTTTTTTCGAGCTAAATTTAGCTTTATTTTTTCATGTTTAGCTTTAAGCTTTTTTCGGCTTTTTTCAACAATGCATTTAGCTTTTTTTTAGCATTTTTTTAATTTTAATTTCGTGTTTATTTATATTTCAAAATAAATAAAACAGTTTACCCAAATAAACTTATTTGTGATTTAGTAAAAAGAGTAATAGTGTGACAGTGCAAAACATTAGCAAAACGTTCTACCATATAAAAGATGTAAGAATTAAATCGTTTAATTTTTGTCATCAACACTCAACTTGAAAAAAATTAGTTTTTGGTTTAGGTATCAGGGTAAAAATAACTTGTTTGGCCGACGAACTTTTTACTTATGTGTTTTACATTGTCGTTGTCGGGATTTTGAAATCGACAAAAATTTCAAACGACTACGACTTCGATCACGAAAACGACTCGTCAACTATTTTTTAAAAAAAATTATTGAAAACATCTGATAGTTAAATTTTTACCAGCAAGAATTATTAAACCTGTTTCATATTTTTATTTAAAAAAATTATTTTCAAAATTTTTAAATTAAAAGTCTTTCAATCACATAAAATATTAATTTTTCTAAAATTTAAGAATTATGTATATTGTTCGGCAAATGGTTTAAAACAATTAAATTAATTACGATATAATCTCTTTTATTACATCTAAATAGTGTCGATATGACCAACTTGCTAGTTTTTGGTCGTAAAGCGTTCATTTACTTTTTTATTTTTTTTTTGAGTAAATGGGAGAAAATTTTGTAAATTCTGCTAGTAAATGAACACATCTATTATATGTCTAAGTCAAAGTTTATAAGTAAAGTTTGGAGTTATTCTTAGCTACATACATATAATAAAAAAATTTATAAAAACTTTAACCACCGTTTTTACTACTTACCGATAGCTAAAGGTAGGATTTTATCGGCCGTATAAACAGTGATCCATTAGTACAACTAAACATTAACCTACAAGGTAGGATAAACCTTCCATTAACTTATCGCTCACTTAAGGTTAAAGTTAAGTTGTGCCAATGGAGCACGTTTTATACGGCCGATAAATTCCTACCTTTAGCTATCGGTAAGTTGTGAAAATGGGCCTAAATGTTATTTTTTAATGTGACCTTTAAGAAAAAAGCCAAGGTTATTATACATATGTATATACTTACTTAAACACTATTTGATCTATGAAAAATATCGAAATAATTAAAAGTTACTACAAGAAGCTATAAAAAAAATTTAGCTTTATTTTTTGGCTTTAAATTTCCTTTTTAGCACTATTTTAAGCATTTTTAGCTTTATATTTATTAAAAATCTGGTCAAACTGGTTATGATGAACGTGTTTCGAATACATTATCCATATTGGTTTTCTGTTTTTTTCTAATTTATTGAAGAATTTAATGTTGCATACACGTTTTATTATTTTTAAATAGTTTTTATTTTTTTAAAAAGAAATGTTTATTAATAAATTTAATAATGATAAATAGAATGACATTATATATGTATATATACACCCACACCACAATCGTGGAGAAGGTATAATGAATTTGTGCTGATGAGTAAAAAAAATACATGTGGCAAAAAATGGGGGAGTTTGGTTGAGGGTAAATGGCTCCTCATCGAGGTCAAAGTTCAAGGTAAAAGTGAAAAAATTCATAATATATCAAATAACTGCCTCCGAGTCGCAGGATGGCAGTACTGTATTGGGTTCTACCTGGTTTAATGTAATATGTATGTGAAAAAGAAAAAAGGCTCAATTTTGAGGCGTGGCATAAAAGTGAGTACATATAATAAAAGCTAGACATACGTCGTTTTACAAGGACTTTCTTGGCACGTTTAAAATAATTTACATTTGGGGGAAGGATCCAAGATGGCATAAGTGGCGCCCAGAGTTTGAAGTCGGATTGAAAAGTCACCAAAGGCAAAAATGAAGCCACTGTCAAGCCATGAACAACGATATGTGATATGATAAGATCGGACTTTAAATGGCAGCGCTACATATAAAAAACCAAAAGTGTTGTATTTTGGGGCGTGACAAAAACAAATTTTTTCCTGTTTTAGAAACTTCATTGACATATCTTTCATTCTAGGGGGTGACTGGCACAATTTTTTTTTGTATGGAGGTCGACCCGGTCTACTGTGCATGTCACCGTATTTAATTTATAAGATTTTCATAAAATGTTATCAAAGTAAAAAAAAGAAACACAGATCTTCGTTAAAAGTCATTACAAAAGGTTTCCGTCTTTTATTTTCTTAACGTTTTTGCGCGACTTTATTATTCAAAATGTTTAACGATAACCCTGTCCTAATACGTTTATACATGTGTGTTTGCAAGTGCAAAATTAAAACCAAATCATTTTGGGAAAACAACATAGAGCATAACCGTCGTTTATACATGTGTGTACATGTGTGTTTGCAAGTATAATGCAAAAAAAAACACATTTTGGGAGAATAACAAAAAACTCAAACATGTATGTGCGTGTGTTTGCAAGCAAATTTAAAACGCTTTTAATACCCTTTAATCCTGAAAATTTAGAAAAAAATTAATGTTGTGCATATCTACACCTTTGAAACGATATATGGGCATTTCCATTTTGACGTGTCGTGATATTTGTACCACAAAATGTAAAAAAATTATATGAAGAAGTCAAATTTGTAAAAAGGGTTTATATACAGTGGCTCACAGCTTTTTTTATGCACTGCATATTTTTATTTTTAAAGCTCTGTAAAAACAAAACTAAAAGGAGCTATAAAAATAATTTGGATTCATTTTAAAGACAAAGGAATCTGCGTTTTGGAATTCGGTCATCTTTGCCGATGAATCTAAGTTCAACCTATTTGGGTCAGATGGCATGTCGTATGTATGGCGGAAACCAAATACAGAACTTCACAAAGAAAACCTAAAAGCGACAGTGAAGCATAGGGGTGGCAGTGTCATGGTTTGGGCCTGTATGTCAGCTGCTGGTACCGGAAAATTAACATTTATTGAAACAACCATGGACAAATTTAAGTACCTTCAGATACTTAAGGACAACTTGTTGGAGAGTGCTGATAATCTGGGTATAAAATTAGATTTTCGATTTTATCAAGATAAGGATCCAAAGCACAAATCCGGTATTGTTCAAACTTGTTCAAACATTTGATGACACCGCCAGCACAGTCACCAGACCTTAACGTTATAGAAAATTTATGGTCAATATCAGAAACTAACATAAGAAAACACAAAATTTCTAGCAAAAACGATTTAAAAGAATCCTTTTTGATGGAGTGGGCAAATATTTCGCCAGATATTACAAAAAAACTGGTCGCTTCTATGCCAAATAGTCTTAAAGCTGTTATAGATAATAAAGGCTATCACACCAAATTAAATTGGGTAATTTCCATTTTTTGTTTTGACCTTCTGGAAACCGTAAGTGGCTGCATACAATAAGCTGTGAGATGAAAAAAGGAGTGTTTTTTTTAGTTGTAATACATTGAAATGTTCATTTTTGGAATAAAATTAATTTTTTTGATAAATAATATGGTGGCTCTTTTTAATGATACGAACTTCCTTTTTTAGTTACTGATAATTTTTTTTTTACAGAGATTTAAAAATAAAAAATGCAGTGCATCAAATAAGCTGTGAGCCACTGTATATACAAAGTAATGAAGTAGCACTATATTTAGAAAAAAAATTCCAGTAATCGACGCTAAGGATTTGCAGATATAAGCAAAAATCTGCGCTTGCGGGACGTTAAAAAAACGGAAGTGTATTTTGACTTGCATTACATAACTGAATAAGACTGCGAATTGAGCAAGACGTTTTGTATAAAACCTTTTTTAGTAAGCTTTGGACTTATATAGATTTATTTTTCAAGCTATCAAATTTAAAAATCTTTGCTCGTATAAAGGTACATGTGGGCATTTTCAGCGAAAAGTCTTCTTATTTTAATGTAACGCCAGAATACAAATAAGGTTGTATTTTAGGACAATGTTTTTCCACTGTTTTCCCTTTTGTTACTTAATGAAGAGCTAGTTGTGCTTTACACTAAAATATAAAAAAGTAAATCATACATATAACATTTTTTGAGAAACAATTTAAAATACTTCTGGCGTTACGTTACAAAAAGTAGACTTTTCGCTGGAAATGCCCATATGTATGTTTTATTAAAATCGGTTGACGATGGGATACTTAAAAATCAACCATAAAAATATTGTTCCCGTATTTGTATATCGTTGTTTCCGCAGAAAATTACCCATTATAGATCAAAAATGAAATTTTTATTTTGAATTTTGTGTCCGCTAATATAAAACAAAATAAATGTTCCGTCATTTTCCGAAAGATTAACTTTAATTTTCTTTATACTAACAAAAATATTCTACTTTGAGCTACCCATAATAAATGAATTCAAACACAAAAAACTGTTAACTTTTTAAAATGTAACGACCGTTACTTTAAAAAGAATTGTTTTTTTGTAACTCATTTCTTTGGTTTGAAAATAATCCATTCCTTAAACAAAATATTTCAAAGAATTTAATTAGATATTTTACTTGATATATCCAGCGCAAAATTTTACAATACATGAAGTTTGTTTCCGACATTTGAAAACAACACATTTATAAAGTAACGACCGGTACTTTTTTAATCGTAAAAAAAAGTATTGAAATTACATTTTTTATTAATTCTTTCGGTTGCTGCCGTTGCTTGAACTTTCGTAAGTCCAAAATGGAGCAATCCTCTTTGCATATTTGGGTAGGTTGGAATTTTATTTAAAAAATCTCCGAAAATCGGTAACGACTGTTACTTTGGAAACACCCATATAAGATAAATCCTTAGACATTTTAACCGATCCACGCAGTTCACGCATGTTTCACCAATATGTATATTTAAATTAAGTAATTGCTGTTCATTGATAACAAAAGCAAGAGCTTATAGACCAATATAGAAAATGTTGAAGAATATCATTGATATTTAAACATAAATTATTAATTTCCGCTTTTCTACCATTTAACAAAAGTAATATAACTCGACAAGTCATAAACGAATAACGTGAAGAGAATGTGTCCTAAAACTGAGCCTTGGGAACACCACATGTAAGATGGAGTAGATCAAAATATGTATTGTTAACATCTACAAACTGAACACGATCTGTCAAGGAAAAATTAAATATTTTTCTTAATTTTCTTATCAAAATTCGAACAGTAAAATGCTTTAGTCATGTCAAGTGATATTAAGGTCGCTACCTTATCATCATTCAAATGACATCTGATGTCATCAGTTAGGCTAAGTAAAAGAGATGTAGTACTATGACCACGGCGAAAAGCATATTGCGAAGAAGCAATCCTATTGCGAACATATAACAATATCAGATCAACAGCTTTTGAAAGAGCAGGAAAAATTGAAATTGGCCTCAAGTCCTCAAAATCACGAATATTTTTCGACTTAGGAATAGGCACCACACGAGCTGTCTTTCACGAAGACGGAAACGCAGATGATAGGAACATGGTGTTAACATGATGGGTTAAAATAAGTGAAATATAAGGATAAATAGTTTTGAAAAAACTAATAGGAATCTTATCGACACCTATAGACTTTGATTTGACTTTACAGATGGCCTCATATACATTATTTTCACTTTTACGATTGAAAGAAAACGATCCAACCACAGCGTCAAAAGACCCAAATTCAATTAAACTATTATCTACTGTATACGAGCTATTTTCTGTGTCAATAACAAAAACAAGTGTTAGAAAATATAACAAATTTTATTTTTAATCGGCTTGTTTAGTTTAAACATATGTATGTATGTACATATAATTAGTTATATGTACATATATGAATATTTATGTACATATACAAAAATATTTTATTAGTTTAAATCATTAACGACAAATGATTCACCATCATACCAAATAAATTTTTTTTGTTTATTCCATTTTTGTTGCAACAACAACTACAACAACCAAGGCAATATGTATATAAACTCATATTTAAATTTTTTTTCCATATGTTTTTTCTACGTTTATTAATTCTTTTAAATTTAATAAAAATTTTTTTAAAATTATTATATTCTTCAACAATTTAAAAATTGGATTGTCGATCGATTCAATTTCGTTTTTTTTGAGTAATTTTATTGAGTTTGTAACTTTTAACTTCTAAAGCTTTAATTGTATAGAAAAAATACAATTGTTTGAATTTTTTACAATAACATATGTACGTTGTTAAAATGAATGAAAAACTATTGCAGTGACAGATGGTTGGCAAGAGAGAGAGAACGAGGTATTGAGGGGTAAAATGAATAATGATGATTGTAGCTGATGCGCTCATCGCTGTTGTATGCCAACAAAAATACATATTCATTATTTACAAACACATCTGTACTATATAACTTCTCCACCATTCAACTAGACATTCAACGCCACTAATATATGTTTATTATTTTTAATATGTGAGGATAGGTTGAAAATTTGCTTATATGCAAGGTAAAAGAAAATACTTGGTCATTTCGGATCAAATTACCTTATTTTAATTAAAAATTTTTAATACTAATTTAAAAAAAGGGGTTATGGAGTTATCTTCACAATCACAGGCTTAATACCCTTTTCATTTTCAAAATTCTTTCATCGTCGTTCGTAAATTATTGTGTCTATAACATATGTTAAACCCATATAGAACAAACACAGAAATTTACGATTCACAACTTAGTTGAGTTGTGAACCGTAATAGGGGCCTATGTATTATTATTGCAAATGAATTTTTATTTTGTTTTTCTAAATCGCAATTATTATATTTAATTTTTATTCCTAATAATTTATATAAAGTTTTATAATAGTACCTGTGGCATTTTGATAAAACCCAGTTGGACCCGTCTTTAAGACATCCTCGAAGACGGATGCACGACAATGTTGATTTCTGCAATTCCTGTTAATTCGAACAAGTGTCTCGAAAATCGTGCACGTCACAAAGATAGACAATGTCGACTACTTTGTCCTAAACGACTACATACATACATGTCTTTTATTTTTACGTCCACGAGAAAAGTTATTATATGCTTATCTATTTCAGACAGTTTTTTAGTATAGTTAGAATTTTAATTTCTGTTATATGTTTTATATTCGACTCTTATAAGCAATCCTAAAGTTGACAGTGAAGTATTAACTGCATATAATCCACTTTCCAGCTAGCGAATATCTTCATCAGCATTTTTCGGTCTTACTGTTTAGAGCTAATTTGTAAATTTTTTGTAGGTATGTATTTAAATCAACAATTAAAAAAAAGAATATGAAAATTTTAAGAAATCCAAGCAAAGTGATTAAATAGCATAGCGTCGTCAATAGCATTTATACAAGACAACTTATAAGACAGTGTCGCTCATACTGTCTCACATAGAGTTTAATAGAGGACAACTTATAAGACAACGACGCTCAAACTGTCGTGCACGAAGATTTTCTCTAAATTGTCTTCTAGAAAACCTAAACGACAGGGGACAAGTCGTCCATACATCATTGACGACGATGTCTACAACGGCAATCTGGCCAACTGGGAACATCTTAAGTCAAATTTAAAAAGTTGAAAAAATGTTGTAAACCATACGAATTTTCGTTCAAAAAACATTTTTGTCTACATTACTTATTAATCGACCTTTTTCTTGAATTTGTTATTATTTTCTTAGAATTTATATGTCTGTTGTAGACGTGGAGTTAAGGAATTTTACAACATGAAATGAATTCAAATTTATTGATAATTTTTCATTCTTGACTGACGCGGGAATCGAACGCGCGTTTACCGACAGGTTGATTTGACATGTTTCGATAGTAACCACACTTTATTTTCAGAAATCTGTGCCGTTTAACACTCACCGCCATTGACGACGGCTGGCATTCAATAGTCAAACATCAAGGCTCAGTTAGCCGGGACTAGTAAAGTTGCAAATCAGCTGATTCATTTTGTTGTATGCAAAGCAATTTGGACGATTACAGTTAGCAGTAAAATGTTACGTCTCAATCTGTAAGAAATAGATTGGTCTTACTTTTTTACGGTAAGGTTACTGTTACTCCCGGCTAACTGAGCCTTAAGTCTTTAAACCAAACTTTAAACTTTGGTAATTCGAAATTTGTTTTGAATGATAATTTATTTTAATTGATTTACATGTTCATTAGTCAACTTTTTAGTGGGTTTCATACGAATTGTTAGAATATTGAACTTCCAGCTCCAACGAATAGAATGGACAATTTAAAACTCTTTTCAAATTTTCCTCGTATTTATAGGTTTTCATTATAGAAACATAAACATATGTACATACATGTGCCACAAAGCTCACACATCCTTACATACATACATAACATAACCATGAATATACTCATTTTATTTTATAATTGATTTGGTCAATAGTATTGAGCGCGTGCTTATTAATGTGCTTTTTCGTTTTCTTTGTAAAATTTGTTAATTTATTTATTTTGTGTATTTTGTTTTATTCATTCTCTGTAGTGGAAAACTACTTTTGTAACACATATTTATTGTGTTTGTTGTTCTTTTAAGTCTTTCATTTTCTATTTTTTCTCTGCTGTTTCTTCTCCCGCCAATTTTGTTTTATTTTATGTTAAAAAAACATTAAGATTTAATATGTTTAAACATTTCTATAACGTTGTTTCTTTTTTCTCTTTTTTTAAGTATTTTTATTTTTCTACCTTGTGTGCGGCTATTTTTTGTTTTGTAATTGTTGTTGTTTTTTTTATTATTGTTAGTGAATTTCTAAAAATGTTTGATATTTTTATTTGCGAACTTGGGGTTTTTTGTAGCTAATAAATGTTATAAACTTGAATTAGTTTAAAATATATATTTAAATTAAAAAATTAAGTATATTTAGATTTTTTTATTTAAATATCCGTAAGGAATGTAAGCTTTACTAAGACTATGTACCATTTAAGCATACTCCTGACAATTTTTTCAAGGAACATGTTTTGTGTAACAAGTTTTTCACATACAGGAAAAAATTATTTGTACATCGCATATATTGCATTATTAAAATTATATGAAAAATTATATGCAGTTTTATCAAAGTATTTCTTGGGATTCAAAAATTAATTAACCATTCCATTTCATACTATTAATAAACTTAAATTTATTGTTGATGGGATAAGCTATTCCTATGCGCATTTCATTGGTTGCTTAGGCCAGATCGTCAGGAAACTTCATCCAAAGATTTTAGAAAAGCAAAAGATATTATACAAATAAAACTGTTAAGCGAATAAGAATTATAAACCTCAGTTTTACGTTCATTAAGAACTCAAAATTTTAGCCGTTTTTCAAACAATATGTTTTTTAAGAATTGGAATCATTGCATCATATGTTTTTTAAACTAATATGAAGATCTAAAATGATTGGCATTTATAAGAAGCAGAGCCGGATACAAGAAGCAGATTGACTGGCGTAACTTTTTTCGAATATGCGCAGTCGTTTTAGAAATATAAAAAAATTATAATCCTTTTTCTTCGACCATTTTTAAAAAAAAAAAAAATGATTTTTTATCAAAATTTCAAAATTTTTAATTTTTAAAAATTCATAAAAAAATTTGAAAATGCATCTAGGCTTCTAATTCATTGCAGACATAAAAAACAAAGCAACAAAGAAAACAAGCCATAAATGGTAAAAATATCTTAGCAACTTTTGATTTTATTCACAAAAGTCTTAAAATTTTAATTAATTTAAGAATTTCATAAAACGACATATTTGTATGGGAGCCCCCCTAAGAAGTGGTGATAAGGGGCAAGTTTGTCTCGAGAAAATGTTAAGGACAAAAATTTAATTGAGGGCGGTCATACATTATGTACCTATAGGGGCGACTCCTGGGCATTTATGGGACTTTTCTTCCATATATTTCTAGTCTGCATTAAACATTTTGTATGTGAACCACCATAAGGAATGCAGATAGCGGGTTGGTCATACATTTGACCCATCTAGGGGCATCCTTGGCAGTGAAGTAGACGTAGTGGGGTCAAGCGAATAGGGTCGAATTTAATGCACGCAAGACCCAATGTTGTATGTTGACCCACAGACGGGCCGTGGGACCAACTATGTCATCTGAATTAATGGGGGGCATTGATATTGAGGAATCGGATACTCTTGATGTTCTGGGCATGAGAATACACTATTCCCTCTTTCCTCCTTCCCAAACCTTATTTTCCTGATCAACACAATGCACTGCATACATATATAGGGGGCATCCACTGAGTGTTGGTTTATCGTTAAAAAAAAAAAATATATATTCTATCATATACATACTTTATTATTATTAATATGATTAATATGATGAACTTGTATTAGTTTTCGGACTTTTAATTCTAAATGCCTTTTTTAAAAAGCAATTTTATTTCAGTCGATACTGAACGAATCGAAATTATTTTTTCAGTATTCCGAAACTCAAATTAATGCTTTATAACAGTGAACAAATAATTCCGATTCGTTTAGTATTGACTGTAATTATTAGATATTAAATTGATTTCGAATCGAGAAAATACTCGATCACGACTGCCAGAACCAGGCCCCTGATTTTTCGTTGCCTGCTTATCAGTACTTTATTGAATAATGCAACAATTTTATTAAATTGTATTACGAATATCACAAAAACACAGAACTAGGCGGTGTATGTAGAGTTTTTCCCGTAACTGTAGATCGCAATTTAATAAAGAATAAGAACCTTTCGTTAATAGTGCTGTTTCCCAACAATTATTATTCTAATTATTTTTGTTTGTTTTGACTTTACACAGAAAACCACAGATTAATTATGTAAATAAAATTTTTTTGAAAATCAGTTCTACTGTCCACACAATTGTATGTATTCTTATAAAATTGTGGTACAAAATTCCAAATATTTTTAGTTGTTCGAAAATTCTATTTGTATACTTTTCCATATTACAAAAAATATATGTATGTATGTACTTGCGTGCGCAAAAAATAAAACAGGTTCTCTAAAACTGCTGTCATTTTTTTTAACCAATTTCTGTTAACTCAAAAATAAAAAAAGGAAAAGGTAGTTGTATGAATAGAGAAAAGAATTAACTACAGGTGGGGCCGAAACGGCATCTGATTTTGACAGTTCGATCTTATTTGTTTTGATTAGTTAGTGTTTTGCTAATAATGGTTGACATATCGAGGTAATGGCACTAACAATGCAATGCTAAACACCCTATGTTGTTTCTGTTGTTTTTAGATTGTTGTAGTTCCGACACCACCTGTAGTTGAATTCGCCTTGATAAAAGGTTTTTCTTTAAACAATCCCTTGGTATCTTTCAAAATCCCTTTTTTTCGTTCTCATTTTAACAATTTTATTAAAAATCGTCAATTATTTTCGTCATCGTCACCGCTTACTTTTTCAACTCTTTTTTATTTATTTGTTGTGTTGGCAAAACCAAATTTAAATAATAAATAAAAACTGATGTAATGCATACATATATAAAAACAAGAAAATAGAAATAAAAACCCTAAAAAGATTCACAAACACACGAAAAGGTGTATAAATGATAATGTTGTGGTTTAGTTGTCAGCCGTACATGCTTAATATTTGTTATTTAAATGAAATTTCTTCAAATTTTTTCCAACACTTTTGCTTGCGCTTTGTTGTAAATAAATAAGTTGCTAGAATTCTTTTTAATTTTGCTTTACATGACTTGTTTTGAAGTTCGAAATACATACATATTTCATCTCTCAAATTAGTCAAATGATTAATTTAAAATTCATAATATTTTTTTATTTTTGCTTTATTCACTTTTAAATCTTTGTTATTTTTCTTATAAACTACAAGTCTGTACCTCCTTTATCTCTTTATTCTTTTACAGTGCTTTTTTTATTTGTTTTTGTTTTTTTAAAAGTCATTGATACTAATACATTAGCGGAATTCACAGTTTGCTATTGTAGAATTTTTAAGTTTTGTAGCTTTTCTCAATCTTGTAGCATTTATAAATCTTGATCAATTTAAAACATGATAACAACAAAATACAAACATTTTACTTTATTTACTATGTTTACATCATCTACAATACTTATTGGACTACATTTCTTGATCAATTTAAAACATGATAACAACAAAATACAAACATTTTACTTTATTTACTATGTTTACATCATCTACAATACTTATTGGACTACATTTCCATTATAACTTTTTTGTTTTTTGGCTGGGGAGCCATTGAATGATTTTCATTTAATTTTCATAAGTAGGGCCCGGACTTTTAATCAGTTAAAATCGCGTTTTAATCGCATAAAAAATTCACTCAAAATAGAAATATATGCGCTAAAAATTTAAAAAATATGCACATAACATTTTTTTATTAGTGATAAAAAAACAAAAAAATAACAAGAAAAAACAAAAGTTACATAAAAAACGTTAAAATTCAGTCCCATAAATGTAAGTAAAGCACAATACAGTAGACGCTCGCAAATTAGAACCGCTATGTTTTTAAAGCAATTCTAATTTCTGGACGTTTTTTTTTCCAATAAATAGATTGGCCAAAAGATCGAGGTATGCAAACATATTAAATATTATTGCTTAAAGAATTACGGAACAAGGCTTTGGGAGCATGTGCACTGCAAAAGAAGCAACCCTACAACACAAGTTATGTATGTAAAAAACATAACATTTAAAAAAAGCTTAACTGCCGCATTCATAAAAAACTAAATTGGTCTTTTAAAATATTTTTTTTGAAAAAACAAACCTTAATTTTATCATTCTTGAATAATAAAAATAAAATAAATTTGTTTTGAAATCCTGACATGTTTTATTTCCAAATATAGTGAATTCGTTATTCTAAATAATAAAAGCTCATCCAGTAATCCGAATGTCTCGTTAAGTCGCATCAGGGTCTGCAATCATTAATTCGGATGAGCGAGCTGGCACTGGATTATAATTATAATTAATATTAATATACATAATTATAATTTAAAATTTTTTAAAAGTTTGAGTTCTCAAAAAATTCTAAATTTGTGGACCATTTGTTTATTTAAAAAAAAAGATGAAAATGCCAAAGGTACCCATGTACTTTGCCATTCACATAAGGGTTAAACAGAATAAAAATAAATTGGGAATTTCTTGTGCTCAAATAACAAAAAAAAAAAACGCTCTGAAATTAGAATTTTAAATTCGAATTTTAGAGTGTTTAATGTATTGCAAACACTGATTCTTATTTCTGGACGTTTGAATTACTGAAAGCTCTAATTTGTGAGCGTCTACTGTAGCCACAAAAGTAGAAGTTAAGATTAAAGTTTACTGTCTGTTTTCAAAAGAAAATAAAATGGAAGTGTTAGGTTTAAGCAGTTGTTTTTTTTATTGTTTTAAATCCATTTTTGTTTAAGCTTTATCGAATTTGTTTACTAAAGTTACCGTCCACAGCATACTTAAATTTATAATTCTTTTTGTTGGTTCTGCATCGCCACTGTTGAATCCATTCACCACATCTTTGAATTGGTAAGCGTTTTCAGCATAATACACAATTGCTTTCAACCCGTTTCCCACCTGGTTGTTATAGGCTGTGGAGGAAGACATTAATCGGGATATGCGGCAACACGCGAAAAAATATTTTGTAAAGCATCTACAAAATGTGTTTCCCCATAAGAAATCAATAAAAAATATCGAAGTTGTCTCTTATCTCTTTTGCAACAGGATGCAAGGCAAAATAAAGCAATTGAAACAAGTTTTATTTAAAATATGCAAGAATAATATGCAATATCAGCAATATATGCAAAAATATGCATTTAAAGTAAAATATGCACTAACAAATCGATGCCATTTTACTCCAAATTTCTTGATTCGCAAAGATATTTAGTATACGATAACCTCAAACTGGCGAAAAACAAATATGCATTTGCTTAAAAATCCGGGCCCTTGTTATAAGTGAAAGTATGTTTATAACTATATATTAAAATTAAATTGTATTCAGGAATAAATCTTTGTAATATATATTAATTGGCCTAGGAGGCTTTTATATATTACTGTCAATGAAATAAATAAATTAATAAATAAAAACTGTAGAAGATGTTGTAAATGCATTTATTTACAAGTGTCAAACAGCTGACAGTTTTAGCGCCATTATCTTGTTTTGCAACCTTGTTCATTAATGTTCATATTTATATCGCAATAATTAAACCACATTTTGAATAAGGCTCCCCAATTCTATACACATGCTGCCCAAATCTCAAATAAGAAGATTACAAAAACTGCAAAACAAAGCTATGCGCTCAGTCCTTGTATTTCGTAGATTAGCAAATACACTGGTATACAAAGAATGCTCGCCGCTTTCAAATGGCTAAGTATACCGCGAAGATTGGCACTAAACACGCTCAAATTTATTTAAAAGATAAAAAACAGCTATGCATCAATCACTATCTTACAAAGGGGTTCATATCTGCAGAGTTAATCATCCCAAACGTGGTTAAGCTCTAATCACATCAAAATCGAGATGATTACCGTCTTAGGTCCACTTCTTTTTATATTATTCGTTATTAACATTTCTGTACATTTTGATGATAATGTGTGCTGTTCTTTTCTTTTTGGTGATTAATTATTTCTTCTTTTTGTTGCTGATCGTGATAATACTTGAATCCAACATTAGCAATAGCCTTGAACGATTTTCACAATAATTAAATACTTCTAAGACTAAGGCGATCCTCTTTGGTGTTACTCGTCATCATTCTGGTGATCTAAGCATATTTATTGGGGGGGGGGGATAAGCATGCATTTGTTGACCGGGTGCGATGTTTAGGTATATACTAGTGTCCGACTGAAGCAAATTTTTTAGTCAGGTGCCAAAGCCGTAGCCGAAGTTCGGCCAAATTGGCTAAATTCGATTGAACCGAAGCCTGGAATAAATAAAAGAGAGATTTAATGTTGATTGCTACTGCAATTAAATTGTTAAATGGACTTGTTTTCTAATATTTAATTATATTAATCTTTCTTGGACTAAAGGTCTCGTAAACATAAAAACGTAATTCCTATTTCAATATTTTCTTACACTTTAATTTCAATTAAAATTTTATTTATTTTATAATCTTTAAGCCATAAAAAGCCACTTCAATGTGGGGCTCTATATTTCCCATATATTGCTAGCTTGTTTACCTGTTTTAAAAATAATATAATTTTCCACAGCCGAATTTGGAAAAAAGTTTCTGGTTCATTATTTTTGCGTGGTTTTGCAACATTTGCATATGCATAATGATATTAAAAAGATTGGCCTTCTTAAAAGTTCGGCCAAATTAATCACCCGTCGTCGACGACTACATCACAACCCCGTCAATTTGGTATTTTATAAGAATGTTGTGTCGACTAGTTATCGAAAATTAAAAAAAATAATCTCATGACCAATTATTTTTGTTCTTTACTCCCTTTTTAACGTTATTTATGCTATTTTCCGACATATTTTTGTAACCGATTTAGAGCCAGTTTTTGACATAAAGATCAGCGATTAAATTAGAACTAATCTTTGAAATTCGTTTTTGGGTAGTCGATTATTTCATTTTGTTTCCAAGTTTAAACGCCCAAAGTTGGCGGTTTAAACTTGCGACAGAACTTTCAAAAGTACGAACAGCTTATGAAAGGAAATATTTTTTATATTTTTTTTATTTAAAATTTTATTAAATATTCCACCCTCAAGCTTAAATAATTCAAAGTAATTATAAAATAAAGGTCAAATAAGAATAAATATCTATTTATAAATATATAATATTATATAACACAATACAAAATTCTCGCCTTTTCTTCTTCTTTTTCACGTTAAGAACAGTCATTTGATGACAATTTTTGGTATTTGTTTTAAACTGCCATACTTATACATAAAAGTATTGTCAATTCATATAGCAATGCTAAAAGCTTTAATCTTTCACTCAAAAACGCCACAGAAGATTAAGGCTAGATTAATTTTATTATAAGATTAACAAATCTTACTATTGATCCTGGTTTAAACTCTAAGTAAAAAACCCGCTCTTAGCGTTTTAAAATAAAATTTAGAGTTTGTTTCCAATTTTGAATATTTTCGCGAATTTTTAACATGTTTTCGATAAACAGCAAAAATATACAGTAAGTCTTCTGATTCTTTATAGCTTTAACATTTATTAATAAATATGTATAAGACTTTTCTATCATTCGCAATTTTCACCGAATTTTTGCCATTCCTTATAGTTAATGGGACTTTTAATCAATTTCATGGCTTGTTCGAAATATTGAAAATTTTCGCGAATTTTCGCATAAAAATATTTTTTGTTTCCAAGTTTGTAACTTTAGTGGCGAATTTTAGCCATGTTCGCGATAGAAGCAATTTTTTCCTATAAGTTTTCTGATTCTTTACAGCTTTAATGATTTAGACTTTGCTATCATGTCGCTGTTAGGAATTTTTTGCAAATTTCCGCTAATTTTGTGATTTTTACCAAAGTTTTGGCATTCCTTATAGTTTTAGGGACTTTTAGTGAATTTTATGGCTTTTTTGAATATTGTTTTTGTTTTACATATAATTTTCTATGCGAACGTTAACGTTCGAAATCGAGAACAGGCTGATTATATTTAATGAAATAAAAAAAAATTCCCAAATCAAATTTTTTCTCTCGTCTTTTAAAATAAAATCCCCTAATATGTGAATTAATTATTTTATTTGACACAATTTTGGGTATGTTTTGGTGTAGTACGACAACATAACTTTTGTTTAACAATTTTCCGTTTGTTTTTAAAAACGACAATATTAACGAGATTAGAAATAAAAACATTTTTTACTATCACTTATCATATCTGTGCTGCGCAGCAACACATATGCCATTATATCACAATAACAGACAATCTCAGAGTCATGTATCATATGCGAGTGTTCTCTTTGTTCTACATAATTCTTTTAGTAATTTTGATTATTTCGATTCAAAAATAATTTATATGAGTTTGTTTTTAACACAGCAACAAAACCAATTGTAAAGAAATAAAAATATACAGATGCTTTTAATTGTTTTTGCATTTTTATAAATAATAAATTACATGCCTAATAAAATGCTCAATTTGGTTTCTTACCAACAATTAAATATCTTATTTTTTACAACACATGGTATAATGCTTTGTTTTTGTTTATTTTTTTTGGATTACAGCTCAAGCTGTTGTTGAGCCTACCAAACGCTCATTGCGTGTGCAAACATGGAAGAAATTGCAAGAAAACAAATTTGGCGTTGGCTTCCATACCATCTTTAACCGCATACCTGGTTTTGTGGATAGTGACAAGGCCGGCGCGCTCTTGGCCGAAACTGATGAATTCAAAAAAGCCAGTAAGTTTGCTTTACAATTAATTAATTTGAATTTAATCAAGATTTACTTAAATTTACTTGTACTTTGTAAACAGAGGACATTAAAATTCTAATTGATCGCCCCTTATATTCCGCAAAATTGCAAACATTAATTGCCGGAAAGAATTTGTATCTGCCCGGTACCTCAGATTATAAGGCTTTGTACTTGAGGGTCGACGTGCCAGCTGATGCTACAGAAGAACAAAAAATCGAAATTCTCAATAACCGAAATATGGAAAAACGTACTGAAATTAGTCAGTTAAAACAACATTTCTTTATATTAGAATAAGTTTTATTTCATGTTTGTATGTATACTTTTTTGTAGCTTTGGAAAACAAAGTCGAATTGGACATGGTCATTATTGGCTCAGTTGTTGTATCCCGCGATGGTTATCGTATTGGTCGCGGCAATGGGTACAATGACTTGGATATTGGGTTGCTTTGCGAAGTTGGCTCGATAACAGATAAAACCGTCATTGCCACCATGGTCCATGACGCCCAAGTTGTTGATAATCTACCAATAAATCTATTCACAAAATATGATACACCAGTTGATTTGATTATCACACCCACTCAGGTGATACACGTCGCCAAACGTTTACCCCGTCCCACTGGCATATTTTGGGAATTACTCTCAGAACGTCGCCTTAAAATCGTACCCGTACTTCAAGTTCTAAAAGAAACTCAGGAAAAAGCCGGCAAGGTCATAGTACTCAAAGAGGAAGATACAGATATTGAACAGAATGGCCGCAATAATAATCGTCGTCGTTTTCTAGCACGTCGTCGCTTCGGCAATCGTCGTTACCAACGTCGTACTGTCTCACAAAATAATGCCGATCAACAACAGGGTGGTGAGGGTAATGTAAAACAACAGAGACGTAATCCGAACAGAAGACGTTTTATCAATCGCAGAAGGCGTCCAACTAAGGTTAGTTTACGTTTGAAATTATGTATGTATGTTATATTTTAAAGACCGCGGTTATACTTTTGGGGTCGATTCTTTTCATATCACTCCAGTATGCCCCACCGACGGAATATAAAACATTAAAAGATCTATTAAAAAAATAACTGTTCCCACTACATGGATTTGTTATTTAGCACATTAATCTACAATTTATACATTAACAGCGATTTTTCTGCATTAACTATCAATGTTGTGAATATTTAAGTCCGCGGCTATACTTTTGGAGTGAAATATATTAATATCACTCTAGTATGCCCCACCGACGGAAAATCAATCAAAGGTCTATTAAAAAATAACTTGTTCAGATTCATGGCATTTTATTTAGCACACTGACCTACATTTTAAATATTTGTTTAAGATTTTATTGTATTATAATTGAGTTTTCTACTGTACAGTTGTAACGAATCAATGAACATAGCATTACAATTTTTTCTATCGATACTGACATTAAAAATTTCGATACATATCCACCCAATCGTCAATAACATGTGGATTTTTTGTTTCCATTAAACAAATCAAAAATCAAAGAAATTTTTGTTTAAACACATACACGTACATAATACATATATATAATATTATATTTTTAAATTTTTTAAAAAAAGAAACAAAGCAAAATATCTAGTATTGGAGTAATAATTTCACTGCAAGCGGCCCTATGCTCCTTGCAGGAGTAAAAGGAACAAATATATATGTATATATATATATAATTTCACTGCAACGTTAGTTTATTGCATTATTTAACTTTTATGTAGTAAACTAATTTCCAAAATTCTGCCACCACGTCTTTCGAAAGCTTCACAAATCCGCAGGCAATCGACCTGTTGTTTTGTATATTGTTGAGCAATATATCAGTTTGTGCCTTATCAACTAATCTTGTCCTTAAACTAAATTTTGCCAAATTTAATATTTGAATTATAAGAAGAACTACTTACATCTTCTGTTCTCCAACAAAAATCAAGAGGGAACATCAAAAAACTATTCACGATATTGAATTACCTCAAAAATTGTTTTCGTGGGAAAAGAGAAAAATTACTCAAGATAAAGGGGGATTATTCGATGACGACTGACAGAATCCCAAAAGAAAAAAATCTAACGTATGGGAAAGAATTCTATCGTATACGACTAACTGAATTGGCCACCAAATATTTATAATTTAGTTTATAGGGGTACGAACATTGTTTAGTCAAGGTATTAGCAAAAGTATTAAAACAAGACGAAGGACAGAATATGATTTTAATGTACATAAAATTTGATTAGGTGTATTAAAGGATGCTATTCGTATTGTGAATATTATTGTTGCCTTTTTTAAGTTTATAAATATATTTTTAAAATCCTATCATTGGATATTCCCATTTTTTATTTTAGTCCGAAGGCGATCAATCGGGTGTAGAATCAAAGAGCCAAGAACGTAAATCGGCTGGCGAAGGTGGCAACAGAAGACAAAAGCAACGCAGGAATCGTCCAATGCGGGATTTCTCTGTGAAACTTACCAATATTACACGTGATGTACGTATTAAGCATCTTAAGAGTGAATTGCGCAATCGCCAATGTAATCCCATGGCCATTACATGGAAGGGTAAGCACACCACAATCCCATAAATATTTCTATAAATACAAGAAATATTTCTTTTGAAAATTTGCATTCATTTTTGTTGTTTTAAAGGACAATATGGTCGCTGTTATTTGCATTTCGGCAATCGTAATGGCCAACCCTGCACCGAGGATGACATGAACAAGGTGCTAGAAGCTTTGAACGATCTCTCGTTGACTATTACACCCATTGATAATAAAAAAGAAGAAATCGCTACTACAAATGGTGATGGTGAAGGTGATGGTGGTGAACAACAAGAACAACAAGAACAGAAAACTGAGGAACCCACTACCCAACCACCTAAGGTTGTTAATTTGAAGGTGGAATTGATAAAATATAGCGACAAAGCAAATAGTAATGCTGCAGCTGCTGCTGGAGCTGGTGGCGCCATTAACGGCGGTGGAGATCCAGCTACTGGCGGTGAGGCTAGCTCAGCACGCATTGAGTCTGTCGATACCACTACGGTATAGTGTGAGATGCGGGCTGTTTTAAAACGGCTGTACTTTTGGTTTGGATATTTGGAATCGTGCGTTATAGCTCTGGATGATGAAACACTGATTGTTTAGCGTTGAGTTGGTACTTTGCTCCTCTCTCAGGTGTTTCGTCATTCCTAAAAATTTTCTTTTTGTCCTCATCAGGTTATCTCATAAAATGCTTTTACAATATTATCTTTGTAGTTTAAATTTATAGATTTGTATTGTTTATTTTTCTTAACTCATCGGTTTTGGATTTTTATAAAATTTAATTTAATTCGATGGCAGCAGCTAAACTTTTTCATTGCATTTGTTATATAGATCTGATTTTATTTTAATACTCTCCTAAGCGGAAATTGTTTCACTAATTAATTTCCAGCTTATAATATATTGTTAATTTATGTAATTTAAAATACTGTAATTTTATTTTTTTCTGATTATTGTTTTTATTCAATCACAGCAACACTTTATGCGATCTCCAAATATCCATCACCATTTATAATCGTAATTTATTTGTTTAAAATATATATATATATATTCATATATATATATATAGATAGATTTTCATTTAAAAGCAGTGGAGGGAAAGATTAACACAATGATGCAATACGCTTTTCCGGCAGCTGAGCTGTCGGCTAGGTCGCGTATCTGTGTCATAAAAAGGTCTATCTTGTCTGTCTAACTCTTTGTCAAGATGAAAAACAAATTTTTTTTCTATATATGAAATATATTTTCTCTTAACATCATCAAACAACAAAAAAATATTTATATAAAGAATAAAAAAAAACCAACAAATGAACAAAACGTTAAAAAAATATTTAAAAAATCTTGAAAAAAAAAAAAAAATTAAAATGAATACCGCACTAACAAAGAAATAATCATGTTTATAAACAGAATACAAAAAAAGGAAGAATGTCTTGTACTTTACAACCACAATATGAAATAATTTTTTTAATTTAATTTTAAATTATTTACAATTTTTTTTTTATTATTCTCCTTTTTTATTAACGTTTTTTGTTTTCGTTAAATACAAATCATGTTAATTTTTACTATTTACTATTTTTTTTTTTTTATTAATTTTATCATCAAAAATTTCCAATAAAATTTTACAACAACAAGCAAAACAAACAAACAAAAAATAAGTAAAACCAATAAAAAAAACTAAATTAACTTTCCTTTTTTATACAATGAAATTATGTAATTAAAATAATTAAATAATAAATACAAACTTGTGAAATTTGAATTAAACCACAGTAACAACAAAGAAACAAAATATATTTAAACATTTTGTGAAAAATAATTGTATTTGTGGAATTTATTTTTGGGTCAATTTCAATTAAAACGTACACGAAGACTTGTTTTCTTTCTGTCTTGAACGCCACCATGCAAAAATACATGAAAAGTGGAAGGATGGTGGAAATAAAACCTTTCTCTGATGTTCAAAAACTTGTTATTTAATTATTTAGATAAGAACAAAATTTGAAAAAGAATTACAATATTTTAAAAACAGTTAATATACATACATATCTGTGGCATTTTGACAAAACATCTTAAGTCAAATTTAAAAAGTTGAAAAAATGTTGTTAATCCTACGAATTTTCATTCAAAATACATATTTGTTTACGGTTTTACAATTTTTTATTATATATGAAATTTTTCTTTACTTTTGTTTTTATTTCATTTTTTAATAAAAATTACTTTCACCGAGTTTTGGTTAAACACTTTTTTGTCATCTTATCTCGACTTAAGATGTTTTGTCAAAATGTTGGGGAGTGATGAATCAATGTACGTAGCATCAACGTAGTATTTAATGTAGCAATCAAAAGCATATAGACAACTCATAAACACAAAAGAAATGATGAATTAAAACTAATGACGTTTGTATTTTTCGACTACGTTATTGCTACATTTAAAACTTCTTTTATTGCTACCTGTGGCCTACTACTATTTTGCTAATTGAAAATAAAATTGTTAAAGTAGAAATAAAAAATTTACGTTAATAACATTTAAAACAAAAACAAAATTCTAAAATTTGTTTTTGTTTTAAATGTAATTTTCTATGCGAACGATAACGTTCGAAATCGTTGAACAGGGTGTTAACTACAAAAAATGGGTTTTAAAACTACTGCTCTATTGGTTGACTAAATTTTATTAATTTTGCTCTATTTCGAATTTCAGCTATATAATATTTCTGAGAGCAGTAGATATAGAAATGGAAACTAATGGTGTTTCTTTTTTAAAAAATAATATATTTGTCAGGTTACACGCACACTTACAAAGTAATACATTTTTCTAAACTACAATGTAAAAAAATAATAGTTACGTTTTACACTAAACCCTGGGGGGTTATTATGTAATACGATTAGATTCGAAAATTTCTTCGAAAGAAATTTCCGTATCGAAAATGAAATGGTATTTTCTAATCCGTTCGAAAGTCCCGCAGATTTATGTTGTTAAAAAAAGGGAAACACAAAGTGCTGCCAAATTAATAAACGATAAATTTGACAGAACCTGTCAATATTGACAACACTTTTTTTTAAAACCAGCGTTTATAAAAAACGTTAAATTTTCCGCAAAAAGTAAGTGCCGGTTCACACAAGTCAAGTTTGACTCGTCAAGTCTTGAGTTTTTAGGAGAGAGGGGAAAAGAAATGGCATTCTCTTTTCCCTTCTCTCCTAAAAACTCAAGACTTGACTTGACTTGTGTGAACCGGCACTAAATATTAGTGAAAACTTCAAAACAAAGTAAAATAACAAATAATTATTAATAAAAAATAACTGTTTAACCCTACGGTCAATAACCGGGTACCCGTGTAACTTTTTCCACTTAAAAATGCTCGCAATTCTTTCACAACGAAGATATGGCAATGAAACTTCAAATCGTCGCTATTTGGGTCTTTAAGGACAGTATAAGAGAAAAAGAAAATACTACATATACTATATCTTTTTATATCGTTTTACATTCGACACCTACGGGAGTCAATGACCGGGTACCGCGGTACCCCTACAAGTTTTATTTGTTTTTCGGTAAAACTTACCACTGTTATTTTAAATTTGTAATATTTGTGGGTATCGGTTTGCCTAGATAGCATTCAATAGCAGTTCGTGATGAAAAGTGGCGAGAAATTTGACTATTTGCAGCTCGTTCTTCAATGAGAGGCATACAAAGCTTCTCGCTGAGCCCTTTTAAAAAGCATTTCCTTTGCGTATTTCTATATGGTATAGTGCTATTGTTTTCAAAATATATAACATATGCAGAAAACGCACTGATATCAATAACGTTATAAAACAGTGACAAAGGCCATCTTTTTGTTTGTTGCTGTGTGGTATATTGGCCTAGCATTTGATCCATGACATCCACTCCACCTTTTGTTTGGTTATAAAATGTGATTATATCTGGCTTTTCATTTGTACCAACGCTGTCATTATCGTGCATTGTAGATAACCCAATAACAGAATTTTTTTTTCTTTGCGCATATGAACACATAGTTACATTTCCCCGGAAGGCAAATATGGAGGATCCAATAGCTTGTTTTTTATCCTTCATTATATCCGGAATGTAAGGCTTATTTTTACGTAGTGTTCCCACCATTGTCAATTTGTTCGAAAGTAGATGTTCCGCTAATTCAAGGGTGGTAAAAAAATTGTGATGTTGCGTCCACTACCATGGAAAGGACCTGTTAGATCTTTAACCATTCTTTCTCCTTGTCGTATTTCACGACCCATTGGCGATTTGCCGGTATATTGTTGCCCCTGGAGTGGATACAAGTTTTTTGCGTCACAAATCTACCAAACTTTTATACCATATTTAGCTGGCTTCGAGGGTATGTATTCTGTGAACTTCGTTCTACCGCGGTATGGAAAGAGCTGTTCATATTTTGTAAGGTTCTCGCTGGGTTTATAATGGGCTGAAAGATTTGCGTTCAGCATTGTCCATATATCACGGATTGGAGCAGCTTTATCCGTAAGTATTCTTTCAGATCTGGTGTTTGCATCGTCAAATCGTATGAAACGTAGTAGAGCCCAAAATCTGTTAATGCCCATTGTTGCTCGATATAGAGGAAAAGATGTGATGGCCCATAAGTCTTTCGTGTTATCATTGCATGAATGATTTGCACCTGTCATTATTAAAATGCCAATAAAGGTATACCAAAACCATAATTTATAATATAAAAGTGCGAAAATCTACAAAGGGGTACCGGGGTTATTTTGGTTATTGATCGTAGGGTTAATAACATGGATTCTGTTGCATTGTGGTTAGGGATGAAACGATACCTCTAAGGTATCGATACTTTTACTCGATGTGGTATCGCTCGAAAAGTATCGATACTTACTTGTATCGGTTTATATGATAAAAGAATAGCAAGCAGCATTTATAAACGTTCCTATTAGCGTTTAAGTACTATACAAAACAGTAGGAACTACGACCCATTAGTATGTTTGTGCAAAACGAAAAGGATAAACATTAATACCACTTTTAGTTTCCACCTAGTACCAATTTCCTTTTTGAAAAATCTTCTTTAGCTTAGGAAACAAAATTTTATAGGACGCTCAGGTTAACAGCAGTCATTCACCTTTTATTCCAAAAAATCAACAATGTCACTTTGTATTTATTTTATGTGTGATATTTTATTTTTAAATTGATAAATACATATCGAGCCCTAACCGCGAAAATAGTGTATGCGCCAAAAATCAAATTTTACTGGAGAGAGCTTTTTTATTTTATTTCATATAAATTTTGTATGAAATTTGTCGCTTACAATAAAATTGTTCTTGCTATAAAATCGTAACGGTACCTTATTTGACCATGACATTTTAGGAGATGATGCAAGTGTTACCAATAAAGTCATTTATTAAAAAAAAACGAAAACTGAAATTTATGGCGCTTACACAATTAAGCAACGCGTTAAGATTGTTGAAACCTTTTACGAAAATGTGCGTTCAATCAAACTGCATTTCGTGCACTTCTTGATTCTTGATAATACATACATATATATTTTTTGTATGTAATACATTTTTTTTATCTGTTTAAATCAGGGCTGTGGAGTCGGAGTTGATGTTTTTGTGCCGGAGTCGTAGTACCCACAAAAACTCGCGACTCCTACTCCAAAGTTTTTCGGCATAAAAAATTAAAAAAAAAAATTCCAAAATAAAAATTATCTTCTTTAAACACATTTAAAATTTAAATAAATGGTTTATGAATATTGCTCTTATGTGCTGTTTCCAAATGACAGGCGATGGACTGAGTGCTTTTCATATACAGGGGTGTGCTGGAAATCGCAAACGTAAAACGCCTTGATAATAGCACGTAAGAAAAATTTTTTTTAAATTATAATATTCATAAAAAAACTAAAAGTAGTATTTTTAGTTTCGTGAAAAACTTTCGGTTTAATAAAAATGCATTTATGTATGTCTACAATTGTATCAAAAGTGATTTAAAGCTTTTACTTTGCAGTTTACTTTGTTTTCAAATTTTTTAATATTGTTTTTCAAAAAAATGTAGCTGGAGACAAGTGTTTTTATATGACACGAGTATGAGGGAGCAATACAATAAAGGCGAATTCATTACAGGTGGTCTTAAAAGCCCTACTGATGACTTTTTTTTTAGCTTTATCATTGTTGGAAGTCAACATTTTGTTTATTTTCTTTGTTTCTGGTTTTGACATTGTACAATGATTTTACAAAAACAAATTGCTTGTGGTGTTTGTACGAGTTGTACTTGTAGTATCTTGATTATCTGGGGGGTTATCATGTAATACGATTCGAAACAAATTATATTATGTAGTACGTTTTTCGCAAATTATTTTCGAACGTTCGGATATATTTTCTCTGCGGGATTTTTTTGCCCCTTTTCGTAAATTATAAATTACCCTTTTACAATTGCAACAATGTAATACGAAAGCAAATCTTAGTTGATTTAAATTTTTCGTAAATTATTCGAAAGTGGCTGTGCTTGCGAAAACAATAAAAAATTTCAAAATCTAAGTACAGGAGGGCTACACTATTGCGATGCGAAAGAAAATGGTAGCAAATCTAGCGATTGGTACTCTTTAATGGGTTTGCGCAATTGTCTTTCGCATTTATTCATTTTTTTCTTTTCCAAAATCATCACAATTTATTTTATTTGAACTTTCCAATTTCAAATATTTTTACATATTTTAGCATTTCATTACTGTCAATCTGCGCAATCTTTCATTTTTGTTGCCAGTATTGATCCATTTTCAAAACATTTTGCGAAAGTGATAGAGAGTACCAAGTTGGCATTAAGCTTTCGCATCGAAATTGTTTTCGCATCGCAAAAGAGAGTAGTCCCCCAGTAGTAACTCGATTCTTGCCCATACTTGCTACTTGCACACCTGGATTCTTGCAACATAGAAATATTTTTCATTCCCGGTATTCAGAAACCTGGTTTCCCGGACGTAATTCTTCAAAGTTTTCCAGTCGACGCTCCTCAGGGATTCTAGGTCCGATATAACATCGCTCCCGAGGTTCCTGGATTTTACTTCGGCAAATGCCTGACAGTGGCAGAGAAAGTGCTCCAGCGTCTCGCCCCCTTCGCCACATGCTCTACACTCGTCGGAGTCTGCCCGTCCAATCCGTTGCAGTTGTGCCCGTAATCCTACATGACCAGTCAGAATACGTACCATCATACTGACCACGGACTTGCTCCCATTTAGGAGGTCTCTAGTCCTCCTTCCGTCTGGGTTACCCCAACGCCCACGCCTTCAATTCCGCTTTCGTTGCCTCAAACGGTTTTGCGTTCGGAATGAGTTTTTGTTTGTTTTGTCTTTGGTTATTCTTTCATTTGTTTTTTTATTATTGTGTGCTCGACCTCTACTAAACACTGATGACCTGCTCTGAAGTCACCTATATATAGTTCGCCAAGAGATAAGAGGCGTTCGGGCGCGAGTGCCGCCTCGTACCTCACCTGCGTTTCGTTTGGTGGTATATCCAGCAGTGTCTCCAGAGCCCTGGTTAACGTGGTACACATTGCCCCACTTATACCCAAGCAACACGTACGCTGGACCCCTTGAAGTGGTCTTATATTGCACCTTCTGTCCAAAGAAGTCCACCAGATTACAGAGGCATGAGTTAAGGTCGGTCTTATTACGCTCCTGTAAAGCCAGTGTATCATTTTCGGACTTAGGCCCCATTTTGGTCCTATGGTGCTCCTACATAGCGCCCAATACCAACTCGCCCTGTTGATTCTATTCTCTATGTGGTGTTTCCATTTCAGTTTCCGTTCAAGGGTTACGCCTAAGTACTTAACCCTGTCGGTCACTGGTATTGTCCTGCCTGAGAAACGTGGTTCCTGATAGACAGGAATTTTCGTTCTCCCGTGAACAGACATATCTCCGTCTTCTCGGGTTGACGTTTAGGCCCCTAGGCTGAGCCCAGCCGAAGGCCGTGTTTAGTGCCGTCTCGGCCCTTCTGCATAAATAGTTTGGATCCTTGCCCCTTAGAAGTATCACAACATCGTCCACATAGCAGACCGGTTTAAATCCCTCTTCGGTTAAGGTCCTTAGGAGACTATTTATCGTGGTTACCCATAGCAGTGGAGATAAAATCCACCCCTGCGGCGTTCCGCGAAGTACTCTTCTCCTAATAGTTACACCGTACATTTCGCAACTGATTCATCTATTCCTTAGCATGTGGGTGATGCAGTCACCGAGCGCCTGGCCAACCCGAAACTGGCCTAAGGATCGTATAAGAGTATCGGTCAGTACGTTATTAAAGGCTCCCTCGATGTCAATGCACTTTACATAAGCATGCTGCTTATATTTCAGGTCTCTGTCCGGTATTCTACTTTTAATCATGGAATCGACTATCCGCTCCATGGTTTTGAGTAGAAAGGACGCTAGGCTAATCGGGCGATAAGCCTTTGGTGTTGCATAGGTCGTCTTTCAAGGTTTGGGTATAAATACTACCCTAGCAACCTGCTATCTAACCGGAGTGTATGCGAATTTTAAGCACGCAGTGTTGCAAATCAGCTGATTCATTTTATTGTATGTAAAGCAATTAGAACGATTATAGTGAACATTAAGATGTAACGTCTCAATCTGTAAGAAATAGATTGGTCTTACTTTTTTACGGTAAGGTTACTGTTACTCCCGGCTAACTGAGCCTTTAGCTATTCCTTATTTACACCTTGAATAATAAACATCGTAAATAGAACTCTTACAAAAGTGCAATCGTAAATAACAGTGGCAACGAAAATAAAAGAGAGTAAGAAAAGATACCTATTGCAACAATTAATGGGTTGATTGCGGATGGCAACAATACTGCTGTTGTGTTGCCAGTTGTCAACTAACAGCTTGTTTTTTCAGTTGCCATATTGTTAAGATATTGGCAACCCAAATTTGTAGTTGCTGCAAATATTTTTAAAAGTAAAGAAAGCTGCAAAACTAATGAGTATTTTTTTTAAATGTTTGTGTTTTTTGGGTGTATGTATTTATTGCTTTTATTGTACTTAAGCTTCGTACAGACGGTGGTCAATCTTACAATTTTGTCATTTTTCTGACAATCGTGCCGTTGTCAGATGCATTAATTTTACACATCTGCCAAATCAAAATGAGCTTACAATGTTCACACAGTTGCAAGACATCTTTAGGTAATTTTAATGACAACATTGTAAGATCTGACCACCGTCTGTACGAAGCTTTAGATTTAAAAATGGTTAAAATTACAACTCGAATACAGTTTGAACTTTTAATCCGTGAAATGGAAAATAATGTTAAAATTGCTTGTTGTGTTCGGTCTTTTATATATACGAGGATCGTCCGGTGGCCGAAATTCGTCCACTTGACATTTACTTGCGAGAGAACCTGTCCATGCTTGCATACCATTGGGCCAGTCTGTTGTTTCATCAAAATGGATCACGTAGTCCAATATTATCTGCAGGGTAAATGCCATTAGTTTGTGCTTTTTTTATAAAACTGGTGATGAGTTTTTATCAAAAATTTTTGATTTTTTAAATTAGGCTCTAGTTCATCAAATTTAGTTTTCATTAAATTACATATTTCAATGAAGGAATGAATTTTAAAACATGAAATGATTTAAAATATTTTTTTTTTAAACATATGATTCCACACTGAACTAAAGCGGCTCATACACTTGCAATATTATTGTATATGATATTCGCCATATTATTATCATTTTTTCCTATAATATGCAATAAGGCGCACAATGGTTTCACTCATTCAATAGAAAGGTGAACATAACCTATAGGAATAACATAAACAGCATTGTACAATGTTGCCAACACACATCACTTTCTTTTCGTTGTGCAATAAAAATCAAAAGTCTTCTGATTGTTGCCAATATATTGTGGCACCTTCGAATATCCCATACACATTGGCGATATATTTGTACAATACGTAAAATTGAACAATTTTATTGCAAGTGTATGAGCCGCTGAAGAATTATAACCGGGACGAACTTACATGTTTCGAAAATACCTACATTCTCATCATCAGAGTTCTTAGCAGTTTTATACCCTTTGTACACATGCATACATTTTGGAGGAACGCATGGAAGATGTTGAAAATGTGAAATTTGTGTTCACACTTGAAACATCTAACATTTCCTATCAACTTAAAATGTCACCATTTTTGAAAAAAAAAAATTTATTAATTTTTAAATATTTTTTTCTAGAATTCATTTTTTTTAACAATATAAAAAAATTTTAGGAAAATAAGGCTTGCACAGAAGGAAAAATTTGAGAAATGGTAACGCTGCTTTCAAAGCAAATGCCACAATAATAATAGAATTTATTGCCACTTTTCTAGTGATGACACTAAAATAATCTGAAGATATAGAATGGAATACAATAAAATAGGTACATTTTGCAAAGATGTTGAAAAATTTAATTTTTAGCAAAATGTATTTCTTGTGGGAATATTTCAACATTTTCAAAAATTAATGTTAGATGTTAAATGTTGGCAAGTGTGAAAAGGCTATTACCCTTTCCGCCACTGCGATGGCTGTCAGTCTAGGGATGGGCAAATTGAAAAATATATCGATATGTATATATCGAATCGATATTTTTTAAGAGTATCGATATTTATTATTTCAAAAATATCGATATATCGAACGTTTTGTGCTCAAACTATGTATGGATTACCAAATTAAAAAAATTTAATAAACCTTTGTACATACATATTTACGAACAAACTTATTATATGTTATTACATTGTTACTTTTTATTGTTTCGTTTTATTTCAAAAAATTAATAAAAACAAAAAATTCAATTAAAACAAAATATTCAATAAAAAGCAATTATTGCTTAGCAATCTGCTGTCAAATCAGCTGTCATTTATCTGACATTTCATTTCTGTGTACGGTTGTTTATTTATTTGTGTGTTTATTTATTAAAAAAGCAATCAAGAAAAAGCCGTCAAGCGGACATTTTAGAACAATTTGATATTTGTATACTTTTTATTTTTAAATGTAATATTATATATTATATTTTTATATAAACGTCAATATCAACAAAAGCAAACGGCGAATTTTATATTTTTTCAATAGAACAATACAGTTTTAGGTTTTTTTTTTCAAACGCAAATAAACAAAAAAGTAATATAAAAGACAGCTACGGCAATTACTATTAATTATTTTATTAATTTAAAAAATAAAGTTTAACAACGACTTCAAAACACAACATAAAACATTTGTTATATATACAATCACAAAACTTTATACAACTACTCGCGTTGAAAATGGCAAATCTAGCAATCTAGCAATATAATTAGCAATTATTGCTCCATTGTTCTGTCATTGTTCTGCCGATGTTTTTGCTTGTGCTTAGCAATAAAAATTGCTACGTAGAGACCAATCATGTTGGATCTTCATATGAAAAACAGCTAAAATTATGAGTTTTTAATGAAGACTGACTTTAAAAAATATCGAATTCGATAGTCGTATTTCAATATCGATATATTGATATATCGGTATTTTAAATGTCGGCGATATATATATATCGATTTTTTTTAAATATCGATATCAAACATCAATCTTATTTTTTGGTGGATCAAAATTTGCTGTTATTGATTATCTATTTGAAATTTATTTACATGTTTCTTTCCTACTTTTGCCAATAATTCTTCTTAAACACCAAAGTACATTTGTTTTGTGTTCTTTGTTTTTTTTTTTAATTTTTTATTTTTAAATTTTTTTACATTGTTAAATTTATAATTATTTTAAATTCATTAGTTAATTATTATGCTATACATTTAATAAAAAATAGTTGTTTAGTTTAAATATGTATTATATGGTTTGCTTAGATTATACCAAGGCCCATCTATCAGGTCTGCTTACTTGTACAAAGACAAAAAACGATTCTTTTTAGTTGTCAAAAATTTACTACCAAATATACAAAGCAAAAGGAAAAAACGTGTATGTGTCGCATACCATAAACGTACCCTACAAGAAGACTACCGGTCATTTTACTAGTTATATGACCGGTAGTGTTGACCAATATAGTGTTTTAGTAATAGTAATGTTTTTAGTTTTGGTTATGCATTTCTTGTAGGGGTATACATGCCCATGTAAACAACTTTTGACAACTAAAAATAACATAAACAATGATCATCAGGCTTCTTGCGCAGACCTTTTCAATGGGCCTTGGATTATACAAACGAATTTTAGGTAGTACATTTTTATTTTATGAATTACAATTATTTTGTATTTGATTTTAATAAAAAATAAAGATTTATGAGTTTTATGTCTTTTGTGTGAAAATTAAAATGATCAAGGCCTGTTTAAATTATGTATACACAGAACAGGTAAGAGTGCTATATTCGCCTTTATCGTCTCTTAAATACCCTTCACCATAGAATAATTAAATATAATTTGGGGGAATTGTATTTTTTTCCTCATATCTCAGCCATTTATCAATCGATTTTTCTTTGAAAACCACATTTCAACAACCACACGGGCGGACGAAAATCGCTTAAGACTTAAGACGCTCAACTCCTCTTCTTAAAAGGAAATAAAATAAATCCAACTGTGGCGAAGGATATGAAAACATTAGTTGTATGTGCAAGTATTGAGTTTGCAGAAAACATTTTAGCTCTATTCACAATTTTGTGTAAATGGTGGTGAATAGTATATTTTTGCTCTACACAAACAAAATAAAAAGCAATGCACTAACTACACTTTTGTAAATATGCAACACTTAAAACCAATGGTTTATATTTATTCGACGTTTGCAACAATTAATAGCAAATCTCCAGCTAACACCCGGTGAACTAATTATCAATCAGCTGTCGTTTAAAATTGCATTTATTTGCAACCGCAAATGCACAAGGTTGTGAATAGGGTTAGTATGTTCAGAAAGATAGCACTGGTCTACAAATTTAGAAAAAAAAAATTGACTGCAGAAACGAAGCATGTTTTTTAACTAATCTGGGTGCGCTGAATTCGAATCTGGCTTCAAAATTGCGCTATCACGTCCTGTTCATTTCTTTTATCGCATGCTGGAAATATATACTATAAAACAGTTACAATTTCACAATAAGTTATTTGACTGAAGCCCAAATTAATTCTAATCTTAATAATAGAGCGCTTAAGCATGTCAGGGAGATCGTGTGTTACTGATTCAAGCTATTTTTGCTTTGTGTGTGGTGCAATATTAGGACCATTTAAATATGAATATTTACATTATTTTGGTTTTGCAGTCAGAAACTTGGACGAACCGTAGACACTGACAATGTTTTATATATTCTTCATTCGCACTTAAAAAAAAAAAAAAACTAGGCGCAGTAAGTGCGAACAAGGGGAGCTTGCTCACCAAGATTTAATGAAAATTGAGAGAATTTATTTAGTGATTTTGAGACAAAAGCATGCTGCAAGACTATTGCTGGAGTCTAATACGTGAAACCGAACTAACAAAATACAAACGTCGTTCAAACAACGCCATTCACTATTGAAAATTCATTGATTTTTAAATAAAATAGTGATTTTTTATTGTATAAGAAACGAATAAAGACATTTTTTTGTTACTCGAAAACCCGACGTGATAGAGAAAACCTAATTACAGATTCGAATTTATCCCACCAAATTACCCTAGGAAAGATATTTGGTTGCTCCAGTCCAAAACCTTGTTGGCTTGTTGGTATATGCATAACGATGGCTGCATGTAATTTTGTTCTTTTATTTTTCTCTTTGATTCGCTATTAATAAAATTGTTGTTGTTTTTAACCGAAAAAAGTTGAAACCGATTGCTGCGTGTGAATATATTGGCATCTTTAAAAGAGAATTGAAAAGAAGTTGAGCATCAAAAGATGAAACGTGTAAATTCAGACCTAGTGTTATCATTAAGCGGCTCATACACTTGCAATAAAATTGTTCAATTTTACGTATTGTACAATTATATCGCCAATGTGTATGTGATATTCGAAGATGGCACAATACATTGGCATCAATCAAAAGACTTTTGATTTATATTGCACAACGAAAAGAAAGTGAAATGTGTTGGCAACATTGTACAATGCTGTTTATGTTATTCCTATAGGTTATGTTCACCTTTTTATTGAATGAATGAAACCATTGTGCGACTTATTGCATAATATAGAACAAATTGGAAATAATATGGCGAATATTATATACAATAATATTGCAAGTGTATGGGCCGCTTTAGAGTTACATTTCATTTCTATATGTTGAATAATTTCGCAAGAAAAACTGCTTATTGTTAATTGGTTAGATTTAAAATCATATCCGGGAACGGATATTAGTTACAAGCATCTTGGTTATCAATACATAACACCCGACAATATGTAGGCGGGACTGGAGAAGTGGGAGTGGCACAAAATAAATTTCTTTATATCTAAAGAACGGTAAGAGGAAAATTGTTCAAGTTTGGTTCACATAGCTGGGTTGTTAACACACAAAATACGTCAAAAAGTGGGTGTTATTAGATGACTGGGCGTGGCTCCTCCCATACATATACAAAGTAGATCAGTAATAGTAAAAGGTAGAAAGTTTTTATTTAAACTAGGATCGCCCGGTGGCCGAAATTCGACCACTTGAGTTCACTTTCGAGAGAACCTGTGCGTTATACAATAAACACGTACACATTTTAAGAGAACGGCAATATGCACTATTCACCCATCTTAGTACATGTGTCTGCAAGATAAATTAAAACGCTTTTCAAACACTTTAATTCCAAAAATTTAGGAAAAAAAATAAATTGCGCATATCCCCCCCGTATTTAATTTATAAGATTTTCATGAAATGTTATCAAAGTAAACAAAAGAAACACAAATTTTCGTTAAAAGTCATTAAAATTGATTTATTTACATCTAAAGAACGCTATTTAGGCAAGTTTCTGTTCTTATCGTACCATGGTGAAGGGTATTTAAGATTCGGCATAGTCGAATATAGCACTCTTACTTGTTTTTATTTGCATGGTTTTTGTGTTCATTGGCTTGAAAAGATAATTTATGAAACACTTTAACAATGAATTGCATTATGAGCTTTTTGATTAAAGTTTTGAAAACAATTTTGATTATTTTGTTTTTTTTTACATTCAAGTTAAAATTGGTCTATTATTAGGCTTGGTAGTTATAACATGGATTCTAATAATGAAAAAAATTAGTAGGCATAACGATATCGTCGGCTTAATATGCAAACCTGCTAAATCCACTTTTTGATGCCGTGTGGTAGAGAAAGATACGCCTTGTCGACCATCATGCAGTTTTTCTTCAATTTAAATCTCGAAGTTTGGTTATCCTCTGAAATTGCAAATATGAATTATAAAAAGGTTTTTGTCTCTCCTGTAACGTGTACTGAAAGGGAGGAAGCAGGTTTGCCTATTAAGCCGACGATATAGCAATTCCACTCAGTTGACTCTGTCTGAAGAAACAAATTATGCAAATTGTAGATTTATTTTTAAACGGAATAGAATTATGTGATATGATTCAATATTTGAAACCTTTCTAATTTTATTGAAAATAAAAAAAATTGGCTTTATTCTTTTTCCATTTATGTGGCCCCACTATTGTGATGCTGAGGCGAAGGCGTACGTTCTTCTATGCTCTCGGGTGTATTTGATTTATGCGGACCTGGTCGTTGACATTTTGCACACATTTGCAGAGTGGAACCCAATGTGGTTAAAGTATTTATAGAATTAAAATTAGAGTTTGTTTTGGGATTGCTAATTGAACTGGTATTTGTAGCTGTGTCACATGAACGATGTTCTGACAAGGATGTTGAAACTTTAAGGGTTTCCAGTAGCGGTGCCTCAAGTATGGGTGCCAAACTACTGACCACAGAATTGGCCATGGCTTCTTCTAATTCCTTTTCCCATTCGTTTTCTTTTTTCTCCATATCTTTACGTTTGAGTTCCTTATAACGATTGTAGACTATAAACTCTTTGACAAGTGTTGTCTCGGCATCGCTATCACGTTGAGCTGAACGTTGTTTGGCTAAACGCTTTTTCTTTTTATGTAGGGGGCGGGTTTCGACAATCATTTCTTCTAGTTCAAGGCAAGGATCACAATTTAAATGGTCTTCAGGTGGTTTGAAAGGCGGTTTTGTTTTCTTTTCGACCACATCCTTAAAGTCGATGTGGCGGAGTAGGGGCGTCTGTTGCAGTTCCTGTTGTAAGCTAATGCGACCACCAGGATGTACACATAATAACTAGAAATATAAGAAAATTATTAGGATGAGTTAGTAAATAGAATTTTTTAAGTTTTTTACAAATTTCCCATATTATCTCTTTAAAAAATTTTCAAAGTGTTGCTATCTCTTAAGGCCATGCCAGATAAAACTTCATCGCTTTGCGTGACGTTGCTAACTTTGACAGAAAAGCGTAACGCAAAAGGTGCATTTCACAATAAACACTTTGACAACACACACGAATTGCTTGTTAGTGCCGGTTCACACAAGTCAAGTCAAGTCTTGAGCTTTTAAGAGAGAAGGGAAAAGAGAATGCCATTTCTTTTCCCCTCTCTCCTAAAAACTCAAGACTTGACGAGTCAAACTTGACGTGTGTGAACCGGCACTTTAAAATAAATAAATAAAAAAAAATTATACTTGCAGAATGTCAAAGCGAGCAAAAAGATGAGAGTTGCTAAACGTTTCGCTTCGCTCTGCGTTTAAAGTATTTTATGTGACATGTTTCGTATAAGTATAAATATTTCATCTTGGATGTCAAAGCGAATCTCTAACGCAAAGCGAAGCAAAAGTTTTTTCTGACATGGCCTTGAGAGTTGCTAAACGTTTCGCTTAGCTCTGCGTTTAGCGAATCTCTAACGCAACGCGAAGCAAAAGTTTTATCTGACATGGCCTTTATAAAACTTAACTAAAACCCAAATGAATGATTTAAAATTACCTTCGTTATTAAATCGACAAAATTATGACTCCAATAGCGAGGATAATGAACTGGGGCATTTAAAATATGTTTTACTTCTACTAACGCTGTGTTTGAATGAACAGAAAAAGGTCGAACATTAGCACGCATTTCGTATGCTACCACACCCAATGACCACCAATCGACCGGAAACGTGTAACCAGCTGTAATTAAAAACAAAAGGTAGAACAGAAATAAATAAATAAATTTAACTTTAAGTGTTTTAAGGATGTAAATAGTTTATTGGAAAACAATAGTTTGCTGTTCAATTTAAAAAGTGCAAAAGTTTTTGTGCTTAATTCACATTCACATTCAACTCTTACCAACTTCATCCAGTGCACACATAAAAACTTCCGGGGCCATATACGGTTTTGTACCCGACATACTGCAGGCGAGACCATCTTTTGCCAGTCTTGTTGCGATATTAAAATCAGTCAAATGTGCATGACCTGTTGTAAAAATATCAATAATTTGTAAAGAATAAATTGTATTTTTTTGACGTTTTTTTTTTATTAATGGAAACGTAATTCATGGCGAATTTAAAGATTAAATTTAATGTTAGCAATTAATTTATGCTAAAGGGATTTAATTTTACAATTTTTACTCGTACTTTGTTTTAAATTATGTTAAATATTTAATTATGTTTTTAATTAAATGGCTGTTGATGAACGTAGACGTTCGCATAGAATTTTATATGGAAACTATTTTTAAAACTGAGTGTTTTTCATATAAATTTTCTATGCGAACGATAACGTTCGAAATCATTGAATTGGGAGGAAATTTTTACCTAAAAGAAGAGTTCAAAAGAAACTGAATGGTTTGCGTCATAGAAAACGATTAAAATAGAAATAGAGATGAAAAAAATTAGCATCTAAAACACCATTAGAACTGATTATCGTTTACTCCATTCCAAATTTTTTCTTTAAAATCTAATTTTTAAACAATGATTAATTGAAAGATGTCACTTTTTTATATACATAGCAAAATTTTAAAGTCAGGTAAAGGACTTTACAGCGAAATTGCAGAAATTTATCGTTATGAAAAAAAAAAATTTTTTTTCCTGAAATTTCTTGAAAAGTTTTTCGCGAAAACGCTCCAAAAATAAAAAATTTCAAAATGCAGCTATGCTTCTTATTTTTAATTACATATAAAGACATATAAAAAACGTAGTTGCAAACAAAACAAGCCATAAATGATTAAAATCTGGCAACAACTTTCTTTTTAATTCACAAAATACGAATTTTAATTGATATTGGGAGCACCCTAAGAAATGGCGATAAAGGGCAAGTAGGTCTTGAGAAAATGTTATGGACAAAAAAATGTTATCCCCCTAGGGGCGGTTCCTAGGCAGTTATGGGACTATTTGTTAAATATATTTGAACAGTTTTTATGGGAGCCCCCTTAAGGATTTTAGATAGCGGGTAGGTATGAAATGAAAAATAAAGTGGGGTTGGTCATACATTTGACCCATCTAGCACCTGACATCCTAGGCACGGAAAGGGCTAAATTTAGGAATTTAAACAAACCCCAATTTTGTATGTGGGCCCCCTTAAGGGGTTGAGATAAAGGGCAAGTAACTAATTGAGGTCGGTCATACATTTGATACATACGTTTGATTTATTTTCGGTAATTTCGGTCTTTTTAGTAACTTCAATAACCGAAGCCATTTTTGAGTTACACGAAAATATGTTGTGAAACCTCCTCCATTTTTGAAATTACGGTGTATCTTAGTATCTCAGTAAGCACCATTGGATTCAGCGTACCCGAATTATGTTAAAACACCAGGTGCCGGGATTGTCTGTTTTACGGATGCTAACACAACTGTAGTTGTGCAAAGTTTTTTTTATTTTATATTTTAACACGACCGACGTTGCCTTATCCCACTTCTGGCAACTAAACTTTATTTCAGTTGCCATAAGATTATTTCAATGTTACCACCAGTGTTCGAAAATAAACACTAAATATCGCTGCTTAGTGTTCGGTTCGGTACATTAGTGGAATACACAAACGCTAATAGTGTTTATGTAGAAAATCATTAACAAAAAATGTTTCCTTGTTAGTCATCTTTCGAACACAAAAATAATACTGTTTTTATCAAACTCAACAAAAGATGTAAAAATTTAATTCCGTACGGTTTTTTTTAAATCCACACACTTCATTGTGTTCGGTTCGGCTCATGAATGTTCGGCTCATGTCAAAAAAACCAAATATTTTTACAAAAACAAAATACACATACGAAAAAAAAAACAAAATGCCAGCGAAATAATTTTACACAAACAAAACATATGCGCAATACACACACAAGCTGTTCATGGTGCGGTCGTTGCTAAAATTTTTTGTTTGTTCATTTCTTAATCAATGTAAAAAAAGAAATATTATAGAACATTAAAATATAATGTTTGTCTACAGTATCACTACAATTGTTCTGTTTTTTTAACGAAGAACAGAACAATATACCTAAAATGTTCGGCTCTTTCTTGAAAACAGTTACGAACATTATAAAGGTTTTGTGTTCGTCTACACAATCACTAAAAAATAGATAACGTTCTTGGGTGTGTGAGCAGAACGCTAAATAATGTATTTTTTATTTTCGAACACTGGTTACCAATAGCAAGAAGAATTAACAAGCTGTATAATACTTTATTATCCCCAAAAATCCCCAACAAAAAAGTGCTTTTCACCCAAAAAAGTCCTCATGGATTTTCATGAAACTTTGTTCCCAAATACAAAAAAAAATTACCTAGTGTAGGGCATTATTTTTTCGGACTTGATCAACTGTATTTTTTACTTGTTTTTCTATAAAAATCACATACAATTTTTGTATTCCCGAAAATAACTTTGATAATATATGTACTTGCATGTGCCCGTGCAAAAAACTGAACTGGCAAATTGAATTTTTTTCTGTTGTTTTCTTACGAAAACAATAAAATGAAGCAATTTGTCATTTAATTTTGTTTTTTCTTTTTACCCAATTCGATTCGGGAAAAAGTCAACCAATTGTAGGGAAATGCTTTGTTGGTGTTGTGTTTAAGCTTTGATATTGTTACAAGCAAGTCTTTGAGTGTTTATAATTCTTATTCGCTTCAAGGTTTTATTTGTGTGTATACTATTTTTAGCTTCTCTAAAATCTTTGGAAAAGGTTTCCTAATGATCTGGCCTAAGCAACCAGTGAAATATGCGCATCTTTCTTTCAACAATAAACTTCAGTGTATTTATGAAATATAGAAAATTGGGAATTTAGCACGTCATACAAAAATCTTTTAATGATAAACTTTGTATTCCCGGAAAAAACTTTGATTTTTTTTATTTGTATTTTTTTTAGTTCGAAAAAATAATTTAAAAAAACATTTTTTTTAAAGGCAACACTTTACCACCCCGTAACTGGAATAAACATTGTAGAAAAAAATATACCCTACAAGAAATGCATAACCAAAACTAAAAAAATTACTATTACTATAACACTATATTGGTCAACACTACCGGTCATATAACTAGTAAAATGACCGGTAGTCTTCTTGTAGGGTATCTTACTAAAACCAGTGTTGTCAAAACTTATTTAGGAAAAAATGCAAGATTTTGTTAAGAAAAAACTAATGCTATGTTCACACTTGGGTTTTTAAATGGTTTAAAGCAAACTTTTGATTAAGTTAATTGTTTAATGATGACTCGTCCCAAACGCAGCACCCTGTAAAATACTAACGGTCCTTAAATTGTTATTTACATATTTATTTCACATTTTGTCATTATATTGATTTTCTTGTACTTATGTTAACTTGCAAGATCTTTTTTACAATCATTAAGACTCACTCTAGTTTCAACCTTTAAACAAAGAACAAGTAAATTAAAAAGTAAAAAACAACAAAAACATTAAAACAAGTGACAAATTAAATTGTGAAAATAAATAAGAAAAACAAAGTTTAGAAACAGAAAATTGTGACCCAAAATATTTAATAAAACATAAACAACAAAAAATTAAATAAAACTAAAATACAAAAACCGAAAATAAAAAAGGTGTTTTTTATTAAAGGAAAACATAAGAAAAAAAGAACCACAAAAAATCAACCCCCAAACATTTGGTCCTTCGAACCGGATCATAAAGTGTAGTGTATATAAAACAAAAGCAAAGTTTTTATTAAAAAAAATTAATAAAATAAAAATTAATTAAATTAAAATTGTTTGCAAAAAACAAAATTTGAAAAGTTAATAGTGAACAAGCTAACGGGACCCAAATTCTTTGGCGCAGTAGCAGCAGCATCAGCAGACACACAACAACAACAACAAAGAAGAATTAATCTACAAGCAGTGACACAAAAATCAAAAGACCCAACAACAACAAGTAAGTCAAAGTATACAACACAACAAGAAATAAATATTCTGGCTTGTTGTGTTACTCTTTAATTTTTTTGCCGCTGCAATTTTTAAGAGAAAAACCCGTGACGTCACTACCCAAATAAATTAAAACCGAGTTACCATTGCGTCCATTTTTGGAAAATACCGGGGAAACAAATCGCTTTGTGGGACTCTTAAAATTTTTTAAATCATTATAATTTTTTCAATACTTGTTGTTGTTATATCGCTAGCAGGTACTTTTTTGACCCAATTTAATAGTTTTTTTCACGATTCTTGTTTATCTAATAAATAATGGCACTCGATAAATTTGTTAATTGTACAAATGACCTTTTGGATTTTGAAAGCGAGTATTCAGAATCAAAGGCAGGTGAGGACATTCATAGTTTAGAAGTTCTTCGAGTAGAACTAGACTCACTTTGGCAGCAAATCAAAAGGGCTTATGAAGAGTGTAGGGACAAGAAACCGGAAACTGGCGAACAACCGGTAGACAGGCAGAAACTTCGCGATCGATATAAAAAGGCCCTGGCTGCATACAAAACTTGTTTGGCCTCACTTAACGCGGAAATTCTGGCGCTTTCTGCCCCGACTGATGACACGAGTAAGCACGAGCGGGTTTCGTCTGCGGAAAACCCAATTTTAGAAAACAGCGACGTTTCGTCTATTCGGCTGCCACCTTGCGATATAGATACATTTTTAGGTGATTTTGTGACGTGGCCAACCTTCCGCGACCTTTTCACTGCCCTATATTTAAATAATGCACGACTCAGTAAAATTGAAAAATTATTTCATTTGCTTCAAAAAACTGGAGGAGGCGCTAGGAACATAGTTTCAAATGCCCCATTAACCAACGAAGGCTTCGATATAGCCTGGAAAAATCTTGTTCTTCAATACGAGAACAATCGGATTCAGGTCAACGAACAATTGAAAATTTTATTTGACCTTCCGAAAGTTACCGAAGATTCAGGCCAATCTATTCAGACACTACAACGAACCGTTAATGGCTGCATTCAAGCTTTAAATGCTTTAAGGGTAGAAACTGGCACTTGGGACCCCTTCCTGGTATATCTTTGCTCGACCAAGCTCCCCCGAACACTTTTGAAGGAATTTGAAAACTCTCTTCAAGAAATAACAAAGGTTCCATCGTGGGAACAATTTAACACTTTTTTGACTCACCATTCTAAGACTTTAGAGTCAATTGCGGCCATCACACAACCTAAACCCTATCAACAAAAAAAGGAAAGTTCCAAACCGTTCACTAAACAAAAACAGGTTCACAGTTTTCATACAAACGCGACTCAAACCAATAACGAGTCGAAAACTCAGAAACGTTTTCCATCAAAGGGAGGACAAAAAGACTCTACGCACAATTGTCAACATTGTAAAGAGCCTCACCCATTACGATCCTGCCCTAAATTTTTAGAAAAAAATGTGAATGACCGAATTCACATAGCAAAAGTCACAAATTCATGTTTTAATTGTTTGTCAATAAATCATGGTGTCAAGGACTGCTCAAGCAAATATAGTTGTAGGCTGTGCAAACAAAAACATAACACTTTGTTGCACAAGGCAACGCTGACCCAGCCTATAAGTTTAACACCAATTAACGCTGACGAGCAAGCTAGTACAAGTGCTGCAGCGCAAGCCCAATACATACAGTCCACTTCCCGATCAGGTATTCCTAACCTGACTTCCTTGACCCTGCGGGGAAATAATCAGTCCTCGACACAACTAGTAGACAAACAAACTTTGTTATTCACTGCAATGGTACAAATCGAAACTAGAGGCGCAAGATACCAGGCAAGAGCAATCATCGACCCTGGATCCCAATCCACGTTTATATCGGACAAGTTGAAAAACCGATTAAACTTACCTACAAAACGTAATATAGTACACGTTTCCGGCTTGAGTCAGACAGTTTCTGAAACTTCGACCAAAGCCTGTTTGTTTAACCTTTGCTCCAGGGTGGACACATCGTTTAAGTTAGAGGTATGGGCACCAGTTTTGAAGACCCTTCCATCCAATTTACCGCCCCAAACGTTAAACGCAGAACAATTCGCAGAGGCTGCAAAACTAGAACTTGCAGACCCACACTTTCATCAAAGTCGACCCATCGACCTACTAATAGGCCTCGACTTAGGCCCCTCAATATATAGTATGGAAACACCGATGCGGTCCATTGGATCCCTTTTGGCACAAAAAACAGTATTTGGCTGGATTGTGGGGGGACCAATTTGTACAACAACTTCACCTAGAAAAACGATAGCGTTACTAAACACATCGTCCCTGGACCGAATCCTCACACGCTTTTGGGAGGTGGAGGAGACCCCAAAAAAGGTTTTGAGGTCAGAAGAGGACACGCAGTGTGAAAATCACTACAAGTCTACAACCCGTAGAAGTGATTCGGGTAGATATATTGTTACCCTACCCTTTAAAAATGGCGAAGAAATAGGCGTATCTAGAAATATTGCCATGGCCCAATTTTTGAGAATGGAGCGCATGCTTAGCCAAAAGCCAGATTTTAAAACACAATACGACCAAGTTATTGTAGAATACCTCGAGCTAGGACACATGAGGAAAATTTCTCCCCTGGAAATTAATAAATACCCAAATTATTACCTGCCGCATCACGCAGTAATAAAACCCGAAAAGTTGACTTCGAAGATTAGAGTAGTTTTCAACGCATCGAGCCCGTCTTCAAATAAGAGAAGTTTGAATGACATTTTGTATCCAGGACCCATACTTCAACAAGACTTAGTGCTCATAATATTGAAGTGGAGATTCTTCCGTTTTGTGTACAACGCAGATGTCACAAAAATGTATCGCCAGATACTCATTGACCCTACGCAAACAAAATATCAAAGGATATTGTTTAGAAAATCTGAGGCTGATCCTATTGAGGATTACGAACTCCTCACAGTGACGTTTGGAGTTAATTGCGCGCCCTTTCTTGCCATAAGAACCCTTCTTCAACTAGCCGAAGATATAGGGACAACTCACCCCCTGGCGTCAAACAGCTTACAACACAACATGTACGTAGATGACGTTTTAGCTGGTGGCCACACATTAAACGAAGCCATCAAATCACGAAAAGAACTTACAACTGTTCTAAAATCTGCCGGTTTCGATCTTATGAAATGGACCTCAAATGATCCACGAGTAATTCAAGATTTGCCAAATGAGACCCTACTACCGCTCGACTGGTTAAACTTATCCGAGAACGCCGGAACCAAGACACTCGGGATAAAATGGAACATTTCCTCAGACTCTTTTACATTCCCTGCCCCAGTTGTTGAATTGAAAGAAAATTACACAAAAAGGGAAGTTTTATCTACAATTGCCAAATTCTTTGACCCTTGCGGATGGATAGCTCCAGTAATTGTTGATGCCAAGTTAATCATGCAACAGATTTGGTTAGATAAAGTCGACTGGGATGAAAACCTAAAACCCTTGACTTGCTTCAAATGGCAAAAATTCGTGAAAAACTGCTCTGCAATAAATGCCCTAAAAATTCCTCGTTGGATCCAGTACAGCCCTAATTTAAATGTTGAAATACATGGCTTTAGCGACGCCTCAGAAAAGGCTTATTCTGCGACTCTTTACGTCCGAATACAGTCTGAAAATTCTATATTTACATATTTACTGGCCTCTAAGACTCGTGTTGCTCCCGTTAAACAAATATCGCTACCACGTTTGGAGCTTTGTGGATCAGTTTTACTGGCAAATTTAGCCTCAGGAATCCTGCCGAATCTTCAAACTACGCAAATCGACACATATTTTTGGACCGACTCAACAATAGTACTGGCCTGGTTAAAGAAACCCCCCTGCACGTGGAACACCTTTGTTGGAAATCGTGTCTCAGAAATTGTAGATAAAGTCGGCAATAGTCATTGGCAACATGTCGACTCAAAAGAAAACCCAGCAGATATAGCCAGCCGGGGATGTACGCCCCAAGAATTAGAAACCCACAACTTATGGTGGTATGGACCTTCATGGCTAAAATTACCCAAAGATAAATGGCCAAAATCCAGAAGTCCAGATGACACCAATTTAGAAGCAAAAACTGTAAAGACGTTAACTACTACTACCCAGGAGGACCCATTGAATCGTTTCTCCAATTTGTCGCGCGCTTATAGAGTTTTAGCTTATGCCCTACGTTTCTGGAGAAATACTGGTGTAAACAGAACCCGCCTTCGGATATCTTCAAACGAGGTTACACCAGAAGAAATAAAAGATGTCAAAACACGACTCATTATTTTGACGCAAAAACAACACTTCCCAGACGAATATAAGCAGTTGAAGCTCAAGCAAAGGATTTCGTCTTCTAGCAGTATTTTGACCCTCAACCCGTTCATGGACCAACTAGGCGTCATCCGAGCCAACGGACGTCTGGTTCAATCACCAGCGCTCACATATAACGAACGACATCCAATATTGTTGCCGTACAACTCTAAGTTCACCAGATTGCTGACCGAATTCACTCATAAAATCACTAGTCATGGGATAAACCAACTTATGGTCCGAGTACTTCGTACGGAATTTTGGATTTTTCGTTTGAGGCCCTTAGTAAAAATGGTGATTAATAATTGTAAGACTTGTGTTTTGTACAAAAAACAAACTTTGAGTCAGATCATGGCTTCCTTACCACCAGAGCGCACAACACTTTCTCGCCCTTTCACCACAACTGGAGTCGACTACGCTGGACCCTTCAACATTCGAAACTTTACTGGTCGAGCCTGCCTTATCACAAAAGGGTACGTCTGCATATTTGTATGCTTTGCCACTAAAGCTGTTCACTTAGAGCCAGTAAGTGATTTATCGACCCAAGCCTTCCTAGCTGCCTTTTCCCGTTTTATTGGAAGACGTGGATGTCCAGCAATCGTATACTCGGACAACGGCACGAACTTTGTCGGAGCAGCAGAACTCATCAAAAAAGATCGTCTAGAATTTATAAAAACTCTTCAATCCCAAGTTACACACAACTATAGCCATCAAAATATCATTTGGAAATTTATACCCCCTGGTGCCCCACATATGGGCGGACTCTGGGAAGCCGGTGTAAAGTCATTCAAAACCCACCTAAAGAAAATGATACCAGATATGAAATTCACCTTTGAAGAGTTGTCAACAATTCTCACCCGCATAGAATCGTGTTTAAACTCTAGACCCTTAAGTCCTGCTAGCGATGACCCAAATGACCTTAACCCATTGACCCCTGGACACTTCCTTATTGGAACTCCATTATTGACCCCAGCCGAACCTGATGTAAGCAGCGAAAACCTGACCCTCATCAACCGCTGGAAACGCCTAAAGGTCATCTACCATTCATTTTGCCAAAGATGGAAATCCGAATACCTGGCCGAACTGCATCGCAGGTACAAGTGGAAGTCTCAGAGGGATGACGTTAAAGTCAACGACTTGGTGGTCATCAAAAACAACAATTTGCCCCCCAATGAATGGCAAATGGGCCGAATAACGAAGACCCATATTGGTACTGATCAACACTGTAGAGTTGTCGACATCCAGACAAAAAATGGGATCGCTACCAGACCCATTACAAAAATTGTGGTTTTGTTTTAAAATATACTTAACACTCTTTAAAAGAAAATTTTCCCAACTAATGTTTCACTGAATTCCTACTTACAGGTATGGCATCCCACAAAACAATTCTAAGTTTCTCATCAACAGATTTGATTGCCGTCAACATATTCAACCCCACACGACCCGCAAACTTGAATCGAAGTGAGATCCTAGATGCCATATCTGCCAAAAATCATCACAACACCTTGTTTACATTGTAACCTGGTTTGCGGACCTATGTTTACCTGCACCAAGTCATGGGGGCCGGAATGTTTAATGATGACTCGTCCCAAACGCAGCACCCTGTAAAATACTAACGGTCCTTAAATTGTTATTTACATATTTATTTCACATTTTGTCATTATATTGATTTTCTTGTACTTATGTTAACTTGCAAGATCTTTTTTACAATCATTAAGACTCACTCTAGTTTCAACCTTTAAACAAAGAACAAGTAAATTAATATAATGACAAAATGTGAAATAAATATGTAAATAACAATTTAAGGACCGTTAGTATTTTACAGGGTGCTGCGTTTGGGACGAGTCATCATTAAACATTAATCAAAGCCGTTCACATTACATTTGAGATGATTAAGATGACAGATGATTAAGAAAAAACACAACAAACAAATTTATATTTCTTTTAAGTATTAAAAATGGATAAAAATACTTTTATAAAGTTATCAGAAGATTAGTTTAATCATTTTAATGATGAAATTGTGAAAATGTATGAATTATTTAAGGAAAACAAATAAAAAACATTAAGCAGAAATCGTGTACACGTTGTACACGTTTATGTTATCCGATTCTACATTATACTCAGTTGAGGTATGTTCAGTGGATTCCATGTGATTAATAAAGTGATTTAATTGTAAGCATGTCAATTTGGTAAATCATCTCGATCTTGATGTGATTAGAGCTTAATCACGTTCGAGTTTCTTAAACGCGTTTAAGAAACCAAAATGCTAAAATATTTAAAAAAAAAAATTTGAAAAATCTTTATTAAAATAAGGGCCAAGCACATTTTATAAAATATGCTGCATTTTGTCCTTCAGCTTTTGCAACGATGTGTAAAATTGCCCTTAACAAGGGTTAGTTAGATTATCGACAGGCGCATCTGAACTGTGTACAGCACATAAACTTAAACCGTTTCTGCTCAACGTTGTAACAAATTCTTTTAAAAGGGATTGGATGGTTTTAGGTTATGTCCGCAGCATTATTGTGCTTTCTTGTTTCTGCATGTTGCTTCAGGCCTCTAAATTTAGAAACAATATCGCATTTGCAGTAATTTAAAAAGGCTTTTTCTTCTGTTTCTTGCGCCCATTCTTTTAACTTTAAGTGGTTCAGCCAATCTTTGTGAAACTTTTTTGAATAGGTTCTACTAATTTTTGAAAATTTTATCTTTTTTTTACTTTTAATTTCAGTTTATTTAAATCCACATTAATGAGCATTTACATTGCTGCATTTTTTTTACATTTATTTCAATGTTAGAATCTTTCGTTTTTTTCTGTAATACAGTCAAATCCCGATAATTCGTACCCCGATAAATCGATATTCCCGATAATTCGTAATAAACTGTCGTTCCCTTGAAAAAATCTCGTTAATTCGTAAAATTTCCATACATTTTGGTCCCCTCGCTAATTCGTAATTTTTTTTTTTCAAATAAAATATTCTTTACCACTTATAAATCGTAATTGTTTGCTAAGTACCACTTATAATTATTGAGCATATTTTCAATTTCCCACGTTATTAATTTAAAAAATATCGAGTGAAAAAAAGATTTAAAGCCCTTTTCCAAAATCGAATAAACGCATTAATTTTTTAAAATCCATAATGATTCAAACATAAACTAAATTTAAAATTAAGTCATTCATTTCAAGGAGAAATTAAATAAATTCATATTCCAAAATATCTTAAATACTTTACACTTAATAAAATACCAAACTACCTAATACTTTATGGCACTGCAAGGAGTCAACAATCACACTCTTTCATGTGTAAACAGTTTTGTTTTATCGGATTAACATTTCTCTTTATACTTGTACGTATGATTAATTTTTATTGCCATACCGATGTATTATCATACGTTATGAATGATTACAACGGGTTTTGTAAGTCGCATATCTTAACTTAATAATAAAAAAAAAAAATCTATTGAAAAAAGCAATAATTTACATCCGAAACTTTTCGCTTTCATTCGTTGTCTTTTTTGACACAGTGCTAAGATTAAGTTAAATACAAATGCCAGGTTATTTGTATGACTTTCTTTTTTAACACACACACACGCACACACTCACTCTTACCTACTGATATTCTCTTTATAATCTTAGCATGAGAGTTATAGAAATTGATAGCATGCTCTTTTTTTGTAGTTATTGTTAAAACTCTGTTTACAGGCAAGAATTGGGAAAGTTGGTACCATTGTGTTCATATTTGCATACAAGTTTGTCGTTCCGTTTGTAACTCAGCCTGATCGGTCCACAAATGGCGGAGACATAAGCAAAAACTATGACTGCGTCTAATTTTATCCAAGAATTCATTGTTGTTGTTGTTTTTTAAATTTTATTTTTATGTATATCTGGAGAACGACAAGAGCCAAAGTTTCCAAATTAGGTACAAGCATCTTGGTTGTCAATTCACAACATCCGACACAATGTGGGCGGGATTTGACAAGTGGACGTGGCACACAGTTGAAAGTTAAAGAACCGTATTTATATAACTTTCTGTAATTTTCGCATTATGGTGAAGGGTATATAAGAATCGGCATAGCCGAATATGACACTCTAACTAATTTTGGTATAATTCGGCCTTCAAAGTACAATTGCACACAAATGACCAATTTTTTACAATTTAAAAACTTTTTCAGTTTTCTAAGAGCTTTTATTCCTAAATTTCGGTTAAGATAATCCGTTGTGGTGTGGGGAAACTTTTTTTCTCTACAGATGATGTTTTGCCAAGATGTCTTGTCCAAACAGTATCGTCTACGTGTGTGGACACCCACAACCAGCTGGGAGTTTTAGTACATTACATAATAAATCTGTACTGTGTTGTTAAAACCGAAATAATAGCCAACGCCCGCAGTCCTAAAAAAACTACCAGATTTGAAGCAACGCGTTTGGGCACGATTTGGCTTTTGGTAAGTAGTCCATATATTTTTGAACTTCTGTCTTTCTTTCAGTCACGTCACGCTGATAAAAAATTCAACAGCACTCTGAGCTGGCGCTATCCAAAGGATTTCAATCTAACCCAACTACAATGTCCCCCAAGGCCATTAACATCAGCCAGGCTGAAACCAAGATTTATGAAATTTCGCGCTATTGAAATTAAGAGTCCAGTAAGATTTTGTAGCTTAAACTACTTCCAATTAAACTTCAAACTGTTTAAACAAGTGACCCTGTTATACAAAAAAAAAAAAAAAATAACACAAAGACATTGACAATCATCTTGACACTTTTTTAATACTTGAAGAGCTCGATCTACAAACTACTGTGCAAAATAGCCAGCTATACTCAACATGTTACCGAATCTCTAATTAAACACATTACAGGAAAATTGTCCGTACATACAAAATATCTTTGCATTTTGTTAGCCATAGTCAAGTTCTTACCCAGTCCAGAATGAGTCACCGTATTATTATCTAGACCCTAATGTGAGCATAGTAAAGACTTACCGTTTTATCTTAAGTTCACATGTCGCTTCCCCCACCCACATTTCGAAGTACCAGATATGCCCCGATTATAAGTTTAAAATCAGTCACTCTTCTAAGGTTAACAGGACGCTTAACGGGACGCGTGGCATTACCTTCGTTACCTGTATGGCTTTGTTGCTACCTTAATACCCACAGGCGGGAATTTTAGTACATTATGAACCTATGCCTAATTTAGAAGCTGAAGCTTTCTCACTTGTCCACGAACTATCTTGTCTTCTGGATGCTACTGGTTGCAGTAGTATCAGATATGACCCTGGTCACTTGCTATAATATTAAGAAATCTGCCAGGTTTAGTCCCTAGTCAAGCTTTACCAATATTCCCTAAAACTGCAGCGCTTGCAACGTAATCAACACCCCTGGAGGAATACGGTAAAGTACAATAACATTTTAAGTTATACAAAGATGTAGACATGCTCTGGGAATTGCCAAGTAGTAACCAGTCCAGATCAATGCAATTTTCTAGTCTAGCTGAGATTAAGCGATATTGATGCAACAAGCACTTTGTTAAAAAAAATGTATGTTGGTACAATTAAGCTTAAAGAAGTACAATCTTAAAACTCACTTTGCCATCCCTGCAATAGAATCATCGACATGCTGCGTATCCTTGTATGCAAATTTATTTTTTTGCGTTTGTATGAGTGGCTGCATAATCAAACACTTATAATAAAAGCAGAAAACTTAATACACACTTTTATCTTCATTTCCCCTTTAGAATGTATCAACTTAAATAAAAATCCCCCAACCCCATTCACAAGCTTTACACATTTTATTAATTTGAATTTTGAAAAGATGTTACGTTAATGCCTTTCAAGGTTATTGGGTATGATTTTCGCTTTTGAAAATAAATTTAATGTAAATCTTTGTGCGATGTGAATTATAAAGCTGTTCATCCGCATCTACACGCAGAGAAAAAACATGGTTGAAGTATGGTCTTAAAAAACATATTATGACCCCTGCAATGGCAACGAGCAAACCTTTGATGTTTTTAACAAAACTTTTTTCAAAATTGATTATATTCTGTTTCTATTTAACAATAAAGTGGTTACCTCCCTTGAAACTTCAAATATGGTTGAATTTAACAATTCAATGTTTTAATAAAATACACTTAAACATATTTTGTTAACCTTAACCGTATTATTATCACGGCAATCATATTATGGTTAAATTCATCCATTCAAAAGCTATAACCATATTATGGTTGCCTCCAAACATGTTGTGGTCAGTGTTGCCAAAACTTGGTGACCAAAAATGTCTAAAAACTCATTAAAATTCAATAACAAACATAAATAATTCATTAAAAGTTGTTAACGATGAAATTGTAAGTTAAGATCATTTTCTTAAATAAGAATAAACGTTACTTATTATTTTGAAAGATATTTAAAAAATTAAATCATCGATAAATTCGATATCTTTATTGTTCATTTCATTGGAAACACTCGTGCTCATTAGTTTTAAATAATTAGAAGGTAAATCATAATCACGACAACATTTACCCAACCTTTTAAGCCCAGATCTACAATACAAGTAAGAAAGTATAGTCGGTTAACCCCGACTATATGATACCCTACAACACATTAGAACCTATGTACCAAATGTTATCAAATACATACTCACCAATATTGCGATATGTACTTTGCGCACAAGGTTTACATGGACAGCCAGCCAGCCGGAAAAACATCGTTAAGTGGACTCAGAAAGTGATTCTGAGTTAATCGGTATACGTAAAGGTGGGCTTTTAAGAGTGATACAAAAATCAGCAAAAACGTATAGTACCCTTTTTTTTTTTTTTTTTTTTTGATAGGCCCCCTACTAATGCATTGCATTGTGTTGGAACTAGGAAAATAGGTTATAGGAAGGAGGATAGAGGGAGTAGTGTTTGTGAACATTCGATTTGAACTTGATCATGTTGAAGGTGAGAGGGAAGACTTCGGTAGGAAGGTTATTCCCCATACAAACAGTCCGGGGAAAAAACGAATTCTCTCTGTATCAGATCCCTAATTTCGTCAGAACACATCCCATTGTAGTAACGATAAAACAGGCAAATACAACCCACATTGCGACGGTGCTCAAGGGAGTCAACAGAATTGGACACCCTACTGTCACCAATGAGAACCTTCGCCCTCTCCTGCACGCGATCGAGAAGCTCCAAAATAGACTTTGAAGCACCGGCCCACACATGAGATTTGTATTCCATACGCGGTCGGATATAGGTGGTATAAATAGTAAGGAGATCAGATGGAGTGAATCTATTGTGGTATTTTATTGTTATGGTAAAAATATTTACTTAATTAAAAAAATCGAATTAACGGTTGCTAAATGTAAATTACTTTGGCTAAATACCCTCTCTACTTCAGCACTACGCCATGGAAGTGGGAGCAACTTTACAGTCAATTCTGAAATTTCAAAAAAAAAATTTGTTGCCGCCTGCATCTCTTTATTGAAATCTTGCAACCAGAAAGAAACACCGATGTTTGTGCTGATCCATTTTATAAATTTAAATTTTGAAAGATGTTTCAGCGTCATAGTTTATAGTGATTTTCAACATTTATAAAAGTAGTGATTTAAATTAAAGGCGTTTTAATTGTTAAAAATGTTAATTTAACATTTAAAAATTTTTACAATAAAATAAAAATTATTCTTTTAAAAGAAAAACGGCAAAAAAAACAAGTTGAAAAATGGCTAATTGCTAAACAGGGTGAAAAATGGCTAAATCTAGCCACTAATTGGCTAAATTGGCAACACTGGTTGTGGTTAATATTTAATAACTATAATATGTTTGAAATTAAAACATTTTTTACCATATTATGGTTGATTTCGGGAAAATTTTTGCTGATTTGAACCACTGACTATGTTATGGTTAATTTTGAACATAATATGGTAAGTTTTGACCATTATTATGGTAAATATTGACCAAAATATGATTAATTTTTACCATATTATGGTTGATTTCGGGAAAATGTTTGCAGATTTTAACCACTGACTATGTTATGGTTAATTTTGAACATAATATGGTAAGTTTTGACCATTATTATGGTAAATATTGACCAAAATATGATTAATTTTTACCATATTATGGTTGATTTCGGGAAAATTTTTGCTGATTTTAACCATACTATGGTCATATTTAAACATAATATGTTAATCTGCAAACATAAACATTGTTTGATTCCAACCATAGTATGTTGCTCTTAGAATATGGTTACCTCCATCCATATTTTTTTTCTACGTGTACAAAAGTGGTTCTGTGTATCTTTGCATCTATCTTTTCTTAAGTTCGTGTGTAGGAGTTAATGTATTTATGTCAGTTTGGGTAACATTAATATATGCCAGTAACAATATAGCAAGAATAAAAATTATAATGATGCCTTTTTCTTTTCTCATTTTTTTCTTCTTTTTTTTCTGAAAAGTCCCTTGAAATACAAAAGTGTAAAAATATATTTATGGATATGTCCTTTGATTTTTATGGATTTCTTCAGGAATGGTTTTTGTTTGAACTTTATTTAAAGGATTTGTAAATTTAATGTAATTTATTTTTAACTTATGCAAACAATTTTTAAGCCAAATTTTTTAAACACCAAATACTCTAATGGCAAGTTTATAAGGGCCGATGTTGAATGTGAACCACACTGAAACGTCAAGTTTTTTTCTGCATTTCATTTGACATTTCTTAATTTCAGACTAACTCAATTGAACCATGGAAATATACACAAGGTGGGAAGATCAGGTATATATTTTCCGGAGCACATTCTACAATTATAATATTTATTTTTTATGAAAATTGAGTTGTATTTCAATACAAGTTGCAAGGGAAGTGGGCGGATATTTTTCAAATTTCACACAAATGATTCTGAGTGCTTAAAATTGTTCAAAATGAGACACGGTATCACGGTACTTTAGGAGGTCAAAATGTTAAAAAAAAGAACAATGTACCAACTTTGACATCCCTGATTCGGCTACGCCTAACCTTTAAGACCCTCTACACACAGTTCGAATTTTTAAGGAGTGGGCACTACACGTAGAAAAAAATATGGTTGGAGGTAACCATATTCTAAGAGCAACATACTATGGTTGGACTTAAACAATGTTTAATGTTTGCAGATTAACATATTATGTGTAAATATGACCATAGTATGGTAAAATCAGCAAACATTTTCCCGAAATCAACCATAATATGGTAAAAATTAACCATATTTTGGTCAATATTAACCAAAATAATGGTCAACACTTACCATATTATGTTCCAAATTAACCATAATATGGTCAAACTTTCGCAGAATTTTGACAAAAGTAACCATATTATGGTCAGAATTAACAATAATATAGTCAATGTTAACCATATTATGGTTATTTATTTCATCAATTTTTTCAATTTGCTTGTTAAATGTCAAATTATAATTTTATTTAATTTATTTATTCCTGATAGGTGTTCCACTTTTATAAAAAATCCCCTTTGATTCATATTCCAGCCTGTGACGACCTTCATTACCATTTTTTCTGTTCTAATAGTTTATTCTACGTAAATTTTTGTATTTTAATCAATAATTAAAATAAAATTAATGAGAATTTTTTTCAATCTAAGCATCAAGGTATGTACATTAACCCAAGGTAGACTTATTTGGGAGTGTAAACGTGCTGCTTTATAAAAATACCCGACTTGTCAAAATTGTCTTCATATAAAACAAAAATAATTTAAATGAACACATGTAAAAATTTTGGCTCATACCCACGAATTTGACAGTTGGGTTTTATGTCTGTCCGCTAACGAGTTTACCTTGTGTAAATATACCTTTCCAAATAACTATTGTAAAGTGCAAACGACCAGAATGTTGTTGCTATTTAAACATAATATATGCTTTAAATTTAAAATTAAACATACAATGTTTATTAACCATAACATGTTTGGAGGCAACCATAATATGGTTATAGCTTTTGGATGGATGAATTTAACCATAATATGATTGCCGTGATTATAATATGGTTAAGGTTAACATAATATGTTTAAGGGTATACCTCTATACTTTATTTTGTTAAAACATTATATTGTTAAATTCAACCATATTTGAAGTTTCAAGGGAGGTTACTACTTCATTGTTAAATAGAGACAGAATATTATCAATTTTGAAAAAATTTAGTTTGTTGCCATTGCAGAGACCATAATATGTTTTTTAACCATTCTTCAACCATGTGTTTCTCTGCGTGTATATGGTATCTAAAAAATATATCATGATTTGTTTCAGAAATATTATAAGGCGGAGTGGTTTCTGATCCCATGAAACTGTGACAGACCAAATTTTACTGCAATAGCATGATTCGTAACGGTTTAAGGCGTTGTTTAATGTCTTTTGAAATTGGAACTTATATTGGGTCTATAATAACTTATGGACCGGCCTTAACAAAATTTTATTTTATGTGATTTCCAGTCATATTAAATAAATTGGAGCGAGAATTAAACGAGAATGGGTGCATTCTGCCACCAATTTATGCTAGTTTTGTTTTACAAAACTATAAATTTTCAAGCGAGGTTGTTCCACATTAAGGTTCATAATTCTTTTCCTACTGAACCGATTATGCTGGATTTCAATCCCAAAATGTAAGAAAAACTATAAGAGGATTACACAACAGACGGACAGACAGACATGGTTAAATCGACTTAAAATTACTAAAGGAGCCAGAATGTATATACTTTATAGGTTCTTAGATGTATATTAAAAAGTTCCACACGGAATGAAAAGCTAAGTATACCCTCATTAACCACTCTTGGCGGTGGAGGGTAAATAAACAATGAAATATGCAATAAAGCATAAATATACCACAACTTTATGGAATAATATTTTACTACTTAAGGGCAAATTAAACCACACAAATGGCTTGGCAAATATGTCAAAATTTTACGTTTGTACAAACATTTTGTGTTGTAAATTGCGGTGTTTGCTGTTTGTACAAACATTTGAAGCAATGTTTGTAGAAATATTAAAAATTTTTAATAATTGGCAGACATATTGGATATTTGTCAAAATTTTTACAGTGTATAGTGTTAAATGTAATCATTTCAGTGAAAATTTTGCATAGTGAAGACGTATAAGAAGAAGCATTAAGAAATGGACGAGGAAAAAATATTTTTAAATGAATTTATTGACCTCTATAAATATCTAGATTGTGTTGCTTGTTGGCAAACAAGATAACAAAAATAAAGCGCAAGTTTTCCAAGCCATTTCTGTGGTTTATAATGCCCTTTAGTCTCGCAATCTGTAAAAACTGTGCATTTTAACGCCCACGCAAATAAACTATAAACTAAATTCATACAAACTTCGTAAATTTGCCTAACAATTTTGGCCCGTAAAAAGATTCAAGTTTTAATACATCACGAACAACAAATTCTTCAAAATACTCTGAGAAACTCAAGTTTTAGCTTTCTTTGGGCGGTTTTCAAAACAAATTTTTTATTTTTTTGTAATGACTTTTCATTCAAACTGAAATTAACAACCTGTTCGTCAATTTCGATCGGTAATGTTTTTGTTTTAAATGTAATTTTCTATGCGAACGTTAATTGAACCGTTAATTTCAGAAACTCGTCAATTTCGCCGTTTTTATATGTCAGTTGACGGATTTCTGAAATAAACGATTCAATTTTTGTAATTGTTTAAAATTGCACAAAAGTTAAATTATTTTTATGAAAAAGGAATTTTACAACATGAAATAAATTAAAATTTTATTGGTAATTTTTCATTCTTGACTGACCTGAGTAGGGATGGGCAAGTTGAAAAAATATATCGATATATATGGAATCGATATTTTTTTTAGAGTATCGATATTTATTATTTCAAAAATATCGATATATCGAACGTATTTTGCTGAAACTATTACCAAATTAAAAAATTCTGTATACCTTTGTACAAACATTTGTATGAACAAATTAATTATATGTAATTACATTGTTACTTTTTATTGTTTCATTTTATTTAAAAAAATTAATAAAAACAAAAAAATTTAATCAAAACAAAAAATTTAATTATAAAAAAACAAAAGGGAAGAATACAAAAAAACCATAAGAAAAAAAAAATATATTACGAAAAATTTAAATGGAAGTAAATAAGTCATGGAAGTACCAATTTTCTTAAAATTTGAATTGCACCCCAAAAGTACCAACTGGTTTTAGTCAAACCAGTAATCATCAGATATGGACATCAGGAGCACTCTCTATTTTATGTGCACTCCAGACAATCTGCTTCTTGTATCCGGCACTGCTTCTTAAAAATGCCAATTATTTTAGATCTTCATATTTGTTTAAAAAAACATATGATGCATGCAATGATTCCAATTCTTAAAAAACATATTGTTTGAAAAACGGCTAAAATTTTGAGTTCTTAATGAAGACTGACTTTAAAAAATATCGAATTCGATAGTCGTATTTCAATATCGATACATCGATATATCGGTATTTAAAATATCGGCGATATATATCGATTACATTTTTTTTAAATATCGATATTTTGATATATCGATATTTTTTGCCCATTCCTAGACCTGAGGCTCGAACCCAGGCGTTTTTATGGACAGGTTACCCTTATTATTTTTCGTATTAAAGCTGTTAACAAGTTGACTTTCCTTCTTTGCTTTTTGTTTTAAAACGCTATTCCAAATAAAAACCAGGTGTGCCCTTAGTTTTGCGTTGCCTTATTATAAATTTGCATTGAAAATACCTACACATTTTTTTCCAATAAGGGTCCTCATGATGTCGCTTAAAATTGCCATTTGTGCAAATGCGCAAACTTACGAGTCTTGTTTCATGAAGCCCCTTTTTTACTTTTGTTTAATTTTTACCCAGCATTTACACATGCCACTGCCAGTTTGAAAAACTCAATACACTCACACTTTTTTACTAATACACTCACATTTTTCGCAATGGCAGCTCCAGTGGCAGCTAAAATTGCATGCGAGTGGAAATTTGGCACTTGCATGCCACAAAATGTCAAAACGATAAGCAATGTTACCCTGTTAAAAATTTAATGCAAATTTACTGGATTATTGTCAAATTGTAATTAAACTTTTAACTTGATAAATGTATTATTATGATTAATTTTTGAAACGCGCATTAATAAAAGCAAGTTTGTTAATTATAGAGCATTAATATTGTTTAAATAATGCTTATATAAATAAATGAAAAAATTTCCCCAAAAATGTGCCAACATGATTAACTCGGTAACTCTATTTTGTTTTCTGGTATTTTTTTTTAATTTGAGAAGTAAACAAATTTGCTCAAGTTGACGCTTCAACGACATTTTGAAAATGAACTCGCAGTGGCATGTGTAATCACAAAAGCCAGTGGCATGAGATTCGACTATTTCGAACAAATTTTCTTTGATAATATGTATACAGTAGTGGCATGCCACTACTTGCATGTGTAAAGGCAGGGTAAACAATTAATGTCAGTTTGTAAGAAACGTCAATACAAAAATAAATTAAAAATTCAAAAATATAAAAATTTGTGTTTAAATTTGTGATTAATATGTATGAGAAATTTGCTTTTAAAAATGCTCAAAGAAAGCCAAAAGACCAATTTACTGAAATTATTGCTAGAATTTATTGTTTGTGATTTATAGACACTTGGATTTTTCATTGAAAACGACGTTAAAATCATTAAAAGATCTGTTTGTATAAATGCACAATTGAACAGCGCAAGTTTACGAGACAAATTTGTTGGGCAAATTTACCAAGTTTGTGTAAATGAATTCTCATACAATTTTTGACAGTTCATTTACGAGGGCGTAAAAATGCACAGTTTGCACAGATTACGAGACTTATAAACGATATCATGAGGACCCTTAATGTTTTTAAAAAAATTATAGGTTTTTTTTTTATAAAAATTAAGCAAACATTTAAAAAATCGTCAGCTCATTATTGGCTTAACCCACTGACCACTTTTAAAAAAAATTTAGTTAGGTATGGGTTATATATATTTTCTGCATCCAAAGCCGGTTTTTGCTTCATTTTGACTATTTTAAAGTGTATTTTTCTCTACACGCCAGAGTTCGGCAAATGCAGAAAATTTCTAATACAAAAGCATACAAATAAATTAAATTTTTTCTTTGCTTCATTGCCGTAAGAAAAAAAGTAGTTGAAGCAAAATAAAATGTTAACAAATCAATACACAGCAGTAAGTATAAGTATGCATCACAAAAAGCAACTTTTTTAAAATAAATTTTAGAAAAGTGGCGTATGCGGCTCAAAACAATAATTTTCACTTTCAATAAAATGCTATTAACTTCTATGTTCGTTAATGAACGATCAAAAATATATTAGTTTTTCTTAAAATCATATGCCAGAAGATGTAGTGAAAATCTAAAAAATTCTATCGGTTATATTTTCAGACGATCTGGCCTAAGCAACCAGTGAAATGCGCATAGGAATAGCTTATCCCATCAACAATAAATTTCAAGTGTTTTTATCAATAATAAAAACTGGAAATTAAGCACGAATAACAAAATCTTTTGAAATTAAAATTTTGTATTCCCAAAAATTGAAATTACTTTTTGATAATAAACAGGCAAGTGCACGGTCTAAAAAAAAACACTTAATTGACAACATCTTTTGTAAGTTGTTGTTGTTTTTATTTTGTTTTTCTTAACCTACTTACAACTACAATTAATGTTGAGAGAATTTCAACTAATTGTAGTGTGGAATGTTAGATGAGATAAACGCACTGTTTATTGTTGATATGTTTTGTTTAAACTTTGATATTATTACAAGTAGAACTGTTGCTATAATTCTTATACGTTTTACAGTTTTATTTGGTTTAATATCTTTAGTTTTTCTAAAATCTTTATGGATGAAGTTTCCTGATGATCTGGCCTAAGCAACCAGTGAAATGCGCATAGGAATAGCTTATCCCATCAACAATAAATTTCAAGTGTTTTTATCAATAATAAAAACTGGGAATTAAGCACGAATAACAAAATCTTTTGAAATTAAAATTTTGTATTCCCAAAAATTGAAATTACTTTTTGATATTTTAATAATTTTCAAAAACTTAATGTAAACCTTCATTGTTGTTTTCCTCCACTGCGACTTTTTGGCATATTCGCCACACCAATAATGAGCTAACGATATGTAAATGTTGATGTGTCCTTTGTTTTGCGAGCTAATGTATAACATTAATTGCAAAACAAGTCAAGTATACAAATTGATTTTTGTTGCTTAAGAAGTTTTTATGCAAACGCTTTACTAATATTAAATACTTACAGTCTCATTCACAAACGTTGCAGCTTTATAAGTCAATAATAAGAAAAAGTCGAAAAAAGCTTATTTATAAATGCTTAATAGCCTATTAAACGTTTAACAAACATTTCATAAATTTGAAATATTTATTGTAGCCTTTACCCTACTTTAAGCGTTTAATTAAGGCACATTTCAAGTTTGTTAAAATAAAATTTTAGTAATTGCACGAAAAATGAAACATTTTTGTCTTCCTATTTATTTTAATAAAAAGTTTAATACGCCTTAAAAAATTTTTCTCAAGAACGATAGCTAATGTTTGAATTAATTTTTAATATAAACTGCTCGATATACTTTTTTGTTAAAAATAACGTGGGTCGTGAGATATGTTTTCTGTTGAAACTTAAAGTCGTTACAATTCATAGAAGGATGGTATGTGCCGGTTCACACACGTGAAGTTTGTCTCGTCAAGTCTTGAGTTTTTAGGAGAGAGGGGAAAGGAAATGGCCTTCTCTTTTCCCTTCTCTCCTAAATGCTCAAGACTTGACGAGTCAAACTTGACGTGTGTGAACCAGCACTATGCAGCCTGCTATTCCTTTTTTTTTTTGTAGAAAACCATTCCATTTGTATTTAAGTTTAAACACTTTCGTTTTTTTTATATGAAAGCAGCAGCATGGAAAAAAATCCGTAACACAGACACACTTCTCTAAAAAGTTTCTGATGTTCTTTTTTTGATGACATCCACAACGTTTTGTGTTTATTTCACTTTTTATTTTTCGACAACGCACACGCAAACATAATGTCAAGTATGTAAACAATGTAAGCAATATATGAACTACGTGTAAATACACATGAACATACTCGAGTATTGAACTTGCTTTTGGCGTTTTTCTACACAAGAAGATTTTTAATAAAAAAAAGTTCATTTGAATTTAAAAAAAAAAAAATTGATTTAGCAGTAAACAAAGACAGAATAGTTCGTATTGAATTTATAGTGAAATATTATTCTTCTTCTCGTGGCAATTTTTGTCGCTTAAGACCTCAATTGAAATAAAATTTTTGTTTTAAAGCATTTGCTTTAAGGAATGGATTACATAAATAATTAAAAAAATAATGTATTTCGAGAAGGTAATTTGATCTGAGACAATCAAAAATTTGTTATGAATTATTTTATTAAATCGCAGGACACATTAATTTATTACAATCCTAGAACATGTTCTGTGTTAAGAGTAACGAATTATGTGCCCATTTCCTGTAATTCCCGCTTCGAGAAACTTTTCGATTGAAACGTGGGATATGAAACAAAAATGCCGTAAATTTAAACAAACAACTGGTTTTCTCACTTATACCCCTTGTATACTTGCATAGATTTCCGTGGAACGTATGGAAGATGTTGAGAGTATGAAACGTGTGTTCACACTTGAAGCATCTAACATCTACTATCAATAAAAAATGCCGCCATTTCTGAAAAAAACTTTTATTTTTTTTAAATAGTTCTGTTTTGTCTACAAAAATGCCAAATTTTAAAGGCCTAACTATAATATGCTTAGGCTGGCTTAAGCTACTGTCAAAAATTAACGAAAAGCCTGCCAAATGCTTAAGCTAATTATTTTGTGCTTTTGGGTGACTATATTGTACTTTTTAAACTTAAATAACTTTAACGCCTAGTTGCAAATTTTTGTACTTTTGCAAAAATTATTTTCCTCTTATATTTCCTTAAAATATCAATTCTTTGAGATAATTATTTTAGTGTCTACAATTAATAAATATACTTCCATGAGCATGTTTATTTTTATTAATTTTAAAAACAATTAAACACAAAAATAAAAGAGTACTAAAATATGCAATTATGTGTGTTTTTTTAAAATATTTTTCAATATGTAACCAATAAACAGCTGATTCCTTAAGCAAAGTACGATAAGTGTCGCTCTTTGCTTAACCCTAGGTCTACACTAAAGATAATTATCTCAGCAAGTTGGCAATAACGTCGGCAGAATAACAGAGCAATATTTCTTATTGCTCAGCTTATGTTACGCTAGGTCTCCACGTAGCAATTTTTTTTGCTAAGCACAAGCAATAACGTCGGCAGAGCCATGGCGCAATAATTGCTGACTATATTGCTGGAGAACACGTGAAATTGCTTTGCCATACAAAAACGTACAGAAAAATTAAATGTCAGATAAATAACAGCTGATTTTACAGCAGATTGCTAAGCAATAATTGCTCAAGCAATAAGAAGAGCAATCATTGCGCAATGGATTGCCACTCATGGCAATATGCGGTCTATACGTCGCAAATTTTATGGAGCAATCAAATTTGACGTTTGCCGCAATAAATATTGCTACGTGGAGACCCGGGGTTAAAGGCATGGGAAAACGTATTTATGTTAACTCATAGTTTGAAAAAAATCAAGAAAGAAGGTGCAGTGTAAAAAATGGCGGTATCTTACAAGAATTATTATTATTAATATAAATTCTTTCTTATTCGACTTTATTATTTCAATTTATATTAATTGGCTTAAGCTTGAGGTAATTTTTAATACAAAAATATTAATTTTCTTAATTTTTTTATTTTTGTTAATGTAAAATTATTATTTTTTTATAAAAAAGAACTAGAACTTAAACAAATTAATATTAATTTTAACAATAAAGATCGAATAAGGAAAAAATTATAATTTTTGCAATTTTATTTTAGTGTTTATTTAATTTTTTAATTTTATTATTCTACTACAATTATAATTTGCTGCAATTTCAAAAACTTAATTTCTTTCTCACACAATTTGCTTTTATTTTTTTTTTCTTTTTTGCTTCTTTCTTTCAACTGACAACCAAATTGGCGTTTTTTGTAAGCAATAATTGTCAACGAAAATGGACTAACAATTATTGCAACATAAATTGTTAGCAATAACTATGTACAAAAAATTGCTGTCTACATTAAAGATAACATAATTTTGACAATTACTGCAATATATGTCGCAATAATTATCTCTGGTATAGACGGGCAGTAAGCAAATGACACTTGACGAAACTTAACGAAAAGTTGCTAAAGTACATTATAGTTGTGTACATTTGATTATATGTATTTGCACATTTGCGTATGTAAGCTTAAGCACATTATAGTTAGCCCTTAAAAGCAAACACGAAAATGTATTTGGAATTAATTTTGTAAAAATTAAACAAAAAGACAAATGCCATTTTGTCAGTGCTGCCACAGTTATAATAGAATTTGTTGCCACTGTTCTAGAGATGACACTAAAAAATCGAAAGATGTAAAAGGGAACAGTATGATATTTGTAAAAATGTTGGAAAATTTTGATTTTGAACTCTTGCATACATTTCGGAAGAGCGCATGGAAGATGCTGAATATGTGAAATACGCCTTCACACTTGAAAAATTTAACATTTACTTTCAATAAAAAATTTCACCATTTTTTTAAATACTTTTTTTCTACAAAAGTGCCAAAGAATTTAAAACAAATAATGCCGAAATAATTTTAGAATTAATTTGGTTTAACAATCTATACATATTAGGGTATTCATTTAATCGACTTTTTGCCTTAATCGGTTAATTTTGTTTTTGATCGGTTTACCGATTATCATAGAAACACACACACACACACACATTCGAAACTTATCAAAAAAAATACGTATACGAATTTGGTACTTTTTTGAAATTCGGACCTTTAAGGGGTGAAAATCATAACTATTTTGGTACTTTTTTTACAAAACATTTTTCTCTATTCATTGACTTATTCGTACTAAATTATGGGCTGCCACTACAATACTGAAATTTTTGATATTTTAATGGGGGGGAAATATTGTGCCCAAAAAAGGAAATACGGAAAATTTTATATTTTTCTTTAGCTTTTTGGTTCTACTAAAGTAGCAGGTTAAATGCTAGAATTTAAACAAGTTTAAAAAAGAAAAGCATGTTATCTTCCCCTCTCACCAATAAACTCAGACTTTCTGAAAGAAAACTTTCATAGTGTGATCCCAGACTAAAGATGTTGAAAATTATGGGAAAATTTCAACATCTTCGAAAATTAATATTAGATGTTTAATGTTGACAAGTGTGAAAAGGGAAAATTTTAACATCTTCGCAAATTAATGGTAGATGTTAAATTTTGACAAGTATGAAAAGGCTATAAACTGGGTCTGTAACATTTTTGGCGAATAATAGCTGTCACGTACAGAAAAAGTGTGTCTGTAAGAAAGTCTCGCTTTGATTATAACACTTAAAATATATTAAAAATTCAAAGATTAACAACACGGTAGATATACGATTTCTACATTGTTTGATTGTTTTGCTTTTAACATTTTTAAAAATTTTCAAATGTTTTCAAAGCTATTTTGTACTAAACAACAATTAAAGTAGTACTTAACATTATTTGGTTATTTTCGCCGCCGTTGTTGAACATTTTTCAATTTTAGTAAATTTTTGTTACCGCCAATATGTCTGACTGGCCTTCTCAACGTCTGCAATTTCACATCGGCTTCGAATGGAATATTATGAAATTTGTAACGTAACTACACTGAAAAAATTATTTGGAAAATTTTATCAAATTATTTAAATATTAATTGAGGTTTAAAATTTGTTTTTGATGTCAAATAAAAATAAATTTATAAGAAAAACTATATTTAGATAAATACAATTGATATTTTAGTGAAATTGATGATGTGGCCATAACATGGCTTGAAACATGAACGTTGCTTCCGGTCCCGTCTGTTATCGATAATCGAGGTCTCACTGTATTTTTAACCACACACTTCAAAGTAAGAAAAAGAATAAAACGTAAAAAGGAAAAGTTAAAAGCGAAATATAAAAAACGACATGAAAACCACAAAACGAGTCGTTTTATTTACCCCTTTACCTGCTGGGTTGTATGCTGTTTCTTTTTCTTCCTTTTCCTTACAATAGCAAACTCACAAAAATTACATGTACATAAAACAAAGTACACATTTCCATATCTCTTTCCCCCTTTACCCACAAACTTTAAATTTCGCCGTAAATGTTTTATAGTATGGACAGGGATTAAATGGTTAAAAGTGTTTTTTTCTTTTATAGTTATTTGGTCTTAATAAGTAGAAAAACATAAAATAAAACAAAGTACTAAGCTTTATATCAGCTTCGTTTTGGGAAATATGAAAGTAGTAAAAAATTTGTTAAAAAAATGTCAATAAAGAAAACTTACCCGAACCATCTAATAGTATATTATCAGGTTTGACGTCTCTGAATGCGAAAAAAGGTAATAATAAAAAGTTATTATAAGCAAACATCTACAATAAATTATTTTATATTTTTTTAAATTTAAAAAAGCAAAATTATCCTTTAAGCCTCGTACACAATGCTAGCAACAATTTCATTTGGTGTTCATAATAGAGCAACAATTTTTATTCGTAACCACACACATGTTCTTGAAGGAAACAGTTTGCAAATTTTTGCCACAACAATAATTTGTATGTATTAATTATTTTTAAAACATTTTACTAAAATTTTTCACTCGAAACTTAATAAAATTATTAGCGGAGTTCAGTATTAGCCTTGCAAAAGAGCAAATGCAAGGTAAGGTTAGGTTTAGAAGGGTTATGTGCCAAAGGGCATACTTCCACTCGGAGACCAATGCGGTCAATTGTGAATCCCTTCAATGATAGAAAGAGAAAAGTAAAGAAAAGAAGTATGAGGTGGATAGAATTAAGAAATTTAGTAGGTACCACGTGGAACTATTATCCTCTCTACAGTCCCCTCAACAGAAACAACCGTAATATTTCCCTGACAAACCCCAGTAGATCAGCCGGACTACATCCAGCGATGCACCCCAGTTCGTCGTGAAATCTATCTCCTAGCCACTTCCGTCTGAGACCCTGCATCCTAGGACAATGACACAATACATGCTCGATCGTCTCCAGCTCCTCAGAATCATCGCACAACCTGCAGAAGTCCGGTATGGTGTTGTCCCATTTGCCCGTAAAAGCCCTAACAGGACAATGACCGGTCAAGAACCCTATAAGTGTTCTAAGACCACACCTGTCCAATGACAGGAGAACCCTAGTTGCCCCCGCGTCCAATCTGGGCCATAGTGCCCTAGACACCCTGCAAATACAAAATATCGTTGCAATTTAATGAAATCTAACGGAAATTCATTGTTTTTTGTTGTTGGACGTAACAAAAGGGCTTCTAAACTCCGCTATTACAAAAATACAAATTGTTGGTGAATTAGAAGTAGACTCAACTTTTTAAAAAAACTAAACAAGAGTTTTCTAAAAATTTGTTTTGCTTTGAATGTAATTTTCAATGCGAATTTTAACGTTCGAAATCGTTGAATAGGCTGTAAGTCTACAATTTTTTTTTTGCTTTGAATGAAAATTTTAACAAAATGTTTTAAGAAGTAATCATAAATACGAAATATTGTTCTGGGAAAAATTTGCAAACGGTTTCTTAATGGACAATCTGTGTGGTTGTGAAAAAAAATTGTTGGTTTATTGTGAACACCAGCGTACAATAAAACAATGAACTTTTATTTTAATAGGCATTTTTATTGTTTAAAAAAGAAATCATTATTATTTCTGAGTCGCATAATTTTAAATAATTTGAAGATCGAAATGTGTACATACATATGAATATTGTTTAAACTTTTAAGTAAAATATTGCTAATTTAAAAAAAAAAACACAGGAATTTCCATTATTTTTCTAATGGCAGAATTAAGGCCCAACTACATATAATATGCATCAGCTGGCTTAAGCTACTGTCAAAAATTAACAAAAAAAAATTTAAAAAAAGCATTTAAATAAACAAAAATAAAATAAAAAAATATTATCAAAATAATTTTCGTGGGAATACAAAATTTAATTTAAATGATTTTTTTATTCGTGCTTATTATTTGATAAAAACACTGAAATTATGCGCATTTCACTGGTTGCTTAGGCCAGATCATCAGGAAACTTCATCCATAAAGATTTTAGAAAAACTAAAGATATTAAACCAAATAAAACATTTAAGTGTATAAGAATTACAGAATTAAGCACGAATAACAAAATCATTTAAAATAAAAAAATATTTTCAAAATGCCAGTTTCATAAAATTAACCAAAAAGTTTTCTTAAGTTCGAAATGGGTTGACAGATACGAATTACGTGTATTTGCACAATTGCTTACGCCAACTTAAGCATATTATCGTTTGACCTTTAGTCTTTACTTTCTGTTTCTGTTCTGTTTCGTTCCGTTCTGTTACAAAATTTTTATAGTTACTTTTTCTGTAGTAACTTATCAGTTATTTATGACAAAGTTATTAGTCTTGCACCCCTCCCCCGTCTATTAGAGTCTGTTTCTCCTAGTAGGAGCAGCTAATGACTATGCGTCCGCTGGCCTTTAACGGTCAACTGTTAGGCCTTCTGAAGGCTGTCGGTCCGCAACAAAATCCAACAGCGTCTGTTCTCATATTGAGCGGCTGATGGTCTGCGTCTGTCTCCAGAGGAGCGGCAGATATCCTTTCGCCTGGCAGTTAGGCATAAAATGCAACCCCAACTCAACCTCCCCCGAAATGTCCGAAAATTCACGCCATACGTATCCGGCAAAGGGCTTCATAATCCCCGGAGACTCTACTACTACAGCGTCGGTATCATGCTGTATTATATTGAATGCTACTGAGACCTCGTCTAGTAAAGTGGTTGCGCCAGGCTCTGCTAGACGGTCAGCTACTAGTGCGAAAAAACTCGCTACGACTAAGCCTTCAGGCGGTCGTAGGCCAAGCGTGGTATAGGGTTCTTCGAAACCAGGTACCCCTAAGGCTTCCCAGGTCCGGATGGGAAAAAAACCTGTCAAAACCCCTTCCTCGGGTGCTGGCTTGATGGTACAGACTCAGTCTGCCGGAAATCCAGTTTCCCATGTGCAGAAACCTGTGCAAAGAGAGCACACGAAGAAAGATTCGATGCCCTCTGATGCACCTCCCGTAGCCTCTACGGCACCTATCAAAAAACCCCAAAGGCACATAAATGCATCCAAACGGGCCTACACAACCAGGCTCTCCGCCTACAAAATTATTAGCCGACTCGGCGAAAACCCGGTTGGTGAGCTCACGGAGCTGGAGAATACCTCTCTCTAATGGGCAAAAACCCATATTGAGGGTTTAAAACGTGTACCTCCCTCTGCAGAGGAAGGCAATCCTTAACGGAAGTCAACCGAAGCAGTGTCTAAACGGCAACGATCAGGGAAGGACACCCTTGCTGGGACTAAATGGTCCAAATATATGCCTCAACGGCCGCAAAACAGGTCGTACAAAGATGTGGCTAACGACCACCTCATTTGGGCGATCATTGACCGCAACGCCAGTGACGGCACCATATCCTCCAAGAACTGGATGCTGGTTGTCATCGCACGCAGTAGGGCGTTCCTGAATGTCTTAAGAGTTAACCCTGGACCACCACCACAATGTGAAGATCCCGGCTGGAATCAAGGTCACATTAAATTGTTAGCGTGTGCGGATGAGCGTTCAGCGCTGCTGCACAAGGTTGCCGTGGAGTCCCTGGGGGAAGTTTGGCAGGGCGCCAAGATTGAGGCAATACCTCTGGTCGATGTACCGCTAAGGCCCAGATCTCTTGCCAAGAATACCGCTGAGCCATCCGATACCAAGGAGATACTGGAAACTATACAGATCAGTAACCCCCAGCTACCCACACAGGACTGGAAAGTAGTGAGGGCTTTTGAATCTGCTGAAGAGTCCAGGAAGGCCACTGTCACTGTTGTGACTCTATGCCGTCACTTCGGAAGACACAGGGGAAGATATTCTATGGATTTGGAACTATCTTCCTCCGGGTCTACAAAGGTGATGACAAAGGGAAGCCTCAAGCTCCGGTGACTACAACCACAAAAACAGCATCAACGAAGCATATGGAAGACGATTCTGCTACGTCATCGGCCAATGAAGACACCCAATCGGTCAGTAGACTTGTGGGTGACTTCTTTGATAAGATGGACCATGAGGACATCCTTCTGGAATCGGACGACGACCCAGAGGATGCCAACGTCACAGTCGTCCATAGCGATGAGCTATGATGAAGGTTACACACATTAACCTTCATCACTCTAAAGCGGTGTCACCTGCCCTTCTCCTCCGATTGGCGTCAGGCAAGGAGGAGCTGGTATGTATAAAGATGTCGTATGCTAACAGGCGCAACATCCCCCTTATAAAATGTGCTGATGCTAATGCACATCATACCATCTGGAGAAGCTCAGATGTCAATCCACGAGGTTAGTGGCTTTTGGACTTCATAGTAGAAAATGAACTAACAGTAGTTAATAGGGGTAGTGAGCCCACCTTTATTGTGACTAACAGAAGGGATGTTCTTGATATTACGCTTATTAGTGATAAGATTGGAACGTGTCAAAGGACTGTTCATTCTCTGATCACATGTATATTGATTTAAATATTTCCTTTGGAGTTGATTCAGTTAAACCCTACACAAATAGAAGAAGGACTCGAGTGTACTCGAGGACAATCTGCCTATGTGCCCGGTTCTCATAGATAGTGTGCCCATGCTCGACTCCGCAGTGGAGTCATTGACAGGTGTCTTAATTGAGGCAACAATCAAATCCTGTAAAAGAAGCGACAGGAAGGGCAAAGCTAAGCCCATATGGCGTAAAACGGAAATTGCTGAAAATCGCAAAGATAGCAGGAAACTCTTTAATGAGGTAAAACGTAATGGTGTTTGGAACAATTACAAGTCCTCAGTAAATGGATTCAAAAATATTATCAGGACGGCCAAGAGACAGTCATGGAGGAAATTCTGCAGCGACGTGGAAAACTCCTCGGAGACAAGTCAGCTACGTAAGATTTTATCCTCTAAACCAGCTATTCCTTCGTATATACGCAAGATAATTGTAAAAAAAGCTTTTTAAACTAAACAATCTAATAAAAAGTCAACGTTGATGAGTTTTTTTTTTCTTTTATTTTACAAAAGCAGTTCCATTTTTATATTTTTAATAAATTTCAGAGATTTTACTAAATTCACTGCGCTAGTTGAAAAACAGACAATCTGGGCGGCACCTGCCATTTTAACCTAATTCGGGTACGCTGAATCCAGTGGTGCTAGCCGTTTTTTAGGTTAGCTCTGGTTTTCGAAATATACCGTTATTTCGAAAATGGAGGAGGTTGCACAACATATGCTCGCGTAACTCAAAAATGCTTGAGCTTATTAAAAAAACCGAAATTCCTTAAAGAAAAGTAAGACTCTTTCTAATATGCGCAGCCGTTTTAGAAACAAAATAAAAAAAAAAAAATTTTTTTTTATCAAAATATCGAAATTTTTGTTTTTTAAAAATTCATAAAAAGTTTCAAACAAAACAAGCTATAAATGATTAAAATCTTTTTCCAACTTTTGATCTTATTCACAAAAGACGAAAAATGTTAATTAAATCTAAGAATTTCATAAAACGCAATATTTGTATGCGAGCACCCCTAAGGGGTGAAGATAAAGGGAAAGTATGATTTGAGAAAATGTTAAGGGCGAAAAACTATTGGATGACCGTCATACATTGTATCCTCCTAGGAGTGACTCCTTCGCTTTTGTGGAACCTTTTCTTCAATATATATGAAGAATATAATTTATATGGAGTTTTTTTTTAAATTATTAAATTCTTTATTCAACATTAAGTACATATGTATATACGTATGAAGAATGTGGCAATGCAGAAAATTTATTTTCAATGACATTTTGACGTAAAATTTTTTTTAATGCGGTTTTTGTGCCATTTACAATACAAAACAAAAGAACAAATTTAACGAATTTATGCTATTCCAAAGAAATATCCATGCAACATTACCACACTTTCACTTTGCAGGAGGAATTTTGAAAATCCACAGTTACCGATTTAAAAATTCTTACAATTAAGAAATAAAGTCATACATGCTTACATCTTTGTATTTTATTGTGCTTACAAAAGCGCACAAATCGGTCTTTAAGTACATGTTAATAATTATAAACACGTGTTTATTATTTTTTAAACTATTTGTTTTCATTTTGTCATTTAATTTTGCTTATTATTAGGTTTATGCAGAAATACAACAATTAAAATAAACAACACGCACTTTGTTTGTGTAGAATATGATAATGATATCAAAAACAATTGCTACAAAAACAATTGCATGAAAAAAACACAACTCTACAAAAAATTTCAGCAGTCGTTTTGCGTAGACCTACTGATTCGAGGATGCTTTTGCTAAAACTACTTTTTTTCTGACGGCAATGAAGCAAAGCAAAAGTGAAATTTATTCTGTACGTTTTTATATGAAGAATTTGGTGAAATTTGCTGAATATCTCAGAAACCACAAAAAATTCCGCGAAAGAGGTTTTGGATTTAAAAAGAGGGTATTAAACATATATTCCTCATATCTAACTAATTTTTTTAAAAATGTTCGGTAGGTCAAACCAATAATGAACTGACGGTATGTGTTTTTTATTATTTATGTTGCTGTCACTTAACAAATTTTTGATTTCCACAGATTGGACCGCAACAGGACAGAAAAACTAATAAATTGCTGAGGTTTTTTAATAATAATAGAAAACAAATCAGCTGATTCGTAACAGAACAGAAAGTAAAGACTAATTCTGAAATATATTACAGATGGCAACTGATGTCGATTTAAGTTGCCAAATGAAAAATATTCAGGCAACCGTAAAGTTTTGTTTGTTGTGTACATTTTTTTAAGTAAAAAAGCGCCAAAAGCTAAAACTAAGTTAGTTTTCAGTTTAATTTGATTAAATACGTATTTCTTATTTTGGTTGACAAAATTGATAAAATCACCACGGGACAACTATTTGACGCACTAGTACAACAAATGGAATTAATCACGTACATATTAAAAACTTTTAACAGTGGAGATATATTTGTTGACCGATGAATAGTTTCTACCAGTTTTCGAAAATAAACCAAAAATTTTTTAGCGTACGGGACACACAGCTGGAAAATATATCTATTTTATTGTGTTTGTCTTTTAGTACACAACCCTTAATACCGTTCATAACTTTGTTGTTTAAAAACAAATCAAAAGCATTACAAATATGAATTGAGAGCAAAAGAGAATCGACTCATGAACATCTCTGATACTTAAGAAATTTCTGTTTCTTTTTTATGACTTTTTGTTACAAAACATTAAAAGTATTCTCGGACAGATACATACCAAATACAAATGCAATTTAATTCCACTCACCTGTGAACAACTCGTTGAGATTGTAAATAATCTAAAGCACTACCGAGTTCACACACTAATAAGGCAACACTTTCCTCGGAAAACTCCACCTGAAAATGAAAAAAATACGAAAAATGAAAATAAATACGAATTAAGAATTAAAAAAAAAAATATGCCCAAAGGGGGAAAAGATGAATTAAAACAAACATGAGCATTAAAGCAAAAAGGGAATAAAGTATGAGCTGTTATTAAGTGATAAAAAAAATTAAGGACTTTATTCTCATAAGAGCGAAAAAAATATAAAAACAAAATCCAAATAAAATATTAATAAAGAAATAATTTTAAATGCTCGAAGAGTCAGTCATGATACAAATAGATGGTTAAAAACGAGAGCTGGGGCATAGTGGGCAGAAAGGGAAAAAGTATTATTGGCAAGCCTTTATTAAGTATGTTGAATAAAAAATTTGTTTCTTTATTTTAACCCGGTGTCGGAGGTTTGGGTCAAAATTACCCGTCACTTTTTGAATTGAAATTATTGTTTTTTCTTTTTTTAACAAAAAGTGCCATTTGGTGGGAAAAATACACTTTTAGTTGCTCCCCCGGAGGCGGGTTAAATATCACAAAAAAAGTTCTTTACCAATAAATTAGATTTAAAAGCTGTGTTAAAATTAGCAAGCGTTTTATTTTACTTCTAATTAATCTGCCTTAACCCTCAAAAGGCCCAGTTAGGCGAACGTTGCTGTACCCGTAATGTACCACACCGTACTGTATAGAACATTTAAAAACGTGTCATATGGTTTTCCTATACATAAACAAAAAGCAATAGTATACATAAAACAATACACACAAAAATGTTTAAATGTTGCCCGCTGTGCAGAAAAAGTATCAATTTATTTAAATGGTATTAAGACAGTATTTTAATATTTTTAATACTACATATTTATATTATAGATTTACCATAAACAAATTTGTATTTTAGCATATTTATTTTTAGCATACATTTATTGTAAGTGTGTATACACCAAACAAGGTTTTGATACCATTTAAAGCCGTTTATATGTTTTACATTTCCATAGTGTGTGTATATGCATTTGTTTATTTTTATAAATCTTAACATATGTATATTTGTATATATGAAAAAATGTTGTACTATAATTTGTTTTGTCACATTTCCATAGCTTTATTGAAAAAAGTACCAAAAAAAAAAAGAGCAAACATACCCGCATTCCAAAAAACATACAAGCCGCCCATCACTGTTTTACAAATGTCACGTAACAACGGTATGAAATTCTATTTTATAGAGAATGGTACGTTGCAACTACGGTACATTACATTCCGGTAAGGATTTGTATTGCTTTTCATATAACAAAAAGCGAACAGCTGATTGATACAGAACAGATACGGTACAGCAACGCTCGCCTAACTGAGCCTTAATGCAGTGGTGCCCGAAAACACACAATTATAATTATGTGGTAATTGCAACACGAAGTTAACATTTTGAGTTATTAAAAAAAGTTGTGTGGCGAGATCTAACTTCAACGATATTTGAATGGCAACTAATGTTCGTTATCGGCATTCACATTAATAATATTATAGAGTACCAGTTTCGGCATCGCTTCAGCAGATTTTTTTGCCTGTACTCGCAATATACGTCCCCATTTATTTTATACGATTTTTGTCGTTGCGATTCTTCCTGTATGGGAGTGAGGGAAGAGAGGAATTAAAAGAGGTACACAAGCGAGTGTATTCTGCGATTCGTTTTGTTCGCTCAGTTGTTCTCTCATTTGACTCAATGTATTTAAGTTCGGTGGCACAGAAAAAGTTGTAACGGCAAAAATCGAACAATGTAAACATAAGACCGACTTCAAAGAAGAAACGACAATATACGGAACGACAAGAATTGTAAAATGTAAATAGGCACTAAGCATTAGGCGTCACTGCTTTAATGTCTGACAGCCGTAACTAAAGCTGGAAATCCCTACGACGCGTTTTCGCCTCTAAGCATTGCATGATTTTTATACCTTCCATGCGTTCAATGTTACAAGTAAAATGCAACGCTTTTTATGCGGCATCACCAAAAGTAAAAATTAAATTTCATTTGTCAAAACCAGCTGAATTGTTCGAACGCGGCTTGTGACGCTTACAAAAGTAGAAAGTAAACCTACTTTTTGCATTCAACGCCTCAATGTATCTTACGCTTTTGTGCATGTAACATGTTACACTGATTCTACTTTTTTGAGAGCTGCGAAGACAGCGAAAATGCGTGTAACGCATCGTGTGGACCTCTAGCTTAAACAAGAACAGAATGTAAGGAGAGATGAACTCACTGTTTATTGTTGATGATTTTGCTTAAACTTTGATATTGTTACAAATATAACTGTTGCTGTAATTCTTATACGCTTAACAGTTTTATTTGGTTTTATATTTGGTTTTATAATTTAGTCGGCTAACGGGGCCTTCAGGTTAGAAATCTAAACAAAATTTTTTTACATTAAAAAAGTAGAATTTTCAAGCTTAAATAATTAAAAGTAGTTATAAAATAAAGGTCAAATAAGAATAAATATCAACTAAGAAATTAATTTTAATCGATTAATTGACATAAATTGTTCGAGTTATTCGTTATTCGAAATTGGCTATTTTAATTATTTGATCAAATAATGGCGGAAAAATTCCTTGTTGTTTAGACTCAGCTTGATTGTTATTCGGTTATTTTAATTGGCCTCCGCGTTCACCGGGATTTGACCGCCCCAGACTGTTTTCTAAGCCTAGAACCATCCAGCAATAAAAAGCAATATATGCGACGAAAAAACAACAAAATGCGATATATTATTTTTCATAACAAAACTAAAAATATTCCCCATTTATATACTGTATGAAATAAAAAGTTGTAACGAATTTAAACCTTCGGTAGTTTGGGTCCAATTAAGCATTGTATGGCTGAAATGAGAGCATGTAATTTTGTCAGGATTTATAAAAATTGGCTATACTTTATAGATCCCATAAAAAGCCCACTCCTAAAGTATTCGAACTCTCGGTGGTGGGTATTAAATATTCGGCCTGGCCAAATAAAGTACTCTTACTTATTATTCTACCCACACCACAATAGTGTGTGCATGCATTTATGCTGATGTGTGTAACACCTTAAAATATGGGTCCTGGACCCACCTTAAAGTATACCGATCGACCACTTTCTGAGTCAATCTAACGATGTCCGTCCGGCTGGCTGGCTGTCCATGTAACCTTGTGCGCGAAGTACAGGTCGCAGTTTTGGAGAAAATTTGATCAAATTTGGGACATGTACAAAGCCTATTGATCCATATTTATATGGACACATAAGCATGATTCTCCATGGGTCCCGAATAGGGTGCACTCTCGATAATGTGTTTTAAAATACTCTGGGTTATGGTATCATATAGTCGGGCTTGACCGACCGTACTTTCTTACTTGTTATTTTTCAAATACTTACTCTGTTTTGTAGATGATATCTTAAATCTCCGCCTGTCAGCAGATCACAAACCATAAATAAATCCTCTTCGTCTGGTGGCAAGGCCATTAAAAAAAATATAAAAAAAAGAAAATAATTTTTTTTTTAAAAAATTGGTCAAATGAATGAAAAGGGAAAACATCAATTTGATTGAAAATGTTAAAACAGCAGGCAATTTAATACACACTCATTCATATTTATTCAAATGTTTGCAAACAATTTTCACATTCAAGTATTTTGTATAGATGTGAAGAAGAATAAAAAAAAGAATTTACACCATTTCCTAATAAAAACTATTGTTTACTTAAATTATCAGAGAGGACTTGGAATTTTGTAGACGAAGGGTGTAGAAATGTTTATTTACACACCTTTCGCCAATAAAAAAATATTTTCTAATATTTTTATACACCATAAAAGCGTTTTCATAAGAAATTTGAAAAAAAACTTTAAAACGTTTTAGATTAATCAACAACTTTTTTACTGCCATATTTTAGAAATCTACTCAGCAAAACAAATCTTGTACTTAATTTAAGTTTTTTACACTTGTTTTTAGTACGACTCGTACTTTAAGTACGAATTGCACTAAAAAATACTTAAAACAATCCAAAATTTACTTTCACAAACCATTTCGGAGTTTCTGAAAATAAATATAAAAAGATTAAATCAGTAAAAAAAATCTTGAACTTTTCGTTGCTCGTGCCCGTCTGATAGTAAAATTACAAAGTGAGCGTATTATTCTTAGAGAACTTATTAGTCTCATCATTTAGCATTGTATTTTATAGGCATTCATAAGCGTGTGTTTTTAAAAATTTCCCAGTTGGCCACGTCTTAAGACATCTTCAACGAAGACAATAGTTAAAGTCGTAGAAAACATTCTACACTCACAATATTTTAACAGTAACGGACTGTAGTTTATTTAAGAAGTTTTCCGTTCAGTCATTTTAAAATAAATAAACATTTAAAATTCCAAGAAAAATTTTTTTTAACTGATTCTAACAGTTATTAAAAAACCCAAGTGCATGTTAATACTGATTTTTAGATGCAGTTAATATTTTCCCTTGATTAAGTTAAATTCTTCTTTATGTAAAATTAAATGAAAATGTAATTTAAAGTAACGAAAAGTTCATTTATTTTTTACTGCCAAACCTTCCACCGCGAATTCCGTAAAAAACAAAGGAATATTCAGTTATTAAATAAATTTTTACTCTATAAAAATATTGACAGGTCATGTAATAATTATTTGTAAATTACGTGACGTATGATAAATATTGAACGTAAATTGCATATTACTCATACGCCCAGTACTGATTTGTTTCAAAATAGAGTATTTTTTAGTTATGCACTGAACCAAAAACGCTACGAAAATGTACGTTAAGCAAACGAACAACGTTTATTAAAATAGTTTTCGTTGGCTCAACGATTTATTCGTCAATATAATGAAAAATAGAATTATCCAGGTACTGACATTTAACTACTGTCCATTGACACAATAAACATGCATTTATAAAGTATTTTATATAAAATGTACGTTTGAGTAAACAAATTTTCTTCGAGGTAACGAAACATATATTAAGTCTTGTTAGCACAATTGCCCATTATTTTAAAGAACGGTAATTTATTATCCCAACGAACAAATTCATTGGACGAAAATTATAAAATTTTAGCGTCTGCTTAACGTTTTCAGAGAATTATCTTAATATTTTTTATTATGATAGAAGGATGTACGGCAATTATGTATGAAACAAAATATCGGCCAAATGCTCGTCGCGGCTTCGGTGGCATGCCTCTGCCCGATAGTTCATATTTTCAATGACTCTCAGACATAATTGAGGTTCAATGTCGTTAATTTGCCGAATTATCTCATCCTTTAGCTCTTGAATTGTTCTTGGCTTACTGCCCTACAATTTTTCTTTTAAATATACCCAAAGAAAAAGGTTCAACGGCGTCAAATCAAATGATCGTGACGGCCAATTAACATCGCCACAAGTGAGATAAAGCGGCCACTGAATTTTTTGCTTAATAGTGCCATTGTTTCGTTGGTTGGAACAACATATCATCCAGTTCCATATCCTCAATTTTTGGCTACAAGCAGGCCATTATGATCTAAAGATAGCGAACACCATTTACGGTAACTGCTTGGCCAACTTTATTTCCGAAGAAGTACGGTCCGATGACGCCGCCAGCCCATAAATCGCACCAACCAGTCACTCGTGCATTCTCTTTGTCCAAATGCGGCAATTCTGCTTGCTTAAGAATCCACTGAGGTAAAAGTGTGCCGCACGAATGCATTTTGATTTGAACTCCTATTTTCGTAAAACAAGGAAATGTCAAATTAAGTGGGGGCGAAAAACTTTACGTTAAGGTGCGACTCACAATTAACATCGTGCATTACCACCCATTATCAACATAATTTTAAATGTTTATCCTGTTTCCAGCAATGAATAGAAGTTGAATTATCTGTCACGAACTGCATTTACATGGACATTTTCCAATATTTTCAAAAAATTTGTAAAATGTTGTAAATGTAATGGGAAATGGTATAAAAAGTTAGGCAATTTAAATTTTATTTTTATATAAAAACTCAATCAAAACAATTTTTTTTAAATGAAAGGTATTCAAATACTGGGTGCGTGGTCAAAAATGCTTTAAATTTAAACTTTTCTCGATTAAAAACGATCCTGCTAAATCCACTTTTTAAGTAAATTGAGATTTGATGCCGTGTGGTAGAGAAAGAAACGTTTCGTCGACCAGCATGTAGTTTTTCTTCAATTTGAGTCTTGTAGTGTGTAAAAGCAACTATATTTTTTGGTTTCCCTTTCAAGCAGCACATAGAAAAACTAAAAAGTTTTTTGTCTCTTCTGTAAAATGTGTTCAAACGGAGTTAGCAGGTTTGCATATTAAGCAGACGAGAGTATCAAAGAGAGTGCTTATTCGATAGTTAAACTTTTGTTTTAATAAAATTGCTTTATTTAAAATTTCATTTTACTCACTTGAATTTTATTCAACCTGTATTTCTTTTATGTATTTTTTTCATAGTTCGTTTCGTTTTTTATTTTTATTTTGTACGTCCTGTTTTGACTTTCAACTTCATTCATTGTTCGTATGAACATTTCGATAAAGTTAATTAACTTTCAAGGTACTGGATGTTGCAACAATTCACAGTGCTAAATTTCAAAAAGTACTCAACCATAAACCACATAAACTAATGGTCTGTCAAGAACCACATTTAACAAGTTGGAAGCGTGCAAAATGTAACGACCATAAAGAAGTTGTTAATAAATCTGCTGCCTCTAAATGGGGCAAATATGTTAAATTTAACAAATTGTTTTGTATTTTAACGACTCGTGTAAATGTGTCATTAATCAGTAAATGGCTTTTTACATTACATTTTTTTTACTTTGTACAGAGCTCTTGTTCCCGACTTTTTTCTCCAGTTGTTTGTCCGACCAGTGTTATGTTGTGAATAGTAATCACTGAATATTCTCGTTCACGTACTATAAAAACCAGCAACGAAAGAGTTAACGAAGAGAGAAAAAAAATGATTAAAAATTTCTGCTAATAAAATGTTTCAAATATCTGTTTTAATATGTATGTTATCGAAAAAATGCAAATACAAATGCAATTGCAATTGCGAGCATAGAACAAAACAATGAACGACCATTACATTTAATGTCCGCTAAATTAATTACCTTTTGGGTTGAGAATCAAAGCCAATTTAGAACGTTATCTAAAGTTGAAATAAAATATCTGATAGTCCCTGCTACTTCGATTACTTCAGAAAGGTGCTTATCAGCAGTACAATTTTTAAAAAACTGTCATCTAAACTATCGTGCGTATGTACATTAAAAATATAATTTTGATTTAATTAACATTTTAGTTATTTTAAAATAAATGTTGAATTAAAAAAATAATCAAATAAGAAAAAATTATTTCGTTTAAAATAAAATAATTTAAACCTGCGAAATTGTTGTTGGAAATTGTCAAAATCAATCAACACATTGTTTGAAGCGGCAAAGATTTTTAATAATTTTTTAATTAGAATTAAAAATATCATTTATTGAAAAAATAAAAATCCTCAAAATATTGCCAGCCGTATTCATAACAAAAAGTTAGCCACAGTTTGTACACTACGTACAACGAGCTGCTAACTAGATTGCCGATTAGGCCTAGCAGCTTGTAAGCACAGAGTTTGTTCATAACAAACTTTTGTCCATCTGCTTACTTTAAAAAAATCAACTCTGAATTTTAATGATGCCACATTATGTTACTCAATAATGCAACGCATAAATCATCGCTGGTTTTGTCATTTTTTAGTAAATTTTTTTTTGTTTTTTTCTCTACAGAATATAATAAAAAATAAAAAAAAAAAGATTGAAAAATAAAATAAAACAGTAATTTAAATAAAACCAACAAAATTGTTTAACATTTAACAGCTGTTTTTCACAAGTTGGCAAACGTTTGGCAGCTCGTTAACAAGAGTTTTGCAAATCGTTAGCCAGAGTTTGGTGAGTGTATTATAAATAAACTTTGTGCCATCTTCATGCCAAATTTTCCTTATGAATACGGCTGTAAATATTTACAATTTTTAGTAATCGATATAATCATTTTGGTAACAGGTGCAAAATCAACAAATGGGTTGCTTGATTCTATGAATTTGGTATAAATTTGGTGAATAGAGACAATTTTCAATTTTTTCTGTGTCTACATTTATATTTAGAAACAATAACCAATGAAAATATTTCAAAACAATTCAATTGAGGAAGATAGAATTTCATATTTCATAGCTGTATAATGCCAATTTGTGCATAATTTGCTGGTAAAGCGTTCATTTACTCTAAATTTTAAATTTACTCTCTCGTTGCAAGTTTCTGCTAGCACAGCAAATAAACACAATTTTTATTATTGCAATCTTTGGGCCAATTCAAAGGTCACTGTTAATAAAAATACAAACGTTTTTAAACCTTCATTTAGTTTATTTCTTGCAGTAGTTGAGTTGTAATAGATAATAATGCTCAAGCATTTAGTCTATATTGGCCCACACTTCCCCATATTTTTAACAGTTTGTTACAGGAATACCTAAACGCAAAGAAAAAACATGGTTGTGGTAAACATATTCTAAGAACAACATATAATAATAAGATTCATGATTGTAGTCACCATATTACGATTATTATTGAATCATATTTAGACAAATATATTCGTAATATTACATCATAATAGTTTTCCCTTTAACATATTCTTTTCGTGTTAATCATAATAAGTTAAGAAGTTATTATATTATTGTCATGTAAATCATTAAAATATAAGAAGTAATCATATTATTGTCATGTTAATCAAAATAAGCCAAGAAGTAATCATAGTATTATCATGTGAATCATAATAAATTTAGAAGTAATCATATTATAATACAGTGGTGCTATCACAACAATAGAAACAAATCAAAATTTTTTTTCATCGCTTTTGCATTTTATGGCACTTTAGTATCTTCAGCATTTCTAAAATCTTTGGATGAAGTTTCCTGATGATCTGGCGTAAGCAACCAGTGGAATGCGCATAGGAATAGCTTATCCCACCAATAATAAATTTGAGTTGATCAATAGTTAGAATTGCGAATTTAGTTAATTAAGGCCCGTTTTCACAACTTACCGATAGCTAAAGTTAGGATTTAATCGGCCGTAAAAAAGGTTTCCATTATTCCAACTTTACATTAACCTACCAAGTAGGATGAACCTTAATTTATTTTATCGCTCACTTTAGGTTAAAGTAAAGTTGCAATAATGGAACACTTTTTATAAGGCCAGTTAAAGTCTACTTTAAGCTGTCGGCAAGTTATGAAAATGGGCCTAAAACTAAAGGTACGTTCAGACTTATGAAATATTTGGAAGCAAACATCACATATTAAAGTTGTCGGAAGACAAAATATTTTTGAGTGTAAAATAAAATAACAGTTGATTTTGAGCAAATGAAAGCATTTGCCGGCAAACAAATATTTGTCCAATGTGAACACAAAAAATCAAATATTTTAGTAATTTTTGAGCAAACATTTGTTTGATATTACAAAAAATTGTAAGAGCAAACAACGACAAATAATTTTAGCCATGTTCCCGATAGAATCAATTTTTCCTGTAAGTTTTCGGATTCTTTTCAGTTTTAATGAAGATTTTTAATAATTATTAGACTTCGCTATCATGCCGCTATTGGCAAATTTTTGCGAATTTCCGCTAATTTAGCAATTTATATTTTTTATTACCCATTGGCTTCCAGCTATTTTTTTTTTACATTCTCCTGTTCTAACACTGTAAGAGATGCTGCTCCACAGAATAAAACAAACAAATTAGCTTCTGCGCTCATTTTTACTATTTGTGAAAAATATTTTTATTTGCCTTTTTCTTCATATTAAGAAAATTGCTTATTTCTCATGTCCTGAAGAAATAAAGCTTGAGAGCCATTACAATTGGATAACAGATGCCATCTAGATCTTGTAATTTTAGTTGCATACCAATAGCTTCAAATCGTGTAGTCGGTTTCTCGTCTGTGTTTTCCGCAATAAAGTTTAATGCATCAATTATTGCAGATCACAACATGTCGAGCAGGTCAGAAAGCCTCAGAGAGATTTTTCAGTTTTAGATTTGTCCTTTTCACCAAGATCTCCCAACTATATGTAAAGGGTGATGTTGAATGTGAGCAACAACTAAACGTCAAGTTTTTTTTCTGCATTTCATTTGACATTTCTCAATTTCAGACTAACTCAATTTGAACCATGGAAAGATACACAATCGAGCAACACGTTAAAGTTATTCAGGCTTATTATGAAAATGGGCCTTCAAATCAAAAGGCATATCGTTCACTTCGTGATGTGAAAACACCAATTCATGCTCGTCCAGCTCGTACTGAGACAGTTCCTGTGAATGGTGTTCGCTATCGAGAAATGATAACGAACTTTTTGTGGGCCGAATCGGAAGATATGGATGTGGACGGTATGTGGTTGCAACAGGACGGTGCCACTTGCCACACAGCTAACGAATTAATGCCTCTTTTGCACGACAAATTCAATGGCCGTTTTATCTCACGTGGTGGCGTTGTCAATTGGCCGCCAAGATAATGTGATTTGACACCGTTGGACTTTATTCTTTGAGGTTATTTGAATGAAAAGTTGTACGTTGATAAGCCAGCCACAATTCAAGAGCAAAAGAATGAGATAATTCGGCACATTAACGGCATAGAAACTCAATTATGCCTCAGGGCCATCGAAAATTTGGACCATCGGATAGAGGTGTGCTGCCGAGTTCGCGGCGGCCATTTGCCTGATATATTGTTCCATACATTGCTCAACCACACCAATATTATCATAATAAAAAGAAATGACAGTAGGTTCCTAAATAGTATGTGTTTTATACAAAATCAACATCGGCCCCTAAAATTGAACCAGCCTTTAGATATTGCGACAAAGTAATAAATTTCTTGCAAGATGGACAGCGCAAGGCACGTAATCAGCCTTATTTCGGTTCTCGATGTCGGTAACACCGTAAGTCGAATTTTGTAGTAGATTAAAGAACTTTAATTTAATTTACTTTAATCTAATACTGAGTCGTTTTCGACATCGAGAACCGAAATAAGGCTGAATATGAAAAAGGATTTATTGTTTTATTCATTCCTCTTGTCCAGAAAATATACCTGTCATTTTTGCATTATCATAAGATTTACCATTTTTCCTAAAAAGTTCAATACGACATTTTTAATATCTTTGCCATTGTAGCAAGATTAAAATTAACTCATGATTTTATGCATTTCTTTAACAATTGAAATTTTTTAAATTTTCAAGAACTAAGTTTTCTCTAATCTACTTTCTTCGACCTCTTGAAAATTATTTTTCGTAATGAATTTCAAGCTCTTCGTCTTTTTTGTAAACAAATATTTATTTATTGTGTATCCAATACTTCGTAATCTCAATAGATAACTTCTTCAGGGATTTTATTGAAGCTTAAACTTTTGTTTTTACAACAAGTTCTATAAAATTTTCAAATTGTTTTCGTACATAAGTTTGTGTATTTTTATAGCAACACCATGTTTGTTTATAGTGCGAATATATTGAATTACAAAACGTTTTCACAATCACTTATTCTCAAACACTTAAGCTACGGTCACACTTGTCAAATATTTGACGAAAAAAACGGAACCAACAAGCAAACTAAACAATTATTTCCTTTGATTCTAAAATTAATATTGATAATTATTCCGTATCTTACAGAAAACTGTTTTTTGCTATATCTAGCAGTATAATAAGCTTTATATTGAGATATTAAGAGTAAGTTAAATCTCGATAACTATTCAAAAAAAGTAGTGGTTACTCTTATTTGGTCAAATATTTAATTAGTGTGACCGTAGCTTTATATACATACATATCGCACTTGATCAACAAGAGGGTATTAACTGGAAATTTAAAAACTTTCTCGAAACACTTATTAATTTAATGTTAAAGGCATATGAAAAATAATTTCATTACCAAAAAGCAGTCAAAATAGCACGATATTTTTACAGCGTGAAATTTTAATATTACGTATCGATTTTTTCCAAAAAGCGAAAAATAAAAGTTTCAAGTTTTAAGTTGATCAAGTGCGATATGTATATTCCAAAATACTGTCATAAATACAAAAACATAAAAATAAATTGTAAAGACATACATCACACATACACACACACACACACACACACATCGAAAACAGAGACGTAGGTAGTGACAACGAAATTTTGTTGGAAATCACTAAAAAAAACTTTATTAACTCTCAAACTAAAATTTTATTTTTCAAACAACTGAATTTTATTTCAAACACAGAGCTGCAGGAACTCATTTAAATTAAATTTGTAATTCTATTACAATTAGATTATATGTATGTTTGAATATTTGTAATTGAAAAAAATTGTAATTAGACTGCACACAATTACTTTACAATTACAATTACTTTCATTATTATTATTGAGGTTTTTTTGGTTTCCTCACGGGCTTATTATGATCAATCGTTTTTTTTTTACCAAATGTAAATACAAAACATTTATGGTTGATTTATTTGTTTTTCCCTTTTCTTTTTTTTCAACGTTTCGTTCGCTTTTTTCGAACTTCATCAGGGGTAATTTTTATTCCATAATAATCTAGCGACAAATAGATAATTATTATAATAAATTTTAAACTTTAATAGTATCTCTGCTTAACATACGAATTAGGGTTTACATTTGTGTTGCACTTTTAAATTAAATAAATAAAACAAGTAAGAGTGCTATATTTGGCTATGCCGAATCTTATATACCCTTCACCATGGTGCAATAAGAACAAAAAGTTATGTAAACGCCCACATTATGTCGGATGTTGTGTTTTAATAACCAAGATGCTTGTACCTAATTTGGAAACTTTGGCTCTTGCCGTTCTCAAGATATACAGAAATAAAAAAAATACAACAACAACAAGTTTTTAGGCCATTTTTTGAGTATTTTGCTCATAAATTACCCATTGTCAGGGTTGCCGTTGAAAATTTCGAAAAAGTGTCATAAAAAGGGTATTTAAGAAAATAAAGGGTCAAAAAGGGGTATTTTAAAAAGAAATAGGGTCAAGTTTATTAGTTTGTAGTAATTTAATACATTACACTAAAATAAAAGTAATTATGCATACTTGAATAAGAAATCAATGTTAAAACTAAGAAACAAGCCTGTGAATTGTTTCAATATTAGTCATGTTATCAAAAAAAGAAGTTACTTTTACAAAAACCTTTGATAATGTTTATCACTTTTTAGAAACACGTATTCTATATTTTGTAATTATTTTTTCAAATTCTTCCAGAAAATTGAGAGAGTAAAGCTTGGACTATTTTTAGTTTGTTTGTAAATAGTGTCCGTGGACACTCTGACACTAGACGTTATGACATGCTACCAATTATTATTTGTATGTTTACAAAACTCTTGAGAACTTTCGTAAGGAATATGGATATTTGTTAATTTTTTACAAAAAGGTTTAAAAAGTGTCATAAATTTTGTTAAAATAATACAAAGGGATAATTTAAAAAAAGGGTCACAAAAAGTGCCATTGGGATGAAAAAGGCTCAAAAGTGATACTTTTGAGCCTTTCACAACGGCAACGCTGCCCATTGTCTAACCGATTTGATAGTTTTATATACCGACGTGTTAAGGAAGAATTTTACCATTTACTTAAGTTATATTTATATATAAACATTTATATAAACTTGTAAATATATATTTTAACAAAGTTAATTATAAAAAGAGTAATTTTTGGGGATTCAGTATTTCGGTTATAACTCAGCCATTTTTTAACCGATTTGGCAGATTTATATACCGACGTGAAGAAATTTACCATTTACTTTAGTTATAAAGCTTGGACTCGGGGAGATCTATGGTTCCCGAAAGAGGGTATTTAAAAAAAAAATTTAATTTTGGTCATAACTTTTTTGTATCTGAACCGATTTTCCCGATTTTTTTTATAAAATATGTTCTTCTTAAAATTTCCGATATTTTGAAATATAAGTAATATCCATAGGACACATGGCAGCCCTAAAATTTAGGTTTTTATACAATTTTTATTTTTTTTTGTACGGGAGGTACCACGCCCACTTCTCCAATCCCGCCCACATTTTGTAGAATGGTGTGTATTGGCAACCTAAATGTGTGTACCTAATTTGGAAGCTTTGGCTCTTGCCGTTCTCAAGATATACAGAAATAAAAAAATACAACAACAACAAGGGATTTTTGGAAAAATTTAGAGGTAGTCGTGGTTTTTTGCTCATATCTCCGTCATTTTTGGACCGATCTTGCTGAATTTCAACAGCAAACTTAAACGGAGTATATGTGACATAAATATATATCAACCTAGTCCACATCATTTCTGGGGTTTTCGGAAAACCCATTTTAACATACACACGGACAGACGGACAACTGGATTTGAACTTCGCTTTTCATAAGGACCCAGAATATATATACTTTATAGGGTGTAGGATCAATATTGTGGAACATACAAAAGGAATGACAAAGTAATTTATAACCTCTTACCTGCGGTGAAGGGTATAGCGACAAACCTCCGATCCATATTTTAACTTACACCCAAGTAATAAAAAGAAAACAGAAAGTATTGAAAATCAAAACAGTACCAAAAAGTCTCCCCTTATAACATCTCAGGACTCTGTTTGTTAAATTTTATGCTTCTTGGTTCAGTAAAAATAAAAATTCCAAAAGTACCAGCTAAAAATTACCAAAAAGATCCCTCTCAAAGTTGCTCATTTACTCAGGACCTTGCATGTTAAATTTTATGTTTTTAGGTTTAATACTTACGGAAACTCAACAAGTACTTGTTGAAGAACAAAAAACTACCAAAAAGTTCCCATTTATACCAGTTGAAGAACGAAAAAGTACCAAAATCTCCTCCTTACAGGTTCTTATGCACTAAGAACCGTGCATGTTTGATTTTATGTTTCTAGTCCCAATATTAAAGAAAACACAAAAAGTACCAGTTGCAGAACAAAAAAGTACCAACCGTTTTTATCTTATAGATTCTCTCTCATTCACTCAGGACCCTGCATCCAAAATTTCTTGTTTCTAAGTTTAATATTACAGAAAATTCTAAAACTTCCGAATTTACGAATTTACCCATTTCCTTCCTCAGATTTTAACAAAATGGTGTAATTTTTTTCAAATTAGTTGACAAACATAGGAGGAAAGTGTTCTTCATTGCCTTGCCTTTGTCGATTTATGTATAGATTTTTAATTTTTTCAATATTATTTGTAAAAGTTTTTAATCAATTACTTTACATTTAGAATCAAAACAATCTAATAACTAACTAATAATTCTTATTTTACAGCTTTTAGATCAAATGTAATTATAACTAAGGAAAGAAAGAAATATTTTATATTTTGAAACAATTTAAAATGAATTTACCTTGAAATGAAAACCATAAATTCACTAAAAACGGATGTTCTAAAGAGGCAAGTAACTCCACTTCTTTGATGACACCACCCAAAGCACCACGACTCTCACATGCCGAACGGCTGACATATTTCATGGCATACAAAATGCTGCTATCACGTTTTTGTACAATACATACCTGTGTTTTTTTTTATTATTTTTTTATATTTTTTTATTTGTGTTGTTATTGTTGTCGTAAGGATTCGCTCAAAATGAAGGGAGATAAATGAACATGTTTTTTGACGATTGCCAGTGATGAAAAATTAATATTGTTGAAACATGAAAGAAAAGTTGGAAAAGAAAGAATATTATACCCATGAATAACAACGTAATGTATCATTTGTTATTTGCGATTGGCTTAATGCACACAAAGATGTGTCTCATATTTACATATGTATTTGTACCTTTTAAAGAGAAGTTAAAGCTGGATTTTTTTCAAAGTTTTTTTTTGTTAAATTCATGAAAATTATAATATCTTTATAATCTTCATATTATAAAATTAAAGTATTTTTTATTGAATATAAAGTTACGAAAATTCGAGATACATCCTTTCAATATTAAGTCATTTATCTACACATACTACACTTATCATTGTAATAACTTATACATACATACATACATACATACATATGTACATACATACATATAAAAAAGGAATTTTTATGTCTGTTTGAATGAACATTTGATATGTTTTTGTATTAAATTTGAGTTCATTCAGTTGAAAACAAAATATTACTGAATGAGAAAGCTAATAAATTATATTTAAAGAAGTCCCTCTTTATAATTGCCAACATACATATACATATGTATATGAAAAAGATAACGTAATTATACTTTTATAATGTATAATTCGTTTAGCCCCGAATGCCTCGCAAAAAGGCCAAAAGAGAAAGCAAAATTTAAACATTTTAGCGATGACATTAAACGGTCAAATTGCGGCGAATTAAGTTTTTATAGCATTGACAAATTTATGTTACAGACTTGCATTCCCTAAATCAAATTTATTGATTTTTATCTATCGTTAATTCAGCTTTAGCGAACTACAGAATACGGCTGCTGCTCTCTGTAGTCTTCAAATGAAATTTTAATTTAAATATAAATTTACAATCAACAATGACACTGGTTCACAAATTTTTTACTTTTTGCCATAACCTCAAAAATTTAGATGTTTTCTAAGATAAATCGGGGTAGCTGAACACGAATATGTAATTCATTTATTTATTAATTTCAAATAAGCGTTTTCGAGATATACGCGAAAAACCAGATTTTTTGCAGTTCATAAGGCTGTTTCCAAAAATCTTGCGAACTGATTTTTTTTTTTGAGAACGCACCCGATATCCGATACTGCGTTAAATAGACAAAAATTGACTGAGTTACAAGATTGGAAAAAATTTGATTTTTTTTTCTGCGTTTTTTCAAAATTCAACATTTTCAGGCCTTCCTTTCCTCCTTTTAATTTTAAAACCCATATCTTAAAGAAAATTGTCCACATATATTTGTAGCAAAATGGTTATCATCGGACAAAAAATTAAAAATTTGCAATATGATTAGCAAAAACATCCAAATTTAAATTTTTAATAAAAAAAAATAGTTGTTTCTTGGTTGTGTTGATTGGATAAGGATTATGTGTTAAGAGGCAATTTAATTTGTTTATATAATTATATTTTTGGTCAAAAATTTTATATTTTTCCTCTTCGATTTATCCTTTTTTGTTGCGATGGCGTTTCACAAATTTTCATCCAGCAGTATTTACCCGTCATGATCTGTTCCCAAAGGCGCTGATAATGCTTTTCCATTACTGCAAGACCTCGGTGAAACCTTTCACCTTTTTCGTCACAAAAAGTGTTTAAGAAAACGCAGTTTCAATAAAATGTGTGCTCCTGTAATAACAGGACACCCATTTAGATTCCAAATAATACTGATTTCTTATTTATTTGATACATACATATGTACATATGTGTATACCTATGGTATAAAAGTCTTCCATCATATTTAAAATTAGGTGACTATCGTTATGGCTTCTGTTTGTTTCTAAAAACCCACTATCTACTCTCTGAAAAAAATTCCACATATCTTGAAGCGATTGCGATATTAAAAAGAGTAATTTCGAGTTCTCTTTTGACAAGTTTAAGTCACGATGTAAAACATTACGTGCACTTTGACATATAGTTTAATACTCGTTTCACCTACAGAATTAAAACTCAGATTTAAATTTTCTTCTTCATTATCTGATGTTACTTTTAATGCTAGAGGTTTTCCGCTGTGCACTTTGGTCATGCAATCAATCATATGATCAATTGGATTGGATCCTTTCATTCAATTGGCTAACCGAATGACAAATACTCCTCCATGCCCATACCAAATTGAATTAATTTAACAAAACACGTTGAATAAAATACGTTTCGAGTCCATGGCTTATTGAGAAATCTGTATAAGTACCGAAAATAAAATTTAAAAGATTCCTAAAAGATTTTGGTCCATTTTCTTCGGACTTTGTTTTTTTTTAATAATAATAATGACACAAGCAAACTAAGAGTTATCAAGTGAATATTTACATATTATAATATTCAATCAGGGCTGCCAGATAAATTTGTGAGGAAATCGTCTTTCACGCTTCGCAAAATCGTCAAAAAAATCGGCCAACTTAAAATTTTGTTTTTTTTTTAACAATTTTTCTTCAATTTTATAAGAAAAAATTCAAACAAAAACATAATTACTTCATACCCAGCCTAGCGTTTTCAATCGCGTAAGAGCTACTGGGAGTCTTATGAAGAGCGTCTTTGATTGTCGATGGCCGCATTTTATAATCGTACAAGATTCCTTACACGGGAAAAGCTGTAACACGAGTGAGATTCTTTCATAGCACAGCGACAACCCACAATCGTTGTGGGAATCATTTAAGACGTGGGTAAAGATAATCTAACGAGTCTTTCATGTCAAGAATCGTATGGGGCTCATGTAGATATTATCTTACAATTCGTAAAATGTTCGCCTTAAAATTGTTAAAAATATGATTTAGAGTCTTTTAACACAATGTTTGCGGTGCGATTTCCCGAAAAATAAACATAATACAACGGAAGACGGCGACGGCAATAGTTGTTATTGTTTGTTTATATTTTTATTCATTTATTTGTGCATACATTTTTTTCATGTTTTTTGTTTACAATTATGTTGTGAACATCGCCAATTATTCAAAAACTGTGGCAACATCAGAAAGAGAACGAGTATCAAAAATTGAGAGAGATCGAAAGTCTGCAATGAAAATAAACTAGATTTTAATTTTATGCCGTTCCGCACTCCGTATGTATGAAAAACCGCACCGCAATAAATTAAGGTTACATTGTGTTCAGGCTCTTATACTGAGAGTCGAAAAAGGTTCATTCGATGATGGTTTTACGAAAGATAATAATTTTAAGATTTTCTTAAGACTTGCATATTCCAGACGTACATCAACAGTGTTATTCCAATAAAATTTAAATAGAGCGGCGTCAATACTTTCCAATTGGATACACCGATTTTGACAGCTTGTTTAATAGTGAAGTTGGCTGCTATTGTTAATTAATAATGGCAATTTAGCTATATTTTGGTCAATCTAGCGCTTTTATTTTTATTTATAATTTGTCGGTTTTATTGAACGGGAAATTAAATTTACATAGTGCAGACAAATTGTAGAAGGGGAAAAAACTCCCGGGAATTTTAATTTATAATTGAGCTGAAATTTAACTTCTTCATTTAATTTGTTTAGATTTTGTCATACAAATATCACGTCACGTCAAAATTGAAATGCCCATATGCAAAAGTTTAAATCTTGTGCAATTCAGTTCATTAGTTCTCGAGATTTTTCGCAAAACCTAAAACAACTGCAGAAAACACGATTTACACGTATGTCTCAAAAACTCTTCTTGAGTAAAATGAATGAATGCCATCTTCGTGATCAACAGTCCCAATTTAGCTTAGAAAATACATGTCTAATTTTTGAGGCATAGTGTGATTTACCATTTACTAATTATACGAGAGCTTACTGTTTTATATGCTTAACACAGAAACAATTTTTTTGTTGCTCATAACATGAGTGTTCCAAAAATATACAATATTTCAAAACGATACATAAACATATGTATGTAAATATATGTATGTAACTGTAAATGTATGTAAATTTAACAATTCCAAGTTGTAAAAAATCCCTTCCTCAGTCAAAATAATTTAATGAAAATTTAATTGGATGAACTCAAGCCTAATTACAGAATATCAAGAAATTAAAAATTAACAGTTCATCTAAAATCAAAATTGTTCAACTCAAAGATTTTCTGAAGATAGAATGTGGTGATTCTTGAAACATGTAAAAATCAACCCGGGTTCAAATCTCAGCTCAGCCAAGAAAAATTATCAATAAACTTTAATAAAAATTCCAAGTTGTAAAAAAAAATTCCTTCCTCGGTGAAAATAATTTAATGATGAATTAATTTGATGAACTCAAGCCTAATTAAAGAATATCAACCCAGTAAAAAAAATTTGGGGTTTTTAAAGCACTTAAGAGAAAAAGCGCATAATCGAGCGCTTCAATAAGAGAGCTCTTATACAGCAGTAAATGATAAAGAATAAAATAAAGAAAAAGCTGCTATATAAGTGCTGACAACGAAGGAGGTTTTAAAGCGCAAATAATAAAAATATATTATGGCTTAGGAAAATGATTAAAAAAATGCATTTAAACAAGAAAAAGCAAAACATAAATGAATATGTTAATATTGTTAGCCCTTAAAAAAGCGCTTTAGGAATGCTTTGTTTGCATGTTAAAAAAAGCGCTTCATGTCAGCAGTAAAAAGTCCTCTAAACCGGGAACACTCCATACAAAAATCAGGCATCCCATCAGCAGGTTTAAAGCGATTTGAGGTATAAATTCCTACTAAAAACCTGCTCCTTTTGGAGCACATTTTTTACTGGGAAGAAATTAATTTTTATTTTTATAAAATAATCCCAAAACTTATTAAATGTAGAAAATTTGTTCTTTTTGGGAATTTTTATAAAAATTTGTTATTTTTATAAAACTTTCACAAAATTTACTTGTAATAGGACATTTTCCCAAAATCTGCTCTTTATAGAAAATGTTCCTTAAATCTGCTTTTTATAGGAAAATTTCCCTACTGTGAAAAAATTAAGTTTTGAGAAAAAAGCATTTCATCTTATTCTACATCTTTTTAGGTACCAGAATCCACTCTAAAGCCCAAACCCGTTTTATGACACACTACGTCCCTTTTCTCGACGAAGGTCACATCTGTAGAAAATGTTGGTATTTAAAGGAAACATTTTCTAATATTTGCTTTTTGCAAAGACTTATTTAAAACCTTTCTATTTTCACAAATTCTGCTTTTTATAGGAAAGTATTCCAAACATTTGCAATTCAATTTCCTATTGCGAATAATGAAATTTTTTTGCTATTAAAAGGGAATTGTATTTCTGTTATTCTATTTCGCTGATTCCCAATAAGTCTGCTATGGACAACAAATTATTTCGTTCTTTTGCTTAAAAAAAAAAAGTTATAAAAATATTGAATAAATATTCACCGAATTCCATAAATTTTTAATGTTTTTGCTTAACATTATTTGAAGGAATTTATTCCTTCTGAATATTATTCAATCACTTTGAGAGCAATAAATATGAATTTCTTATGATAGTTTTGCTAATAATTTTCTTTGTTGCTTTCTTTTTTTCGTTGCTTTTTTTCCAAATTATGCGCACTTCTCTCTAGACGCTTAATGTGGCATAAAAAATTGATTTACCATCATATGAGAGGTTGTGGCATGGGACCGCAAAATTTTTTTGCAATATTTTAGTGGTTTAAAAGAAAAAAAGAAAAAAAAACAGTAAAATTCATATGATAAAAAAATTTACAGTATGATAAGAAAATGTTTTTACAGAGTCAAACAAGTTTTATTTAGCTTTTCACCATTAAAAATCAACATCTATTTAATTTTTACTATTCTTTTATTAATTAATTTATAGCCAAATATTAACTAACAAATAACGGCAAGGAGAAAAGAGAACAAAATTAAGAAAATAGATAAAAAAGAAAAGAAACTTCAGAATCTTATTGTTAAGAAATTGTTTAAACATAAAATTAAACAAAAATGAGGATTATCTTTAATTATAATACCTCTTGCTGTTGTTTGTTAACTAATAAATACATATTTAGATAAATCGATTTCATTAAAAAATTAACTTAACAACAAATGAGTTACAAAATAAGTTATTTCCAGTATGTCAACACATTTTCTCGACATACTGTACATATTCCTTTTTGAAAGATGACTTTAAAGACAAGACACACATAATTGAAAAAGTGGTGGAAACATGTGCATAAATTTCTTATTTTAATATTTAATATTATAATCGCACACAAAATCGTAAACAGTCACAACTTAAAATTCAGAACTGTTCAGGAGAGCCAAAAAACTGTTTTTAAAAAAATGGCTCTAATTTTATAATCAAATTGAGTTGTAAAGTAAAGCAAACGCTCTTAAAAAAAAGTTTACCTTATTTTTTGTTATTAATCATAAGCTTTATATTATTCTTTTAACTGAAATATATTAAATATATTTAAACATGTTTTTTATATGGGTGTGTCCACTATTATCAACTTTGTTTTTTTTTTGGACATTTTCCGTCAAATCGGACTTTAAGAACCGCTGGAAACTGCTTGATACTAATTTAAGCGAGATTTTTCTTTAAAAATAATACCAAAATCTAAATTTGTGGAAAAGTTTTGTACAAAAATTCGAAAATATATTGAGTTTGACTAAGTAAATTTCCATTAATTACTGGAGCCACTGACTTGGGTTTATTACCGTTACCTTAGGAACGATACTGTTTTTGATTTACCCCCATTGCAGAACTGGATTGAGTTAAATTTTGCGGAGATTTTCGCACCAGATTTCAAATACATAAACGTGATATATTTTATGACTTGGTTCGGTTCAGCTCTGAGCCCTTCAAATCTAGATATGTAATGCAATATATACTAGGGTTTCCAACTTCCTCCTTTTGTTTGTTTTTTTTTGGCAATTATTACCTTTTTAACCCACTAGATGAAATTAATTAGACGCTATTAAGTGAATTGTATCGAAGCAATATAGTTCAAAACAAATGCCAAACCTTACGTTTTGTTTCAACTTTATTAACATCATTGTCAATTCCTTATAAAAGTGCACTTTGTTATTTGTGAACTTTATACGTACCTTGCCAAAACTGCCTTTTCCAATGGCGCGCAGTATTTGAAAATGATCGAAATTGACTGAAATAAGAAAAAAAATTAATATTAATGTGGCTTTCAATTTACACATGAAAAAGCTAAGACATAAATCTGATTATCATCAGACAGAGTTTATTTCTGTGTACATTGAAAACAATCAAAACCATTAAATACTCAGACGTATGATGTATGTGAATTAATAATATATTAAGTATACGCTAAGTGGCAAATGACGTTTATACAAACATAAAAGATAAAGAATAATAGAAATATACATATATCGTCACCTTAAATGCAAACGGTCTTAGCAAATTAATATATCCAAAACCAGTATTTGATTAATAATGCGGCCGTTTTATCAAATTACATGTTCTTCAAAAATTCTTTGAGCACTGCGATCAAAAGCAACGACTTACTTAAAGAAATTCAAACGTAAAGATTTTTTTATTATTGATTTTTTAATGTTTTTAGCTTTTCCTGTAAATTTATGTTACGTCCGTTTGCATTTAAGGTGACGATATAGAACATTATTGCTAGAATGAAGAACACATGTTAAATGTTATGGTTCGCAATAGTTACACAAATTAATGCCTAAGAAGCAATTTTTCCATTAAAGAATTGTTAAAATTTTAGTTAATTTCGATAAGTGAATTTAAAATACTGCTGAATTGATAAAATAAATTTACAACAAAATCCAAAATATTTCAATGTTTTAATTTAAAATTTATTCATATGTATACAATTATTCATTCTAGTTTTTAGTCTGTTTCAACGCACAAATAAATCTTATTTATCATTTTAAGTTTAATAAAAAAAACTTAAATTCTATTATTTAATAGAAAATCCCATAAACATGACTTTTTCTGAAATTACAAACAACATTTTAATACCTATTTGATTGATGTGCAATTTTAACACAACAATTAAATTCTGTTTTGAATTGCTGACATTAAAAACTTTACAACACAATAAAATTAAAGATAAAAATATTCGATATTCATAAACACTGTAAACAACTCATTCCGAACCCGTATTGTAAATTCTATTGTTCATTTATTTTTAATACTATTTTAAGTATTTGCTCTCAAAGATAACAGCGAAAGCAACAAAAAATATGAAAAAAAAAATTAACAAAAGTTCTTTATGAACTGACAGTCTGACAGTTTATTTTCGAGCGAACACCAGCATTTAAATGGCGAGTGACAATGTTTTCAGAAAAAGGCAAAAAGAAAATGTCAAATGACATAAAATAAAAGAAAAATAATAATAAATTTATTTCGAATCTATAAAATGTTTATAAAGAAAAATTTATACAATAAAAATGTCTTCTTCTTCATACGTTTATGGGGTTTCCAGGATTTGTTTCCACTTAACGGGAAAGTGGGAATTACATTTGTTTTTCTGTATACCAAATGTATTAAAAATACCAAATTTTCCGTATGTGCATATGTCATAAAAACAACTACTATCTGGGCCATTCGATCTCATCTTATTTTTCAAAAACAGAATAAGTACCAAAGGTAAAAGAGTACCAAGAGTACCAGAAAAAAACTTAATAAATTCCGCAAAATTTTAGATAAAATAAAGATTTAACGTAATTTTTAATAAAAATGTCCAACAAAGGTTATACTACAGCCCCTTATAATGTTGAAATCAAGATACATGTGGCATTAGCTATCACAATAAACAAACAAGTTATTTAAACGAAAATCGAGTTATGCCTTTTTTTATATTAAGAAAAGAAAAGATTTTTTCCCGTTTTTACCCCTTAAAAGGTACTTATTTTTTCCGCTAAAAAGACTTCTATATTTTAATCTGGACCTTATGCAAACTCTACATTTATCAAAAACAGAAGAAGTACAAAAGTACTGATTTTCCCCCCAATTTACCATTTTTGCCATATGGTATCCGTCTGCAAAATTTCATCCAAATCCAATTTAAAAAACATGCAAACTTTCACATTTATCATATTAGAAGTATGAGTCGTTTTTAAATACTTTAATCTAACACAAATTTTTTCTGATTTATAATCATCAGAGATTTTGATATCTTAATTAGAAAACGTAAATATACATATGGGACAATCAAAGTCAAATTGGATAGTTTGGAGAAAAATATTCTTTGATTTCCTTTTTTTTAACTGTGATAATTGTATTTGTATTTATTTGGTGCCTTTCTAATACAACAAGATACAGTATCAGTATCCGATTGGTTATTAACAGGGAAACCAGAAATATGCTCTAAAAAACACGTTTTATGCGCATTAAACATGCAGTTAAAACTCAAAAATATGCCCTGAAAAATGTTAAAAATATGCTTTAAAAAAAATCAAAATTGCTTATTTAAAGACAAAATATTCCGCCGAATAATAAATAGATATTAAGATTCATATCGGTTTTTGTATTAATGGGATTTTAGGTATGGTCGCTAAATTGTTAACAAATGTTAAAATTTAAAGGAAGTGAAAGCTATTTAAGGATAGGTGCTTGAGGCAAATGTGAAACGATTCGAAAGTAAAACTGAGCTTTATAATTTTTTTTCGCTTAAAAGTTTTATTTGTATAATATCTTTATTTTTTCTAAAATCTTTGGATAAAGTTTCCTGATGATCTGGCCTAAGCGCATAGGAATAGCTTATCCCTTAAACAATAAATTTCAGTTTCTCAATAGTATGAAATGCGAATTTAGCACATTTGAAAGAAACCTTGAAAATTATTTAATATGCAGTTAACTATTTTTGGGTCAAATTTTATTTAAATACCATCATAATCATAGGAATATGTGAAATTATAGACTAATTTTCACAATTAGCACAGACCTCGTCCATATTTGATCAAATTATCTACAAAATTGGAACAAGTACTCTGCGAATAAGGTTAACATGGGCAGACAATAGGCTGGGTCAAAAAAATATTTTTTCTCTTATCGACTTCTAATAACGTAAATATGTTGTATTTTTGTCTGAATTAGATCCCTGTAAAATATTATTAATTTATTTTTAGTGTAAGAGCCCGCGCTTTGACCTTCAATTTTGTTAAATTTTTAATATAGCAACAATAGCACTGTATTGCAGAAAAGCATATTACTGTATTTTAACGACTTTTAGGTTCGTGAAAACAGTGTCAGAAGCATTCATGACTCTTTGCTAAAAAAGTCAAGCGATGGTTTAATATAGACGAAACTTGAATCAAGACGAGAGATGCCCGGATTTGACAGTAAACAAGATTTTGTGACCAAAAAGGATTTTATTGTTTTATGTTGTATAGGAACCAAATTTTTATTTTTTTTAAGTTTATTTCAAAATATTTTTAGTTTTAATTAATAATAATTGATAGTAAATAAAATATTAAAATTTAAAAAATGGACTTTTTTCAAATATTCTTAATTCTTAGAAGCTCATGCGCGGGCTCAAGATGTCACTTTTTTGAACTTTTTTTTGCAATTTTTATTTGTTTTAACGTAATACAAAAAATATTGCTATTAGAATATGATTCGAGAACTTTTTTTTTTCTCATACATCAGTGACCCACCCTAGCAGACAACCAGCCAGACGGACGGATGGACATCGATAGAACATTTTAAAAAGTGATTTTGAGACGATCTGTATACTAAAAGATTGGTCTAAATTTCTATGTATGTATTATACACATCGCATAACATGTATCCTTAATGAAAACCGGCTTTGAGTTACGATTTGAGAGCAAAAATTAAATGTAGATGGCAAAATTGGAGGAACAGAAAAAAATGCAATTTTCTGCGAAAGCTCCTATAAACTCCTAAAGCTCCGAAAAAAATTGGGCATGTATCAAAATATGCCTTAAAAAGGCAAAATATGCGCTATAAACTTAAAATATACTGCAAAAATGCTCGTTGAACTAAATTATGCCCAAAAATTCTACAAACAGTAAAATATGCAATAACAAATCGATGTCAAAATTCATAAAAGGCTCTAAAACGGATAAATATGTACATACATATTATGTATGTATGTATGTATGTATGTATGTATGTATATTGTTTAAGCCTTCATTAGTCGCACAATTTTTTTTCAATATTAATGAAACTTATATCGTTTTAAAGGTATTTTTGTGTAGATATGCACAAGATAAATTTTGTTTTTAAATTTTCAGGATTAAAGGGTTTAAAAAGCGTTTTAAATTTGCTTGCAAACACACGCACATACATACATACATGTATAAATAGTGGTTGAGTTTTTTTTTTTGGTTGTGTTCTCCCATGATGTTTTTGTTTTTTAAATGTATTAGGACAGGGTTACCGTTAGACATTTTGAAAAAAAAAGTCGCGCAAAAGCGTCGTTTAAGAAAATGAAAGTCGGAAACCTTTTTTAATAACTTATATTTTCTACTTTAATAACATTTCATGAATATCTTATAAATTAAAAATTTTTGGAATTCAATTGTTTGAAAAGAGTTTTAATTTATCTTGCCGACACACGAACAAAGATGGGTGAACGTTTTTATTGTATATCGCACATGTTCTCTCAAAAGTAAATGTCAAGTGGTCGAATTTCGGCCACCGGGCGATCCTAGTAATAATAAATTTACTAAATTTGATGCAGTTACATAATAAACATTCTAAAGGTAGTATTCCATAAGATATTTTTAAAACTTTATTGCGTTGCTAGTGAATTGTAAGTTTGTGGGAAGATGGTTCCAGCGATTAATTGTGAAAATAAAAAATTGATGAGAAGATGCTGTATCTCGATACTTAAAAGTTCTGATTGAATTTTTTTTGGGTGAAGAAGTAAATGTTAGTTTCTTTAATTGTTATAATTTTGTGCAAAACAACAAGAAACAAGATTTTTCAGCTTCAAATAATCATCAAGAGAGATACCAAAGATACGTTAAGTGTACAAGAACACTTTCTCAAATCTTTTTATACCAAATATATAGCGAGTTATGTTACTAAATGTTGTATTAATTTTCCTCTTGTCATTACAACAACAGCTTGAAAATATTTCCGATTAGAAAAGGAGTGTGTATGTTTTAGCTAACAACATTCTTATCTTAGGTGGTGTAAAGTGATGACTAGACCATAGACTTCTTAGCATACTATATGTTCTTCCACATGCTCTTTATCAACAGCGCAGTTCAGCCAATGTTCAACTTTCATTTCAATTATGGTTACAGAGATATCGAATACTAAAAAAATATATTTATAAGAAAACTATGTGCAAATAAATACGCATAACTTTTTCAATATTGGCCCAAATATTTTTTTCTTTTTTAGTCTACTATCCAATTAAAAGTAGAAAAAAATTTTTGCACAGTGGGCTTGGGTTCGATTTTCGGGATTTAATATTTTAAATATATTTTTAAACGGTTTGTACTTTTTAATTTTCTTGAATTTTTTTTTATTAAACTATGATTTTTTCCACAAATTTTAAGACCGATTTGGTTGTGGGATTCAAATAACTACTATTTTTTTAAATTAATAAGATTTTGTTTTAATGTGCTAAATTCCCAATTCTTATTAACTGAAATTTATTGTTGGTGGGATAAACTATTCATGCGCATTTCACTAGCTTCTTAGGCCAGATCATCAGGAAACTTCATCTAAAGATTTTAGAAAAGCTTAAGATATAATTAAAATAAAACTGTTAAGGGAAAAGGAATTAAAAACACTCAAAAGTCTTGCCCTTAATAATATCAATCAAACAGTGAGTTTACCTTTTCTTACAATCCCGACTACAATTGGTTGATCTTGTATCAACTCTAATTGTAGTTGTTTCTGATTTTTTTAAATTTGTTAAAAAAAAAAAAAAAAGTTTTCGATATAAGCCACCGTGCAAAAATTTTCTAGGATTTCGCAGGATATATTTTCAATACTAATTCATTAATTTTGTTATTTGCATTGGCCATGTCTAAATAGTCAAAAAATAACTAAGAATTATTTCAATGCGGCTTTTTACTTTTACTTAATTTGGTGGCCACACGATCAAGTTTTGCCTTTCAATTCCTTTCAATGAAATACACACTTTTTTACTAACACACTCACACTGTTAAATTGACCACGAGATTGCTTTCAGTTTTACCTTTCCATTTTTTTTTTGGAAATTTTGCTTTCAATTTAACAGCTGATTACATGTTTGTCTTTATAAATAAATTGATTTTTGATGACATCATGAAAGTAAATTGCTTACAAATTGAGTGCAGCCTACGCCACAGCTTTCAATTTTTGTAAATTTTGACAAGCAGATATGTAAAAGACTATCAAGAAGAACTTGATCGTGTGGCCGCAGGAAAAGTAGAATATATAACTGATAATAGCACCCTTTACCCTTATCGTGCACACATAATTTTATTTCATGAAAAGTCCTAGTGCAAAATAGTGACTGATTTAAACGGATTTTGTGTCCGTTCCACCATCAGATTGCTGTTTTGGGAAATGTTAAGATTGTCCAGGAATCAATGTGTAAATGACATTATTGAGCTCAATTATCCATATAAAATTGCAATTAAGTTATTGCTCAATTAATACGAAATTGTTATAAATATTGAGTAAAATTAAAATGCAACACTGTCACAAGTGTGTTTAGTGAGTAAAACCCAACTCTCTAAACAAAGTATTTCGACACAAAACAACAACAAAGGTCCATCCATTAGGTCTGCGCAAAATCCAGATTTTAACATTGTTTTTTCTTTAAATATGTCAAAAGTTGTTAACATTTAGCTTAAGTTAATTGCCAATTGCTAATTGAGTTAGCTTAACTGTGTCTGTGTGAACAGAAAGATAAGTATGTCAATAAGCCGAATATTGACTCAATAAAAAAGGTATATCTGAACACGGTATAAAGGTACTGGAAAACTAACCCTCGTTGCAGCCTCGAGATATTTGTGAAAAACCCTTCTGAATTCGTTGATATACGTTGCAATCATCTTGCCAGTCATTTAACACATGATTTAATAGCAAAAAAAACAGTATGCTTTTTTGAAACAAATCAAAGAATCCTTAAAAGAAGATGAAGTTGTGGTGGTTTGTGTTTTTTGCTGAAAATTACGCATTCGTCATAAAGCACGCAACACCCGGTTTTCATTGGAATAATAATCAGGCAAGCATATAACAGATTGTTATTTATTTCAAGCATAATAAAAAGCTCACTCATCGAAGTCTGGTCATAATTTCTGATATCAAGAATCATGGTGCAATTGCTGTATACCTTTTTCTAAGGATTATTACTGATTTTGTAAAAAAATTGTTATCAAATGCGTCTTAAATATTTTACTTTTCTGATTGCGCTTCGCAGCAATTCAAGAACTTTGTAAACCTATATTTTCACAAGTAAGACTTTAAGATTGCTGCAGAATGGCATTATTTTGCAACAGCATATTGTAAGAGACCGTATGATGGCATTGGCGCCACATTGAAAAGAATTGCCGGAGGAGTAAGTCTGCAGAGACAAATTGATAAACAAATAACTACAGCTCTAGAATTGTATGAATGGGCAACCGAGAACAGCATTATTTTGACGCAAAATAAACTTTCGATTTGTGATATGAAACGACTAAATAAATTCCAGGAATGCAAACACTTCATTTAATAGTTCCATCTTATGCTGCTACAATAATTGATCATAATTAGTCTTTATTAGGAAAATAAAATGTTTTTAAAAATTTTAAAAATATACTTAAATAAAATAAAAAAATAATAATTATTTTTTTTTCATAAGCAAAAAAATGTTGCATAGTTTTTAAGGAAAAAATTTGTTTTAACCAGGGACCGGAAATAAGAGTTATTTTTAAATTTTTGAAGAAATAAATCAAACATAAATGAACATCGTAGAAAACTTTTAATTACACCATCATGATTTTTAGGCGAAATGCATCCAACATATTGCATGATTTTTAAATTTTTAATTTTTATTTTAACAATCAATAATAAGAGTTATTTTTGATTTTTATTTTTTTAAATGAAAAATAAAAGTTATTTTTGATTTTTATATTTTTAAATGAAAAATAAGAGTTATTTTTGATTTTTATATTTTTAAATCAAGAAATAAGAGTTATTTTTGATTTTAATATTTTAATATCAATAATAAAAATCAATTCAAAACTCTTATTTATTTTTTGATGCCGTATGTATTATAATATGCTGCTTCATTCAAATTTCTATATGAATATAATATATTATGTGGCTAATCCATTACCAGCTATAAAAACATGAATGCATAGAAATAGCTTGTAAGTTTTGGCTGCCATTCAGTGGAAAACATTTTTTTAACAGTGGAAATTTCTTTACAGTGGGCTTGTATGCGATTTTCGGGATTTAGTATTTTATATATTTTTTTCACTGTTTGTACTCTCCGATTTTCTTGAATTTTTTTTGTATTAAACTATGAGTTTTTCACAAATTTTAAGACCCATTTGGTTTTGGGATTCAAATAACTTCTATATCCCAGCAAAAACATTACTTACCTGGTAAGTAGGGTTTTTTCCCGAGATTTCATGTCAAATAACTTCTATATCCCAGCAAAAACATTACTTACCTGGTAAGTAGGGTTTTTTCCCGAGATTTTCCGTCCCGGGAATTTCAATTATTTTCTTTCCCGTTTTCCCGGGATTTTTGTTGTTGGGATTTGTAAAAGGGCCCAAAAAATTGGGTGTTATTTCATATGAAATAGCACCCAAAAATGTATGAAAAAAATTTGGGGAATATTTCATTTCTCGTTGGGTGTTATTTCATTGGGGGGCTTTTCGTGGAGCCGTATGAAATAACTACCACATATTACTAAAAATCAAAAAGTTTTCCTAGGATTTTCTAATTTTTTGAAATTTGTTAAAACCAGGGACCGTAACTGTTATGACTTTTATCAAAAAAAACAAGAAATAAGAGTTATTTTTGATTTTTATATTTTTAAATCACAAATAAGAGTTATTTTTGATTTTTATTTTTTTTAAATGAAAAATAAAAGTTATTTTTGATTTTTATATTTAAAATCAAGAAATAAGAGTTATTTTTGATTTTAATATTTTAATATCAATAATAAAAATCAATTCAAAACTCTTATTTATTTTTTGATGCCGTATGTATTATAATATGCTGCTTCATTCAAATTTCTATATGAATATAATATATTATGTGACTTATCCATTACCAGCTATAAAAACATGAATGCATAGAAATAGCTTATAAGTTTTGGCTGCCATTCAAGTCAGTGTTAAGAGGTCTTTTCAAAAATAACTCTTATTTCTTGATTTTAAATATAAAAATCAAAAATAACTTTTATTTTTCATTTAAAAAAAATAAAAATCAAAAATAACTCTTATTTGTGATTTAAAAATATAAAAATCAAAAATAACTCTTATTTCTTGTTTTTTTTGATAAAAGTCATAACAGTTACGGTCCCTGGTTTTAACAAATTTCAAAAAATTAGAAAATCCTAGGAAAACTTTTTGATTTTTAGTAATATGTGGTAGTTATTTCATACGGCTCCACGAAAAGCCCCCCAATGAAATAACACCCAACGAGAAATGAAATATTCCCCAAATTTTTTTCATACATTTTGGGGTGCTATTTCATATGAAATAACACCCAATTTTTTGAGCCCTTTTACAAATCCCAACAACAAAAATCCCGGGAAAACGGGAAAGAAAATAATTGAAATTCCCGGGACGGGAAATCTCGGGAAAAAACCCTACTTACCAGGTAAGTAATGTTTTTGCTGGGATATAGAAGTTATTTGAATCCCAAAACCAAATGGGTCTTAAAATTTGTGAAAAACTCATAGTTTAATACAAAAAAAATTCAAGAAAATCAGAGAGTACAAACAGTGAAAAAAATATATAAAATACTAAATCCCGAAAATCGCATACAAGCCCACTGTAAAGAAATTTCCACTGTTAAAAAAATGTTTTCCACTTTTTATTGGAAAGTAGACAAAAAAAGAAAATATATAAAAAATTATTCTATTTGTACTTATATTGAAAAAGTTATGCGTATTTATTTGAACATACAGTTTTTGCCCTTTTCCCATTTTTACAATTCAATTTACATAGGAAAAATGGGAGCAGGGAGAAAACTTGGGGAATTTTTAATAATAATTGGGCCGATAGCTTTCTGCTTTCGCTTGCAATATCAAATGAAAATATACATTAAATTTTTGGAGCAACGAAGCGGAATTCGCCTACAATATTTTGTCAGGTGACGTCTCTTTGAATGTAGAACAAGATTGCATCATAAACTCAATTTCCAAAAAATTCGCACATACGAAAATTTCGGGCAAAGGGGTCGATATAATAAAAAAAAACCTGAAATCACAACAGAAATCACAAAAGCAAATAATATTTTTGTAGCAGGAAACATGTCGTCGAATTTCCTTAATTTAAAACTACTTGTTGTAAATAAAACAACTATTTGCATAAGAAACAAATAAACAAGACATTGAGTAATTAAATATGCCGTTCATCATACAGTAGTCGCAAAAAAACCAAAGTTATTTCAAAAAGGGATTTTAAGATTTTAATATGGTGAAATAATCAACCATATTATGAAAGTCGCCATCGGCACAAGACGACGGCACCTGAATAGTAATTGTACGGGGTGGTTTAAGGGCCGATGTTGATTTTGAATAAAACACAAATTATTTAGGAAATTATAGTCATTTCTTTTTATTATGATAATATTGGTATAAAATAACTGAAAATTTATTTGTTTTGACGGAACATTGGGTTGAATTGTTGGCAGTAAAAATTAAAAGAACTTTTCGTTAAAATTAAATTAAAAATAAGAAGGCCGGTTTTTAACTGAATTTTCATTTATTTTATATTAAAATTTCAGTGAATTTTACGTACAGAATATTGTGAGTGTGCCTGTTCATCAATTTCGAACGTTAATGTTCACTTACAAAATTTTCATGAAAAAAACCGAGTCTTTAAAATTAATTTTCATATAAAATTCTATTTGAGCAGGCAGTTAAAAATTTTATATGACGAATGCTTTAACTCATGGTAAAGGGATGAACAAAATTGCCCCCTTTAACCCACACATTCTTAACATTAATTAAAATTAGTGAAAAATAATAACGAGACAATACAAAACTTGACGGCTTTCAACCACCTCTATCTTCCCAATAAAAATTCTATCAATTTGCGAAGCACAATTATGCGCTACGCAATAAGATATACAGCGATGCAGTTAAGTAAGTGAAGGAACTCTTAACAAGTTTTATAAAAGAAAAAATAACATTTCAAGTGCCGCGGCATTCTCTTACTACGAAGCAGAATTATAAGCGAGAATACTATAAAATAACTGTTAAAAAAACATTCCGTGTGTAAAGGTGATAGCTACGCTCAGCAGTTTTTATATGTGTTGAATAAAGCGCTTTTAGTGTCAAAAATGTATTTGAAGTGGGAACTCACCATATAAAATTCATGCCTTCCGTAAGCGAGATGGTAAGCAAAACTCATACATTTCTCCCTTACAAACCTGCTTCGTTTGAATCTAAATTTTTTATTGGGTGGTTACTATGACGACAGTACTACAATGAAATATGATTCTCGAGATTTGGCCTTAAGTGGAGGATCTCTCTTATTTTTAATTTGTTTTTAATTTTTTGACAGATATAAATTGGTTAGATTTATACTCCCTAGAAATACATCAATAAATGGTTCAATACCTTTATTATTTGCAATAAAATAGGTTTTTTACGGTTAAAACTGTTTGATTCTGTGGGTAGGTAATATTCGTTACTAATAAGTTCAAGGATAAGGAATGGTAAAATTAATTAATGTTTAGAAAACGGCAAGAAAAATTTTATGGCTAAACCAGTTGAAAAATGGCTAAAAAAAAATGGCTAATGGCTAAATGCATTTTTTAATGGCTAAACAGGGTGAAAATGGCTAAATCTAGCCACTAAATGGCTAAATTGGCAACACTGATAAAGAACCAGGTTATTGGAGATTCATTTACCAACTTTAAAAATCCGCCGAACAATGCTGAATGTGACATTTGTTATCAATATGATTAAAGGCAATATTTGATCGGAGTTCCTATTAAACAGTTTATTTTTTAATGTTCCCCAACGCCCCACACGCTATCAATTGAATACTTTCAACAAAATTATGCAAATGCCGACCCTTTTCGTCGAATATGTGTTAACTTTAATGATCTGTACAGCATTATTGATAAAACTTTGGATACACTGTGTGCAATTTTTTAAGTCATGGAAAAATAACCATACACGGATAAAAATAACCATAAAATAATCATAAAGGAGCCAGTTTTGGTGTGATTTTTGCAAAAAAGTGATCAAATTCTCAGGCTCATTGATTTACACTTTTTGACAAAGTTGTAGCTCTTGCCATAAAGAACAAAACAAATGGTGTTAAGAATCATTACTAGGAAGTTCATATGCTCTAGAAAGTTAATTATTGATATCTTAGGTACATTTTTGTAGTTGATTGTTTGCTACCTATGGACCTGAACAGGGGGAAAAAGGTAAAACAAATCGCATTTTTAAAGTTTTTTTGCGAGATTGATCTTGAAGATGAAGTTTTTTTGATTTTATATGTTCACAACTTTTGTTTTTTATAGCAAGATCTACAACTTTGTCTCAAAGTGTAAATCAAAATTCCGAACGGTTTGCAAGATATGAGCCTGAGAAAATTATCACTTTTTTGCAAAAATGATACCGAAGCCCCAAATCTTTAAGGGCACATAAAAAAAGTGCATGACTTTGGGCAAAACTGGGAGACACGGGTCTTTTTTGTTTGTCCTTTATGGTTATTTTTTGTCCGTATATGATTTTTTTTTTTGTGTTGCACTGCGATATTAATAGTATCAAACTGAATTAAATTTTATATTTAAACAGATGATGTTAAATTTGTATGTAATATTTTCTAATATTTTGTAATTTTTGTCTGAAAGGAGTTAATCAATAGACTAAATAAATAAGTAAATAAAAATATCGATCAAAATTCCAATATATGTAATTTAAATAGGAATTTTGATCGATATGTAGTTCGACTGAGATTCTGATTCGTTTGGTAAGCAAAAAAGAGGACCTCAGGACGTTTTGTTTTGACGCCACAAACGCATAATGCCCTCTTCACCAATGGCAGTATAGGATATATGTACATATGTATGTATGTACTTATAAAGTCTTCCATACAAATAAGCAAAAAAGTGAGACATAAACGACTAAAATACGAAACTTACCATCATCATCATGGCATAGATTGTTATCCGATCTATTTGTTGAATTTGCTGCCCCCATCACTGCACATGAGGTGATTGTGTATACGAGAGTGAGTTAAGAGAGAAAAAGTGGTGCTGTTGTTGTAGTTCTTAAATCGTATCCCTTTTTTGTGACTTCGTTGTTTTTGTTTTTTGCAGTTACAGTACAGAAAATAGTTCAAGTCTTAACCATTTGATACTTTTTATCAAAAAATACAATAACATTGTTGTAATTGTAAATGTTGTTTTTAAAGTCTTTTTCAACAAAGTTTTTTTTGGGTTGGTTGCTTATTGTGTATTTAACCAACAGTTTTTGTTTTTAGTTTCAGCTGCTTTTATTGTTGTCTTTTCTATTCTTTTTGTAACAAGTACATACATAACTTGTTTGTTTGTATGTGTTTTTTTATAGTTATTACCAGAATTCTTTATAGTTTTTATATTTTATGGTTGTTTTAGTTTTTCCTCTTATTTTTCCAGTCTTTGCTTGCTTTTTGCAATATTTTCTATTGTTGTTTATTTATTTAATTTCTTTCTTGTTTATTGCTGCTGTTATGACAACCACAAATTTAGTTGCTGTTTATTATTGCTCGTTGTTTTTATTTTTTATTTATTTTTTCTTATTTAGTTTATATTTTTTTCTCAAAGTTGTTGTTCTTATAATGTTGTTCTAACAATATTGCCATTGCAGCCCTTGTTAACAGTGTTTATGTTGAGCTTCAAAAAACTGTTCTGAAATTATTTAAAGAAAACTCTTACAATTTTTGCTGCTTCATTCATTAAGTTTTTAAAAGAAAACTAAATAAAAATTGTACTACTAAATCTTAAAAGTTATTATTGTTTTGTTTTACTTCTTATAGAAACACATAAATATGTATGTATATATTAGGGTGACATTTATTTTTCAGCTTTGTTGTTTTGATCTTTACTCTCCTTAAAATGTTCTGTACAGTATAAAAATACGGTGTGCAACAAATTATTACGATTGGCCAAGGCTAAGACGTGGCGCATCGTTCTTGAAATTTGGTCCAAAAATATTGTTGGTTGTAAAAAATATACAGGCACCATTAAATTACTTTTTCTTAAATTTTATTTTTCGCTTTGAAAATGAATATTTTTTCTGAGTTTTGTTAACTCCTCAGAAATACATACATATGTATGTATGTATGTACATAAAAGGTATTTCTTCATATTTATTTATTCCTCAGAAAGTAAAAACCTTTTTAGGCCCGTTTTCCGAATTTACCGATAGCTAAAGTTAGGATTTAATCGGCCGTTTAAAAAGTGTTCCATTATTACAACTTTACTTTAACCTACCAAGTAGGATGAACCTTAATTTACTTTATCACTCACTTTAGGTTAAATCAAAGTTTTAATAATGTAACACTAGTTATAAGGCCGTTGAAAGTCTACTTGTAGCTATCGTTAAGTTGTAAAAACGGGCCTTAGAGTTTTATTTATTTCTCAGGAAATTAAAGTTATTTTTGAGTTTTAATTTTTGCTCATAATTGCACTAAGTTTTTTGAGTGTTTTTCATAAAAATTTTACTATACGTTCAATCACTTGTGTTGTGAAGACAGCACGTACAACTTAAAAAAAATACTTTTTCCTACGAAATAAACACAACTCAGAAAAACTTGATAAAGTTGAGTTTCTTAATAAAACCAAATTAATGAATCTAAATAAAGGTCCATGTAACAAGGACTATCTTGGTGTATTGCTTGTGCAGGGTTTAGTTTGTTTTTTTTAGTTTAAATTTGAAAAATATATTTAAAATAATATTCTTGTGTGCTAAATGGAGAGCTGAGTTGAAATAACAATAAAATATATCACGTTTACAGTCCACATGCCATATGTGAGCTTTTTATCCATACAATTTGAAAAAAACCTTAGAACTATGGACGTTAAGAGAAAATCGTGTATTTGACTTGGACTTCATAAGACTGACCATAAAAAGATGTGTGAGGACGTGTGAGGCACTCCTCAGTCGCTACCTTGGACTGTTAACGTGACGTACAAATTTTCCTTTAAAAGTTGCATTCTTTATGACCAATTTGCATTAAATTTTTTTATATATATTTTTTACAGAAAATTTCGTTTGCAATAACTTTGCTTTGTTGCATATCACACCACATATATTGATATATTGAAAAAAAAAATTGAGAATATGTGAAGAGATCACTATTCAGCTGCATTAAAGAAAAAAAAATGGATAAATAAGACCATCTGATCAAAATGCACACCAAAAAATTAAAAAAATGGAAGGGAAGGCGAAGTCGACTACAGGTGGAGGCAAAAGGCCATATGATTTCAACAGTCCGAACAAATTTGTTTTGTTTTATTAGAAACGGTTGACATCTTGAATCGTAACGACAAACAATGTAATGCAAACCACCTCTGTTGTTTTTGGATTGTTGTAGTTGAATTCGCCTTGTGTTAAGGTTTCTCAACTTAGAATGTCTTAATAAGACAATTTTATTTGAACTTGTTCAATGTTTTTACTTATGCCGGCCTTATCCTACACAAGTTCAGTGCTCAAGTCTGTGCGTTTGTGTAGTGTATGACGGTGTTTTTGTTATTTACTTAGTGAACTTAGTAAAAATCAGCATGATGTTTACAGTACAGTAAACTTGTGTAGTGTATGAAAAAAACGGCTGTAGGAAATATCGCCCAAAGAAAAATGGCCCAAAAACAAAAATGAAAAATCGCCCAAAAAAATTGCATGTAAAATTGGGCCTGATTTCATATGAAAAATGGCCCAAAATTTTTGGGCTATTTTTCGTTATTGTTGGGTGATTTTTCGTTTTTGAAATTGGGTGATTTTTCATTATGAAAAATCGCTCAAAAATTGTTATATGAAAAATAGCCCATTTTTTTGGGCCATTTTTCATTTTTAAAATTCTTCCAAAATGTTACATACTATTTGTCCAAATCATTCATTATCATTATAAAAATAACGGGACATATTGCAAAGTGTCATAATGTCCACAACTTAACTTATAAGGATACCGGCTTCGCCAACTAAAGCTTCTCTGCACAGACGGCCTTCGGCCGGGCGCAAGGATTTTCTACTCTATGGTATAAAAAAACTGACTTCGCTAGCTTAAGCTTCTCTGCGTATAGTCGGCCTTCGTTCGGAAACAAGGCAGATTTTAGAAGCTTTACTTAGCGAAGCCGGTGTATTTTATACCATAGAGGAGAAAGTCCTTGCGCCAGGCCGCAGGCCGGCTGTGCAGAGAAGCTTTAGTTAGCGAAGCCGGTATTTGTTATACCATAGAGGAGAAAATCCTTGCGCCCGGCCGAAGGCCGTCTGTGCAGAGAAGCTTTAGTTGGCGAAGCCGGTATCCTTATAAGTTAAGTTGTGGACATTATGACACTTTGCAAAGTGTCATAGCGTCCAAACTGCCGAACAGCGGTGAAGGCACAATGCAAATTTTTACATAAAACTTATATTTGTATATAACTAAATTTATATGAATAATAAACACTTTTTTTCAAATTGAGTAATTTTCAATTTTTTTTTTGGAAAAAAATTCGTTTCTGCTTTTTGGGTCATTTTTCATTTTCATTTTGGGCCCTTTTTCGTTTTTTTTGGGCAAAAATTTCGTATTTACCTTTTTGGGTAATTTTTCATGTTTGGTTGGGCGATTCTTCGTTTGGGCGATTTTTCATTTTTTTTTTTGGGCCATTTTTCTTTGGGCGATATTTCCTACAGCCGAAAAAAACCTTTAGGTTATTCGCTGTTTTCTTAATAGATGGCAAAAAAAAAACATTGCGCGAATAGAATATTCTGGACAGGGTTTCTAGAATTATACAAAGAATTGCCTAAACAATGGCACATTAAGAGCAGCAATAGACTCATGAAAGTTGAATCCTACAAAAAATTCATGACAAATTTAATAAAAAAAATTAAAAAAAGACTTGTATTTTTTATTTGCACATATTGCCTTCTTCTTGAGCACTGAACTTGTCGGTTGTATGGTCCAAAGTACGGAGGCAATGTTTTCAGTAAAACGACCGGGAGAAATATGCCCTGTTGTTTTTTTTTTGTCTTACGGTCGACTTAAATTTGTTAAGCTAATATTCAATTTTCAGTCTCTGGTCTATGTTTATAATGAAAAAAATTTCCAAATTTGGTAAAAGAGAAATTTTACAGATCCACTATTTTCGTAGCGGATATCAATTAGTTTAATACGCTTCTCGAGTAAAATTGAACTGATCTCAGTGTATTGTACGTTATCTGGTTCGAGGTTCCTTTATAACTGTTTTTATTACTGTGTATATGCAGAATATACTATCAAATGATCGGAAATGTAAGATTTGTATAAAGTTTGCCTCTGCTTATCGTTTTCTATGGAGTTAAAAATTCGGCACTGCCGAATATAATATTATCCTTCGTTTAATGGTTATTTAATGCGATATTCTTCAAAAGCTTTCAATATATGCATGTAATTAACATCTATTCAATATCTACAATCTTGTTTTACGTATTCACTCTACATATGTTTGTGTCTATTTTGCTTTTTCCTAATCTTTATATCATGTAGATTATAATATTATTTAATTCCTTTATCATTACATAAGATTTCCAACTTTTAATGTAATGCTTTGGGTGCTTGTAAAGCAAAATTAATGTTTATTTATATTCTACATACATATATTAGTATGTATGTATATGTATGTATGTATGTTAAAGTGTTTATAGACTCTATAATATAGTGAAACAATGGGGGAACTGGAGAGAGATTGCAGCTTATTTGTTATGAAAACAAAGAGTATTAAAAAAGTATTTTGTAGTTGTGTTTTGTAACTGTAATTCTTTGTCGATGGTTATTATGGGTGTTGCCAGTTTAATTTTTCAAAAGAGCGGGACAAATCTTAAAAAAATTAAAAAACGCAGGATTTTTTTTACCATAAAGAAGAAAAATTAAAAAAAATGTAAAAAAAAAACAATTTAAAGTAAAATATTCGTCTCCGCCGAGTCTTGTATACCCTTTATCATCGAATTGAAAGAAAATTTATCCCCAGCTCATATCGCATGGGCGCAAACGTGTCGTAATCCTTATTCTTAAGGAATATTTCATAGGTGGTAGTTTAAATAATAGTCCGACTTAGTTTTTTTTTAATCCAAACGATTTTCATATAGTGAGAGCTTAATTTTATTAGTATAACTTGTTTTGTATGAACGACACTTGTATGGGGTCGGCGGGTGTAATAATGGCCTGATTTGGGTAATTTTTTATATTTAATACTCTATGAAAATTTGCTTAATTAATGGTATATAAGCCTATTTTATGAATAAGGTGGTGTTTGTAATTGGAAAACATCTGAGCTTAATTTGGTCCTGCTCCTTTATTTCGTATGACTGCTATTGCACAAAATATATATTTTCATCTATAACTCGGTCTTTAATAAACCTTTCTTAAGGTGAAAGTAGAAAAATAAAGTTCATAGATTTTAAAAAAATTTCAAAAAGTAAATGGTAAAAATTAAAAACAGTAATGGTTTTTTGCTTATATCTCAGCCATTAAATTTATCAGTACAATTTACGAAAATTGTTAAAAATTTACAAAATGCGTAAATTTCTTTTAATTCGCATATTTGACGTAATTAGTTCTTAATTCTTATTCTATCAGTTCAGTTAACAAAAACTAAACGCTTATATAATATTTTTTGTAATTTACTGGAAAGTAACTGATGCTAAATTAACCCTAGAATGGTAAACATATTTTTTAGCACTTAATGGTAAACATCGCCTGTGAGGCAATTTTTAAAAAAAACGCACATTTCACCTTCGAAAAAACCAAAATGTATTAAAACAAAAACATATTTATTATATATTTGGTTACAAAAATAAACAAAAACAATTTATTTTTTAAATAACTTAAACATTTTATAGGCGTATTTGTAGATCACATATTTTTTTAGATTATTTGAAAAGATCTTTTACAAAAAAAAAAAATTAAAAAAAAACACAGCTTGAAATAAAAAAAAAACTTCTGGGTCTTCTAGACCTGAGATCTAATTAACGTATAAAAAACTAATTCACAGCTTAAAACTTAAAAATAATTGTTGAGACTAAAATAAAATTTGTGGTTTTTTTACCTAATTTTTTTGTCGCATTGCCAACAGTTTGGTGATCTGTGCTCTAAGTGTATGTTTTCTTGCATTTTGCGCAGAAATATATGCTCATACTCTTCAATTTCGGAGGACAGAAATCACATATCGATCTTTTGCCCTTTTTGATACCGGGTTCATCTCAAGCAAATATGTTCAAAAAAATTACCGTTATTGGTAAACTTCGCCTCACAGGCGACACACGTGTCTATATCTCAGCAAGGCAACTGAGAAAATAAAAACACGTCTGTGCCCAAGCTCGTACAACACTCAACTGAGTTGGCACGAGAGCATGCTTTGATACGAGTGAGCGATCAGGAAATATCGCAAAAAAAATAAATTGCTTCGCCTCACAGGCGATGTTTACCATTCTAGGGTTAAAAAAAAATTAAATTTAAAAAAAGCAGGATTTTAAAATCCTGCGTAGTACCTGTGCATTAATAAAAAAGCGGGACAGTCCCGCCGAAGACGGCAAGACTGGCAACTCTAGTTTTGTAATTGTTGTTTATTTTCTTTTGTTGTTGTATCAATTATTGTAGTTTTTGCTTTAACAACCCACTTAAATGTGAAGTGGTTGTTGTTTCTCTTGTTATTTTTTTTCCATTGAACAATTACTTTTCTACATTTTACACAACTTAAACTGTATAATTCCAATTCAATCTTTATTTTTTTGTTATTATTATTTTCTTGTTATTGTCTGTTTTTACAATACACTTGTACTTAATTCCATGAATTGTTATTTATTTATATAAGCACATACATATTTTAATTGTGTTATGTTATGAACCTCGTTGATTGCAATGTCTATTAAAATTGTGTTAAAAATATAATTTTGATAAATTGTTAGACAAATATTTTTATCTGTTTAGATATTTTTGGTATTCATCAGACTTTTGTAAATTGTATATGATAACCACTTAACATGAAAGAAAAATATGTAGATACAATTTATTCAGTAGAGAAGTTGTTGAATGCTTTTAAAATCTTAAAACCTAATTTTGCATAAATTACTAATCTACATTTGTACATCCATACACACATATGAGGCATTACTCTCAAAGCGGACATACCAAAAAAAAAAAAATTTTTTTTGCTAAATTCCTTGTATGGCTTAACTACATATATATTTCTAGTAGATGTAAATATGTGTGTGGATATGATGTTTATTATCAAGTTATGGAGTGCTAAAATATTACCGTTTTTGAAAAATTGCTTTTTTAAATTACTGATTCCAAATAGAAAGAAAAAATAGAACAAAAAAAAAAATAATTTAAAAACAAATAAAAAAATAATTATTTTCACCTGCAAAACCGTAAATAACCAATTAAAATTTTTCTTTCTTCGACCTTTTTTTTTGCTTTAATTCTTTTTACCAAAATTAGCTTAAACTTTCATCGTTTTATTGTAAAAGATTGAGAATGGGATCTCCATAAGTTTAAGAGTAATGCACGTCTAACGCACTTTAAAACCGGAAATGATGATTTCAAATATCAATTTTTCACACTTAAACAAAGTTGTTTTAATGGAAAATGACGCTCATCGAGACAAAACAAATTTTACAACTTTATGAAATTGTACAAGCTGGCAGCTCTGGTTTAGTTAGCCCAGTTAGTCTTTACTTTTAAAGCTTTTTTGTAATAGTTCTATTCCTAAAAATTATAGGAATAGGACTATTACAAAAAAGCTTAATAAAATACATAACTGAAATTTAGCTCATAGAATAAATCCGAAAAAATAAAAAATGTTGATTTAAGTTATATTTTTATTTTAAATAGCAAACACATTATGTATTTTAATAATAGAATATGTTTATTATTTTCCTTAAACAAACCCTCAGTTTTCTTTTTTATAACACATTAAAAAATTAAAATTTTTGGTCTTTTGGGCATATTTTTTAATATCCGTTTGTGCGTTTCCTTCTTCCTGTTTACCAATATCGTCTGTAATAACATTTAAATCTGCATTTAGACACTAATTACATTTAGTTAAAGCTTATTATAAATTTATACTGTAATATTGTAAAATGTAATTAAATTATAATAAGTTATTTAAATTGAATGAATGTCATTATTGTTAGATAAAAAATAAATACATAAAAAATAAAAACAATATTTTATTTTTATGAGTGTTTTTCAAAAGCTTTAACATAATTTATAAATGTTAAACGTGTAACCACAAAAATTTTACATGGCATTCATGTTATTGGACCACAAACACCTTTTCCACTATTTAAGGTTAGATTTAAAATCTTATAAGGAATAATATTGAATAGTTTCAATTACCCACGTGTTAATTCTTAATAAACTTAAAAGCATAGACCCGAAAACATTTTATTTTTTATTTCCAGTCATCATCGCCCAGCCCGAACCGCTGACCCAAGGAACTTGAAATTTGGAATAGCGATTGGTCACTCTCCAAATCGATCCACTGAGACGAGATTTATCGAAATTCGAATGTTTAGGGGGTAAAAATTGGTAAAAAACGGGAAAATTCGGTAGCCTTATATCTTCAAAACTAAAAGATATGCAAAATAAATGTAATACTTATCGGTGTTCTTTAGAAAAATAAGCGGAAAGGTTTCTGGTACTTTTTTTGAAATTTGGCCCTATTAGGGAGTAAACGGGTAAAATCTGCCACCTTATCTTTCTTTTGAACAAATAAACATAGAGACAAAGTTGTATTAACATTCGAAACTTATTAAAAAAATACGTATACGAACTTGGGACTTTTTCGAAATTTTAGCATTTAAGGGGTGAAAATCGTAACTATTTTTGGTAATTTTTTTTACAAAACATTTTCCTACATTCATTGACATATTTGTACTAAATTATGGGCTGCCACTACAATACTGACATTTTTGATACTTTAATAGGGGAAAAATATAGTACCCAATAGGGTGTTCAGTCGATTAAATTTTGTTCGATTAATCGAACAATTTAAGACGATTAATTGTTCGAATAACTAAAATTTCTAATTTCGATTAAAGGATTAAAGGATTAATCGAAGAATTTACTATAAACAGTAAATTTTAGCAAAATTTCTATAACTACATAGAAAAATTTCCTCTAAATAGCAAGTTTAAACAAAAATTTTCTTTAAAAAGCAAGTATATGCAAATGTCCTCTAATTAGTCAATTTTAGTAAAATTTCTTATAAATAAAAAATGATAGCAAAATTTCTCTAAATAACAAGTTTAAGCAAAATTTCCTATAAATAGTAAATTATGGCACCATTTTCTTTAAATAGCAAATATCTTAGCAAAATTTGTTATAAATAGCAAATTTTATTAAAATTTTTCTATAAATAACAAGTTTTAGCAAATTTCCTATTAACAGCAAATTATTAGAAAAATTCTCTATATTTTCTATAAATAGCCAATTTTGGATATAATTTCCTATAAAAATCTAATTTTTAAAAAATTTGCAGTAGTAAAAGTAGGTATGTGAAAAAAAAGAAACAAAATAAGTTAGTCCCCACCCCAAACGTTCTTTGTTGTATGTTTTTTGTTACAAAGCAAAATATTGAAAAAAAATATATAAAATTCCAAAATCGCGATAATAAAAATATAGAAAAAATACTTGAATGTCATTCTGTCATTAATTATTTTTAAAAAAAATATTTGCAGTGGGAAATGAATAATATAAGAATAAGTATGTATGTCTGTTTATTTAAAGAGCGTTTAAAAAAATTTTAAATGTTATGGGGAATATTAAATTCCAATAAAATTTACTGGATTATAAGCAGAATTTATTGGAAAATAAAATACGAAAAATTAATAAATAAAACTCAATAATGATTGTAGTTAAAAAAGTTAAAAAAATAAACGCTGCACAGTGGGTGACTTAGGAAAAATGGAAAATAAGCCCAAATAAACAATACGATTTCTTGAAAGTATCTTATGCATTTCTTTTGTTTTCACATTTTAATTACGGACTTATATGCGTATTGGGAAAGAATGGTCTTAGACCCGAAACAGGCCATTGCGGTTATCGCTGAATTCAAAATGAGTTACTTCATTTTAGACCTGGTTTAACATTTACTGTTCCTAAATCATTCAAGGAATATATTGACTAAATAATATTCGCTACTTTATCTGAAAATTGATAACGCGTGTTCAACGATTTCGAACGTCAACGTACGCATAGAAAATTATATGTAAAACAAAAACAATATTCGAAAATTTGTTTTTGTTTTAAATGTAGTTTTCTATGCGAACGTTTCAAGAGCTAAAGGATGAGACAATACGGCACATACATCGGATAGAGGTATGCCACCAAAGCCGTGGCGAGCACTTGGTTGATATTTTGTTTCACACGTAATTGTCATAGACCCCTTTATAAAAATAAGAAATATTAATATAATTCTCTGAAACTTATTGCTCTAGTTACAAATAACATTGTGCGTTTTGGTTGGACCACCCTTTTGTAAAACTTAGCATCGATTGTATTTTCATTCAAAATACAAATCATTTCCATAATTAGCCCACAAGTCTCTGAATAAAACAAAAACAAAATTTTCGCTTGTAATGGAAAACACTTAACAAAAACATCAATCAAAATAATAAACTCTTCAAAGCAAATCTTTAAACTTATTTAAAACAAACGAAACAATTAAATTTACTCCTTCCTTTGAATTTCTTTTTTTTCTCTAAAAAAAAAAATATTAAATTTTTACCAATACATTCAGTTTATTATTGAGAATTTGAAAAAGAAAAGAAAAATATAATGAAATTTTTTGTAGGATTTCAAAATCTTCTCAAAAATACTTACGGAGAAGAATATATTGTCAAGGAGATATTTTTCATCGTTATTAACAAGTTGAAAAACAAGAAGGAAATCAACGAAAGAGAACTAAAAGAAAACAGCAACATAAAAATAATTCGACAAAAATATTAAGCAACAACCCGAGAAACATCTTTAAGTAAGCTTATCTAAGATTTATGTTGAGTCCTCCACTACGACGAACAAAAAAAAAAAATAAGAAAAGGAAAAAATATTCAAGTTAACGAAGAAAAAACAACTAAGAAAAAGTATTTGGCTGTGCCGAATTTTAGTTACACTCCACCAAGATTAAGAATTTTTCGGGGTCTAATGTTATGGGAATATGTTATATGGGAGCAAACCTATATTCCCATCCCCAACAAATCGGTATCGCAAAAATGTTGGGAGTAAAAATTTATATTGTGAATTATTTGTCAGTGCTTTATAAACAAAATTCTCTATTGTGAATAACCTGTCAGTGCTTGTATTGTACAAGAAAAATATACAAAGTAAAATACTAATAAAAATATAATAAAAAAATAAATAATGAATTTTCTTTATTAAAAAGGAAAAATCAATTTAATTTAGTACAACCTTAGAATACAAATTCAAATTTACATGTTCCCTTCTCGTTCACATTAACACTTGTTGGGAATTTGTTTAGTAAAAAATTCGCTGGAGTTATCACTGGCGATGCCAAATTTTTTATGTTTGGGAATTTATTCCCAAAAAATTTGTTGTGGGAATCATTCACAATACGAAATAAAAAAATATGGGAATATTTTCATGAGAGTAGTTGTTTACGACAGGGGAGAATATGTCTAATTAGACCAAATTTAATTGTAGAATTTTTTTCTTACTGGCATGCTTAAGGCATATTTCATATTAATCCTATGGAACGTCATTCGTAAGCTTTTAAAAATAAACACTACTACTATGAAACGCATTTTTTACTCATACTGTAAACATGCTTGTTAAGCACTCCTTTAATAATTTTCAATGATTTGTAAAAAAGTTCTTTTCGTAAAAAACAAACCTTTTTCCCGAAATTAAAAAATATACGGGCATGTTCTGTTAATCGAAATGAAGTGGATTTAAAATCGCACAAATTTTGAAAACGACCGTGAAAAGAATGTTCATGAAAATTTTACCTAATACTTTGAGTACTAATTATGTTTACAAGAACCACTGTTGAAAACCGGATACTCTACAGCCATTTCATAAATAATTGAGATCGAAATCTCGCTCGATTTCAATTCCACTTAATTTCGATTTCTAGAAAATGCCCGAATATGACAACATTGTTCATCACTAATGAAAGATATGAAAACATTTGGAAAATGAAATATTTACAAAACACAAAACACTTCAAACCGTAGCATAGATAAAATGAGAGGTTTTTTTTAACAAATATGGACACACATTTGATGGACACACACACACTCACACAAAACACTTTTCCAAGCATAATAGAAAAAGGAAATTGTACGTACAATTCATGTTAAAACAAGAATAATAGACATGCAGAGACGTAGATTTTTTCTAATTGAGCTTTTCACCACAATCCACATAAATCAATTTATTTCTTTCACAATAAAATGTTTGTTATTTAAAAAAAGGCCCTTTTTCAATATACCAATTTGTATTTGGACACGTCAAACAAATTAAAATGTCTAAATAGTCTCAAGGCCATGGTATAAGGAAAACAAGGTAGTGCTACTTAAAATGTTTCGACAAGTATTGTGTTTTGCTCTGTTGTATATTTTTTTATTCAAGTTTGATAAAATATTGCCACATGAGGAAAATGGGTAGAGATTCTAGTTTGAGTCTTAATCTTTTATTTAATAGATTTAAAATATGCGATAGCAAAATATTTTAGAAACCGTTATTTGCCCTGGTGGTTTTTTAGTTCTGTGAAACTTGTGGTAGAGACATTTTAATTTAAAGTAGTGATGAAAATCAGTTAAACTTTATATGATAAATTTTATTAACTTATTGTTTTTTTAATTTTTTTTACATTTTTTACATTTTTTACATGCAAATGGTTTTTATATTTACATATGACTCAACTTGCGAGTTTTGAAAAAAGTTCTCCCTAAAATAAATCTTTTTACAATGTTATGGTCCAAATTTAAGTCGCACATACAGTGAAACCTCGGTGAATGCAACCAATAGAAATTTTTTGCTTTTGCGATAACTGGGTTGCTGCGCAAGCCAAGTCACAAATTTCTAGTCATATTTTTCTGTTTAAAAGCTTATTTTAAACCAATCAAGAATTTTATAAACAAAACTAAGATTAGCTTTTAATAATCGTATTTATTTGATTGAAATAAAGAACAAGAACAAGAACAGAAAAACAAAATATACATCTAATAAAAAATTAATAAAATACACATTCAAATGTATGTTAATTTGTACTGATGGTTGTTATCGAGTAAAAGATTCATGTTTTTAAGGGGAAAAATCTGAAATTTTTGACTGAGTTTTTGTGCTTGTCATATTTTTTGTTTGAACTGCAGTTTCACGAATCTTTTGCAGTACCATTATATCTCCTCTGCCCATTTTAGACAAACGTTGAAGCTTTTGGTATTGCACCTAACAAAACATTTTCATTCTCGTCTTCAGTTTCGCTTGGTTCACGAAAGGCATTTTTGTTATTTTGATGAAAGAACCACTTATAAACAAAGAAGTTTCCAAGGCGAATTCATTTTTCAGGTGGCGTTGAAAGCACAGCTGTGCTACTTTTTTTTCTTAATTAAAGAGAAAAATGTCAAAAGTTACTTGTGTTTTTGACATACGGCCAGCGAGAGCAACAAAAAATACATTGTTGTGTTTTTGGTGTTGTTATTTGTTGTAGTATCGACATCACCGTTTACATGAATTCGCCTTGGAAGTTTCTAAGCTAAATTGATTTCAAAAACAGAAGTACATACTACGCACAAAATATTTACAAAACTAAAAAAAAGAAACAAAAAAAGCCTTTCTTGTTTCGCTTTTGCAATGTTGCGTTAATTGAGGCTTTGATTTTTGAAAAGTTGCGTTTACAGAGTCACCAATGTTACCAAATTGGGTGTTGCGTTAAGCGAGGTGTTGCGCACATCGAGGATTGCGTTCAACGAGGCTACACTGTGTTAATTAAAGTTTTCATGTAATTTGCTTTTGTCGATAATTGCTCATGATTAAACTTCAAAAAATAGTGTTAAGCGCCTCCATATATTTCATAAAATCTTTATTTGGTTTAATTAACCCTCCCTCTGATAAAATATTAACGTAAGAATAATTTTTTTCTAAGACCCATTATTGATATTAACCCATCGTATTCAATATCGTTTAGTTGATTTTGAGTATCTTGAAATTTCGTTACTTAATGTTATGTCTTCAGTAAAAGAATCAAATTCAACAATTTTTTTTGAGTGCCCTCTAGATTATTCTCTGCACAAAAAATATTTTAATTTCTCCCTAAATAAATTTTATGGTGAAATTAAAATCCAAACTATTCCTAAAATATACGATCGGAATCGGTATTTGAACTCCAATGACGATGGATGATCATGAAAACCTCATTTTGCTCGAATCGCACTTAAAAAATTTTTCTAATCTTACAATTAATTTTCTGAAATAGTTTTAAACATTTGGGGGATTCACAAGGTAGTCATAAAGTTGTAAAGTCATATGTCCTAAAATAATTACAAGAAATATGTAGGACTGCTGTGGGCTCACGCTTATAATTAAGATTTCTACTACAGTTATGACGAGTCAATAAACACAGCATTAACAATTTTATTTTGTTTAAAATACAACAACATATATTTTAAACAATTGTAAAATATTTTTTAGGACATTATGACGAAATGACTGGATAGCACACCTTGTGAATCCCCCAATTATGTATAACGTAAAGCGGCATGGCCACACATTAAACTGGCTCATAAAACTCACATTTTTGGAATTGTGTTTGTCTTGGTTCACAGTAGGGTATTCATTCGGTCAACCGTTAATCAGTTAATCGATTAATTACTATTCGATTAAAATTAAAGCAGGTCTCTAATGGCATAATGGAAGATTAAAATGATAAAAGGAAAATTACTGAAAAATTAGATAGTCTGTATTATGGGTTGCTTTCGATTTCTCCAACATGTTCGATAATTGAAAGAATTTTTTCCAAGTCAAGTTTATCAAAACTAAAGAAAAGAATCGCTTAAATCCTAAACATTTAAACCAATTTATTTTTCTAAAACATTATTTTATAAGATCTCCTTAAACTATTGAAATGATTAATTAAATGATCTCACAGTTATTAATTATTTTTTTGTTTGCTCGTTTTAATTCAAGAATTGTTTTGTTGTGGTTTTTTTACTAATAAACTCCAAATGATAAATAATTTTTAATTTTTGTTTATTGAAATTATGTACTTAATTTAGATAAATACCCTTATTAACCGGTTAACCTATCAATAACGAAAATAACCGATTATTTACCCGATTAAATGAATACCCTAGTTCACACTCTTACAGTTTCAGAAAATAAGAGTTATTGGTGAGAGGAGAGGAAAGGAAAGGATAGCATGTTGTCTTTCCCTGTCAGCAATAAACAAGGACTTTCTGAAAGACAAGAATTTTTAAGAAAAATTACAATTATTTACTAAAACACTTCTAAATTCTAACAAAAAGCGTTCACCCTGTCCCAAATTATTCACCGTTCGTCTGCGTAAGAAATAGAAATAAGCCCATCGCAGAGTTCGTTGTTACAGCCCGTCTATACCAGAGATAAATTACTTTAATGTAGACAGCACTTTTTGCACGTATTTATTGCCGGAAATTTATGTTGCAATAACACTGTTAGTCCATTTGCTTACATAAAACGTCAATTTTGGTTGTCAACTAAAAAAAAGAAGCAAAAAAAAAATAAAAGCAAATTGTATGGGAAAGAAATTAAGTTTGTGAAATGCTAGCAAATTATAATTGAAGTAAACGAATTAAACACTAAAATAAACTTTCAAAAATTATTTTTATTAATATAATTTTTTCTTATTCAATCTTTATTATTTAAATTTATGTATATTAATTTGTTTAAGCTTGAGTTCTTTTCAATTTATAAATATGTATTAATTCTATTTTAACAAAAAATAAATAAATTTAAAAAAACTAATATTTTTATATTAAAAAAAAGACAAATATACATTTAAATAATAAAGTCGAATAAAAAGAATTTATATGTATTTACAAAAATAACACTGTGCTAGTTGAAAAAACAGACAAGCCGGGCACGCTGAATCCAGTGGTGCTAACCGTTTTTTTTTTTTTTTTTTAATTAGCTCCTGTTATCGAGATATACCGTTATTTCGCGTAACTCAAAAACGCTTTAGCTAAGTGAAAAAACAAAAAAAAACCAAAATTCTGCAATAAAATTTCTTTTAATAAAAGTAAAACTTTTTCTAAGATACGTAGTCGTTTTAAAAAAATATAATTTTTTTGGCAAAAAAAAATATTTTTTAGCCACATTTTTAAATTTTTGTTTTTTAAAAATTCATAAAAAAAAATTGGAAAACGCCGCTAGGCTTCTAATTTTATGCCCGGCTTGTCTCAAAAAAGTTTGTATATTTCTTGCACAGTGTAATTTTTGCAAGATGGCGTCAGTTTGTACACTGCACCTAATATTTTGATTTTTTTCAAATTATGAGTTTTAGTATTTAACATAAGCCGACGTTATTGTCAACTTGATGAGATATTTATCGTTAGTGTGGACAAGGGCTTACGCATGACGAATTTCGGTCTACGCAATGCTTGTGTGCATTTTCATACATATCAATGTGTTGAATTTCTGACGACGAATATTCGTTTGTCTCAGTTGTGTTTACAGCATAATATTGATTAATATTTAAAAAAAATGTATATGATTTTAATGAATGTGTTCAGGGGCAAATTCAGATTATTTGTTTTTTATTTTTAATCAAGTTATAGCAATAAACTTTTTACTCTTTAAACCATGAATTGTTGTTCAAAAATATTAAAAATAATTAAAAACAATTAAAACAAGTAAGAAAGTATAGCCCGACCCTATGATACCCACACCACCACAGTATATTAGAAAACATTTTTGCAAGTGTATCCTATTTCGGACCCATGGGCAATCATGGACCCGCCAGAACAAAATTATATTAAGAGCTAAAGATTCATGTGAAAGTTCCTTGTGCCGAATTTTATTTAGATATCATAATTGTTATGTATGAAATTTGTTTGGCTTTAAGTGAGTTCAGGAAGGAGGATTATATGGGGTCTATGGTTAATTTTGGACCAACCCGCACATCATTTTGTCATGTCGTTGTAGTCATCGTAAAAGTCATTGTTGCCAGTTTCTATATAAATACTAACATTTATAAGAAAGTATAGTTGGCATATTTATATTAAAAAAAAAATTCCAGGAATTCCCGCACAAATTTCCCGGGATTTTTTTTTTCGAAAAATGTGCGGGATCCCGGGAAATCCCATATGAAAAACTCTATTTAGAGACTATATGCCGAATTTCAGCAAATTATCTACAAAATTGCGATCTGTACTTTGCGCACAAGGTTTACATGAACAGCCAGCCAGCCAGCCGGACGGACATCATTGGTTCGACTCAGAAAGTAATTCTGAGTCGATCGGTATACTTACAACCGATATTATTTTAACATTTTACAAACATCGGCACAAATGCATTATTCCCTCTCCACTATTGTGGTGTGGGTATAATAATCAAATCACAATAATAGTGATGTTAATAAAAAGTAAACAAATTTTTTATTCAAATACATACTTTTTTATCGTATATTTAAAAACCAAATTAAAACAAACATTTTATAATACCTTTGGGCAAATTTTTATTCAGAAACTAAAGTAATGCATTTTGAAAAAACATTTGATATTATAAAAAAATATTAGTTAAGAAAATATCATATGAATCGAGTAGAAGTTTCATGTATCACAAGCCATAAAATGGCAACAAAACGTAAAGAGAGTTGCCATAGTTAATCATTAACGACCTCATTCGTAAAAAAAATAAAACAGGCTAATAAAGAGTATATGAAACGCATTTTGTGTAAAAATTTGCTTAAAAAACCTTTTATTAACCTGTTTTATTTTTTATTAATCAGGCCGTTAATCACTTCAAACATTTAGCAGTTTAAAAGCCGTTAATTTACATTTATAAATATAAGGCCCTAATTCTGTAAAACGCAACCGCAACGCCAAAAATAACATTAAAAGCAAAAGCAATGTAAAAAATTTGTGATAATTTTGTTGTTGCTTTCTATAGAAATTCATACTGCGCCACAAGATAGGCAGTGTTTGAAATTTAAAAATTCAATATGAATTTCTGTGGAAAACAACAACAAAATAATGAAATATTTTTTATTTTTTTTTGCTGTCAATGTAATTTTTCGCGTTTCGGTTGCGTTTTACAGAATTAGGGCCTAAGTTTTTAAAAGTGGTTTAGTAGTAGTATTTATTTAGAAGTATTTATGAATACGGCCGTTTAATTTTATAAAAGCTTTTTTATGAAGTTTATATGTTTCTTTTTGCCTTACCTTCTGAATGTTAGGTTATTCAAGTAAATCCCCTTTAACCAATCGACTTTTAACAACAACACATAACTGGAAATATTTCTTTACGAAAAAGTAAACTTCTGGTTTTCATTTTCAAACCAGAATAAACAAAAAAAAACAAAAAGACCCAATATTTACTTTCTAATGCCATTCAACTTTTGATGTTTAGAGTTTTTTTCCCATAAAAATTGTTGTTGTTATCTCAAAATGTTATTCGTTTGTTGATGTTTTTGTGGACGGAACGGAAAAAGTTTGTGTGTGGATTTTTGAGTTTTCTTTTATATCTGTAAATGAGGCCTTAAAGTTTTCTAAAGGTTTTTTAATTTTAACACAATTCTGCACTTGACAACTTAATTGTTTACATTTTTTTTTTAAGATTTATGCAAACAAGACAAACAAATGAATGACGAACGAACGAACGAACAATCGAGCGAACAAGCAAAATAGCACTGCAAATATTAAAAACAAGACAAATCTTTTGAGGTTTAAATTACAAGTAAACGTTATTTATTATCTAGCCTCTACATAACAGTTTTGAAAAAATATTTTAATTGGATACAAAATGTTGTACACAAATTATAAAACTTTTAATTCAGTTTAAAAATTTGCCAGAAATTTTGAGAGCCCTTAAAAAGTGTTTTTACAAAATAAAAAAGTTGTGAAATATAAAATAACATTTCTTGAAATAAATAAAAAAAGTCATGCTTAAGCATCTTGAACTAAATTTTTCTTAAAATTAAAAGCAACAAATATTTTGCTTTCCTTTAACGTAAAAACAAAAGACAGGATGTTGAAATGAAAAATGTTTAAAAAAAATTTAGCTTTAAAGAAAAACTTGATAATTTAAGCTTTTAGAATTGTAAAAAATTATTAAAGAGAAACGGTATGTTTTAGAAATATTAGTAGCGGGTCCGCCATCTAACGTTTTTTTTTTTTCATATAGTGCTTATTTCGTGAATGGTAACACTTAGCTCATGTCTGATTTGACAGATAATTAGTTTTATTCTTCCGCTGAACGAATATGGTTGTGTATACGCTTGAACAACGCTGGGAAATATGCGTTTTCGCTTCGCTAAGTGGGCCTGCGATCGACTTACAGAATATGCCGATTTTGCCAAAAAAAATCATCTTTTCAGATGAAGCTCATTTTGATTTTGGCGGGTATGTAAACAAGCAAAATTGTCGCATTTGGGGCACAGAAAACCCGCACGCATACATTGAAAAGCCGATGCATCCAAAACGAGTCACTGTTTGGTGCGGATTTTGGTCCAGAGGCATAATTGGGCCATTTTTCTTTGAAAATGAGCAAGGAGTGGCCGTTACAGTCAATGGCGATCGTTATCGGGCCATGTTGAACGAATTTTTGTTCACAAAAATTGAAAAAAAATTTTATAGCATTTTCAAAATAAAAAAAATTATTTGGCGGGCCCTTTATTTTTAATTGGATAAGGTTGTATTCATAAACGAAAAATAGTATTTTGAACCTTTAATAAACCATTTATAAAACAAGAAAATTTATTGTTGGATTTGCCCTTCTTTAAACCAAAAACAAAATGACATTTTGATAAGTGTTTGTGATTTATGATAATATTTTTGTGAAATATGTTTAAAAAATTAATACGGACATGTAAAATACATTTTACTAATTTTGTTTTTATTTTGGACCACCCATTTAAAGTTATAGTGATAATTATTTAAAAAAAATTTTATATGAACGAATATGTTCAGGGGCGAATGCAGATATTCTCTTTAATTATTGCAACAAGTTGTTTTTTTTTTTTTTGTTTAAAAAAACTAATTATTGTTCAAAAATATTAAAAAAAAAATTAAATAAACAAATCATAATAATAGGGATGTTAATAAAAAGTAAACAAACTTTTTATTCGAATAATTTCTTATCGTATATTTAAAAAGAGTTCAAACAAAAGTGTTTATGATCGCAACAAACACGAAGTCAAACCTTTGATATGAAATGACTTTATCATTTGACATCAAACGCAATTCTCAAACGTTTTTCAATTGTTTGATTTAACATTTCAATTCAAATTGATAATGATTTGAAAATAAGCATTTGATATCAAATGTTTTATCAATTTCAAAGTCAAATGTTTGTCAAATGTAAAAATCAAATCAAAAATAAACTTGGCAATACTAAAGCGAAAAATAAATGTAAGCATTAAAAATGGCGATTAAAGTTACATTTTTTCCTTGTGGTTACATGTGTTTTACTATTAAAAATAAATTTTAATATAAAGTGAACAGTTTATTTCTTGTGAAAAATAAAAATTATTTGTGAGAAATTACAATGATTAAAAATACGAAAAAAAGGAAAAATAATAAAACGGGAAAGTGAAGAAAGTTTGTTGAACGATCGCTGTGCTACAATCCTCAAAATAAAAGGGAGCCAAGTATTTTGTCTTTCCAAGAATTAGAGGACGGAAAGAACAATATTTCATCTTTTAGCTATGGTACCGAATGTTTATCTCAAAGTTTATTTAAATAAATAATAAATTTAAATTAAAAAAATTAAATAGTTTTATTTATATTCCACATTGTATTATAATCCACATTTGAAAAACATTTGAGAATTACGTTTGAAAGCAAGTTGAAAATAAAGGCATTTTTCAATTTGAAATAATTTTCCCTTTTTGTTGAGAACGCTAGATTTTCAAATGATTTTCAAATCAATATTAAACGTTTGTCGTTTGAGAAAACGTTTGATTTCAAATCATTTTCAATTTGAAATCCAACCTCCGTGTTTGTTGGGATACCTTTCGGCAACATTTTGTTCAGAAACTGAAATAATATGTAGTTTTATTTGATAAGTATAATTTTAAGGTCTACAATTAAAAAAATATTATAAAAAAAATTTAAATATAGAATATCATGTGAACCGAATAGAAGTTTCATGCATCACTAACAATATAATGGCAGCAAAATATTAAGAAAGTGGCCATACTTAAAAACAAAATCGCTACAAGCAGTTAATAGTAAAAAAGCTGTTAATGTACGTTTATGAACACAAATTTTTATAAGAGGTTTATAAGACAAAACTCGTTTAATAGTTATTACAAACTTTTAGAAACTTAAAATAAGAACTTTTTATGAATATGGCTGTTTGTCGCCAAGAGAACAATAAACAAATAAAAATTTTATCGTACCGTACCCACCATTAACAGTCCGAGGGCAGCCAAAATAAATTTATTTGACGAACAAGATATTTTGGAAAAAATAAAATAAATAAAAATCGTAAATTTTTAAATTTTCACTTATTTACATTTTATGTATGGGGAGTATGACATACAATACATTTGAGTAAATTAATATTAATCATACGCAGCAGCGTCTACCCAAAAACTTGAAAATATTAAAACGATCGTTGGTGCCCCGATAGGCCAGTTGGTAATGCGCTAGTCTAACATTGTAAGGGTTGCGGGTTCTCTTAACGTCAGAGGTTCTAGTCAGCTTTACTTCAACAGGCTGACGGTCTAAGTTACTGTTGCTCGGTTAAATAAGTGAGAACATAATTTGTAGTTGTATTTGTAGCTTTTACTGCCAAAAAATCAGCGCAAGTTAAACTTTCGTTTTGGCTTAAAATGTCTTTAAGTCAGCAAATCTATAAATCAATTAACATATTTACCATCTCTAAAAGTATAAAATCGGACGTTTAAACCACAGACCAAATGAATTTGACAACTATTATCATAGTGCTGCCACTTTGTAATTTTTAAACTACATATAATTGTATATCGGGCACTGATTTAAAGCTGTTGAGTTTAGACTACACATAAATATAAGTAAAGTTCAACTAATCCAGTATTTAAACACTTTGTGGTGTATTAGCCATTAATAAATAAATAAACAAAACGATCTTAAATATTGTACAAATTGTATATTTCGAGGGGAATTTGGAAGTACTCGTCCATCTAATGAAGTAATTGCTGCAAACTTTCTTTAACTATCTTTTGAAACTGCATTCGTTTGCATACATTAAAACTTTAATTTTTCAGCATTTCAAGTATATATTTTTAATGCGTTTCCTCTTCATCCTCTCAAAAACTGCTAATACACGAAACAAAGTACACTTTTCAACTCGTCTTTTCCTTTTCACTTTTGAGCAAAATTATTTTTAATATGCCGGTTAAAAAATTTAAGGAAATTTTTTTTTCCTCAATGAGTTTTGAAAAAAACGTAGGAAAATATGTATTTTTCAATCTTGAGGCGTTTAACTCAATGAATTTTTATCCGATAAGCGTAATTTGCGTAATTTAAGAAATCAGTTCTAAACATTTTTTGGAAATAGCCTTCCGCAAATATCTCGAAAACGATTATAAAGAAAAAAATAAATGCCATATTCAGCTTAGAAAATATCTAATTTTTCAGATACGGCGAAAGTTAAACATTTACTGCCTGTTTTTACAAAATGAAAACAACCCTACAAGAAATGCATAACCAAAACAAAAAAAATTACTATTACTATAACACTATATTGGTCAACACTACCGGTCATATAACTTGTAAAATGACCGGTAGTCTTCTTGTAGGGAAGTGAGTGATTGAGAAATTATATTGAAAACAAAAACAAATTTTCTCTTTGTTTATTGTTGTTTTAAATTTAATTTCTCACTCACTCGCTTGTTTTAATTTTCTAAAAGCAGGCAGTTACATTCACAGTAACATTTTCACTTGGTGTTCATAATAGAGCAACAATTTTTTTCGCAAATTTTATCCACAACAATTTTATGCATTTATAATTGGAACATTTTGTTAAAATTTACATTCAAAACTAAATAAAATTATTTTAAGCTGTTGCTGAAGTTCTAGTTGACTCAACTTTTGTTACATTTGTAAAAAAAATTTTAGTTATATTTTTGTTAGAAAAATGAAAGAAAAATATATGAAATACTGTTGGAATAAAAAAGATAAAAGAAAACCTGAAATTGTTTCTCTGATTGTGAACAAAGCTTAAATCTACACGCAGAGAAAAAACTCGTTTTAATATGGGCACCTCCAACAATGCAATTTTAAAAGAAAATTTTAATTAAATTAAATTTATTTAATTAAGCCATACTATTGTCGCCTACAAACATATTCTGATTTAATTAGTCCTACATAAAGAAGCTACAACATGTTATGGTTAAATATGACAATGTTTGATTTTAAATGAACAATAGTGTTTTTCTCATTTCTAAGAGCAACATGCCATTGTTAAAAAACAACCATGCTATAATAAATGTTAAACCTAACATTATTATTATTAACTATAAGGTGTTTGGAGGAAACCATAATTGAATCGTTTATTTCAGATACCCGTCAAGAGTGCCTATTTTAAATGAGAGTTGACGGGTTTCTGAAATAAACGATTCAATTCTGGCTTCATGACAGTCACTTCCACCATGTTGAAACATGTTTTTTCTCTGGATGTCCAAGCAATTCTTGTAAGAGTATTTTCTGGCATAAATAAGTACTGAAAGCCGGATATTGATTCAAAATTAATATGATTAGTTCTTATATTTTAATGAGTAACTTAACAATAATATGATTACATCGTAATTTATTATTGTTAACATGATAAGTATATGATTAAGGGAAAAATATTATGATGTAATAACTATTACGAATATATTTGTCTAAATATGATTCAATAATAATGCAAATTTTCATATTATTCGAATATGTATTCAAAAGCTTTTGAGGATTGTAATTTGACTTGGAATTCACATTCGAATAATATGAAAATTTGAATAATAAATGTTACTCAACACGAGAAATAAATTCCCAGATCCTATTTATTCAATAATAATCGTAATATGTTGACTACAATCATAATTCTTATCATAATATGTTGCTCTTAGAATATGTTTACCACAACAATGTTTGTTCTTTGCGTGTTAAGCTGATTCCAATACGCTGAATTCAAATTTAGCGCTCGTATTTGCGATTAAAGAAAAATTTCGCAAAACAGATTTTCTAAAATTAAAAACTAAAATATTATTTTTTTTTATTTATTCAACAGGGTTAAAAAACTTTAAAATAGAGTCAAGAAAATTTTTTTTTCCAAATATCGCAAAAAAAAATTTCTCGAATAAACGAAAAACAAAAAATTTTATTTAAAATAGTTGAATTGATTTAAAATGAACAATTATCCCAATAATATTAAAAATATTGTCTTATTTCCCGGTTGTTGTGGTTTTATTTTGTGCTGGGTGGAAAATGTCAAAATCCGTTTACATTTAAAAAAAACCAATTTTGACAGTTTCAATAAGCAAACAATCAGGGTTTAAAAAACTGCAGTCGAAGCCAAAAACTAGTACGCAAAAAACGAAAATGTGTTTACAACTTTACGCTTTTTGTGTTAGTTTGACAGCGACGGTTTATATTTAATGATTCAGAAGTAAAAGCAAACGTTTTTTTTTTGCCAATGACAAATGAAGCATTGGAAAAATGGCAGTATTTTTTTAACTTTGACTGCCATTTTTTTAAACGCTGCAAACAATCATAACCATCATTAGATTAGATTTCTATCTCACAAAGAGCTGCGAGACAGTGTAAACTAGCTTTAAGTAACATTAAATTTTTGATTTTTTGAAATATGACTATTTTGCAATAAAGGAGCGATATGAATAAATAACGATTAAAATCGATTAACTACTTCGTAACATTGGTAGGTTCCACTGCTTTAAATTCAATTGCGATATCTTTAAAAAAGCAATACACAGGATATATTATGATCTCTTTCTGCTGGTCACTGCTTTTTACCATGAAAAACAAAAACTACTTTGGCAAATTACTAATGTCTGCTCGTTAACAGAAAAAGACCTCAATTCAAATCTCAAAGGTAATTAAATACATTGTACGTGAGTCAACTTCAATAAAAAAAACCAACAACTGAAACCAAAAACAAAATGAATGACTTTATTATGACGAAGAATGAAAAGAGAATTCTTAATGAATATTTGCTGAAGAATTATAAAGAACAACAATAAAACGTGAATGAGAAGCAAACTAAATAATTTAAAGATGATTGCTAAATTAACTTTAATTTATTATGACAGGTTTGGTGTTATTTAAATGCATAAATATTAAATTTGAATATAACCAAATTTGATTAACAATTTAATTGAAATTAGTATTAATTTACAAGGATTGTTGTTGCCTAAAATCTTATATATTTATAAGGGAAATCCTAACTGCCGTATTCATAAAAAATAAAATAACTTTGAAATGTGTTTTAAGGCAAAATTTTCATACAAATTTCTCTTAAAATACATTCCAAATCCATTAAAAATTTTTATGAATACAGCAGTTAATATTTATTTTTATAAACGATTTTTTTTTGGTTTCTAAAGTCCAGATTTAATTGAATAAAAACTTTTAGAATCGATTTCTGCTATAACAACTTTCTAAAGACAACATTAACATTATATTTTCATTTGGTACGATAAAACTTTTTTTTTAGACCCATCACAACCGGTGGAAAGGGTACACATTGGTCTTAGACCCTTAAGAGTATATACATATATTCTGGTTGCTCATGAGTGGCGAAGTGGAGTTAGCGATGTCCGTCTGTCCGTGTCTATATTGAAATGGGCTTTCTAAAGACGCCCGAAATGATAGGCGAGACAATTCGCTATTATATTGAGCTAGAAAGATCCACAAATAGCCAGATAAAATTAGATTACATTTTTCCTGTTTCGCAACATGCAAAAATTGCGTACGGATTTTGGATGAAGCTCATTTTGATCTTGGCGGGTATGTAAATAAGCAAAATTGTCGCATTTGGGGCACAGAAAGCCTGCACGCATACATTAAAAAGCCGATGCACCCAAAACGAGTCACTGTTTGATGCGGATTTCGGTCCAAAGGCATAATTGGGCCATTTTTCTTCGAAAATAAGAAAGGAGTGGCCGTTACAATCAATGGCGATCGTTATCGGGCCATGTTAAACGAATTTTTGTTCACACAAATTGAAGAGGAGGATATTGCCAACATTTGGTTTTAACAGGACGGCGGTTCGTGCCACACAGCCGAAGCTACACTCGATGTTTTGCGCCCTGTTTTTGAAGATCGCATTATCAGCCGCAGAGCTGATGTCGTTTGGCCACCTCGGAGCTGCGATAATGTGCTTAAAAATTGGACCGATCGTGTAGGCTACTGTATGGCCAGCCGAGGCAGCCATTTGAATGAAATTATTTTCCATTATTAACCGGAAGGATTGTACTTTCAAATAAAAAAAGAAATTTGAGAAAATATTCAGTAGTTTTTTTTATAGCATTTTCAAAAGAAAAAAGAAAAAGTTATTTGTTATTTTGTTGTATTTTTGTTTTTTTTTTTTAAATGAATCGTTAACCAAATGTTATTAATTACTTTAATTTTTGCTACATTGATTATCGTTATTTACAAATTTCTGTTCTTTTAACATAAAGATTTTTTGTTTTTCTTTTCAGTTAGCAGTAAAACAATATCGAATCATTTTGATGATTGTACAAAAATTAAATATTGTTGCGAAATCATTCAAGTAAAAATGTTTACATTTTCAACAAAATCATTCTATTCATACAATTCACTGACTACAAGTTGTATTGAATGAGTGAATCAGCCGGTATATTGTTTAATATATTTTTTTACATATAAATATATCATAAAAAGCGAAATTAAAGGAAAGAAAGCAAATAATACAAAGCGAAAAAACAAATAAAAGTATAGGAAATACAAACACACACACCCACACAAGCTCATTTACAGAAAGGAGAGAAAATTGCCACTTGAATGGAATTGATTTGAAAATTTGAAGATTCAGCAGTAAATACCTATTAAAGTAATGTAACGAGTGAATAAGGGTTTAGTTAGGATACTTGTGCACAGTGGGACTGATTAAAAAAAATATGGAAATAAGAAATAATATTTTTATTCGGATGATAACTTTCTAGATTTTTCTAGTCTTTAGCCTTAAATTGTTGTAAAAAATAAATACATTTCCAATTTATCCGACTTTTCCCATTACTGAAAACTTGAACAATTTTTTCCATTTTTTTTTTATAATTTCAAGGAATACTAACTACATGTATTTTTAATTTATTCTAGAGAGTACTTTAAGCTTAAAGATACTCTTTTCAACACCAACGAAATAAAAATTTTTTATTTAAAATTAAAAAAAAACAAGTGCCATAAAAGTATCCCTTTCGCAGACACTGTCGTATATAGACGTCAACACTAAAATTTCTCATGGGACGAGTTAAAATTTCCAATAACAACCTTATTTATATCATGTGTAAATTTATTAAACATACTATTTATCATGTGTGCATGACGTAGCACAGCCCTCATACTTATATGAGAATTCTGTGGGAAATCACATAAAACATAAGCAGTTCGACACATTGCAACTGGTCGTACATTTGAGCTGATTAAACCTGGTCAAAAAATTAAAAAAATCTAATTTTTTTGAAATTTTTTATTCAACCGAAGACCAACCGTTCGTTAAAAACACTTCTAACGTAAAAACTGGTTCTACAACTAGATCAAATTTTACAATCAGTCGCAAAGTTTAGGGGCCACACAATAGAGCTCTGCTTCTCTCTCACCAATAAACTAAGGCTTTCTAAAGGAAAACTTTCATAGTGTGAACATAGACACATAAAGATGGCGTAAACCACCAGCTTTTGGGGAAATGTCTCTTTTTTTTTTGTTTTGTTTTGTTAACAATCTTAATCTTAATAATTTATGCTCTGTATTTTCTTTTTGAACTTTTATATTTCACAACACAAAATTTTAATTAACAAGGAAGTTTATTTAAATATTTAACAAATAAACAAAAAGGTTCAATTTTGTAGCATAAAAAAAAAAAATTTTGTTAAAGTAAAGAAATAATTAACACTTGAAAACAGAAAAACAAATACAGAATTTCTACATTAAACGAAAAAAACTAAACTTCTACCCCAACTTTAACAAGTATTTTTTTTATATATTTTTTTTTTGCTGAAAGGAACTTGAAGCTTTTGATTTTCTTTTTATACCCTTCACCGAAGGTACCCTTTATCCTCATATATATTTGATTACTTTGTTTTATACAAACATAATTTTCAAAGTGTATTAAAATTCGTCTACATGGTCGTCTATGGCTTTGGAAACATTTAATGAGTCTGTTTTCTGCTAATTTTATATAAATATTTTTAATGAATTTCAAGGTTAATAAAACGTAAAAAATAATTTCAAGGTTAAAGGATCAACTTACTTAATTAAAGCATTAATACACTGAATTAAGAGAATTAATATGCCAAAAAGCGAACAAAACAAACACAAAAACAAAACATTATTTAGGGTTAAAGGGGATTTCAAAGTACTTTTCTTTATGGCTAAATTTGTTTAAATTGGAAAATATTTCCGAACGAGTTCGTATTCGGCAATTTATTAAGGTTATTGTTTTTGTTGGGGTTTAAAAGGCTTAATTTGTAAGGGGCTTTAGAAAATGTTTAAATGAGATTCACAAAAAGGTTAAAGGCTAGATTTGAGTAATTAGGTGTGTTCATTTACTTTACTAGCAGAAACTTGCAATGAGAGAATAATTTTCATATACACAAAAGTTTTCTCCGAATAACTTAATAAAATAAAAAAATAAATGAAGGCGTTTAATGGAAAATCAAGCAAGTTAGGAGGCACTAGGGTGGGTCACGGATGTATGAGAAAACATGAAAGCTCTCGAATAATATTCTAATGGCCATTTTCTCAATGTGCCGAAAACTGCCTGGTACTTAATGTCAACATAAATTTTTAAGATCTGTCGTGAAAGGAAGGGACTCGTTTATAATTGGCCATAGGTGTTAAATCGAGTTCTGATGATTCTAAATAAAAATGATTATTCTTACACTTAATAAATTTGTTCCTAAATCCAAAAGTCGTTGCAAACAATTGTTTTCGATTTAAAATTTATCATCTTGTTACAGATTTCTATTAAACCTAAATCCAACTCAATTTGCTTGCCATGAAAAATTCATCAATTTTTGTATCCTTTTGCAAACATTTGAATAGAAAGTATTTTTGCAAGTTCATTCGGAAAATGGCCAACAATTTGTTTTGGTTGTTTGGTTAAGTTTTTCAAATAAAATATTCCATGTTGAAATAACTACAAATCTTTTTCGATTGAAATTTGTTATTCTGCTACTAAATGAAGCAAAAACTTGTAACGTCATGTTTATTTTTCATTTTTTTTCCAAATTTGATTTCCTTGAAATTTTATTGTGTAAACAGAGTTTTGTAACAAATTGTTTGTTTACTTTTCAGGATAACGAATAAATTTCACGTTGTGGTTGTGTTGGTCAGAAGTGACATGGAAAAAAATGCTTAATCTGTTTTTTAAATTAAAAAAAAGGAAACTTTTTAGCAAAAGTCACAAACATTTTTGTGGCTTTTTTAACAGAAATACGGAAATGTTTAAAAAAGTTTAAGGTTTATTTTATAAAATTTTATATGAAAAAATACAGTTTTTTTGCAATATTTTTTTTAACGTGTATCGATTATTTTTATTAAAGTAAAATCAATTAATGATAAACCTTTGAAATAAAGGCTTACACGGAATAAACTATTTACTTAATCACCAGAAAATATGGCTTGAAATAAGAAAAGTTCGCACTATTCTCGTCCAAACCAAAAATTTCTTATTTTAAATATGTAAACTTATGTGTGGCTTGGCTCAACCAAAAACTTATGACTCAAAAGGAACTAAAATGTACTTAAAAAAGTTGCATTGTGTTAGTAGTTGATGTTCTCTGTAATGCGTGTAATTCTCTCCGATTCACATGGCAGGTCAATACCAAGGTTTTTATGTATAAACGGTCTTCAAATGCGTATTGGTTCATGAGTTCCCTGCAAATAATAGTGGTCCAATAATATTTGATCCAATTTGATTAAATGGACTTCTCCATGGACTGTTCAGATGTAATGCAACCATGGACCTTGTCATTGTTAAAAAGTGTTTTTAGTGAGACAACATGTCATCGTTTTTTAACGACATGTTTTCGTTTTTTCATACGTTTGGGCTACTTTTAAAGTGGTCCTAGTCCCTTCTAGTCAGATTATTTACAGGGTTATAGCAATTTTAGTGAACACTGCTTTCATTCCGAAACATGTATTTTTTCGTGCATGAAAATTTTGCAAATTTAAGTTAATATTTTGAGAAACTGAAATTCAATTCGTGTTTTGCTAATAAGGCCTTAGCACAATTGGAAATGCCAACACCTAATCGGGCATTGAATGACATTTTTGAGTTAGAACTGCAACGTGAACAACAATACGATCGCAACGAATTAAATGCTTTTGTTCACGCAAATCTTTCGACATTGAATGCGAAGCAAAAAAAAAGCCTACGATACTGTTATGCATGCTGTCAGTAGGGAAGCCGGTGGATTTTATTTTCTGGATGCACCAGGAGGCACTGGAAAAACGTTTGTAATTTCATTGTTGTTGGCAACGATACGTTCCCAGAATAAATTTGCATTGGCATTGGCGTCTTCTGGCATTGCAGCCACTTTGTTGATAATTGATGTGAGTGGACAATTAAAAGGAAAAAAGGAAAGTGCCCTTTTTTAATTATTTGAGATTTTCCGTCATTTTTGTCATTTAAGGCCAGTTTACACGGTAATACAATGTATTACGACTTTGTAGAATCAAAATATTATGAAATTCTCTCCGTGTTTAAAAGAAAAAAATAAAAATCTGTTGTATGTATTTTTCATGTTTACACGGATGGTATAAGTAAAATCAAAAATAATAACAAAAAATCAGATGGTTACAGTTTTACAATTTTTACAAAAACAACATAAAAATTTTCTGAGTTGAATTTAGTTGTTTTTGTAATTGTATAAAAATGCTACCACCTTCAATGTACTCTGTTAAAATACACCCCTGGTGTGATGAAAATACATAAGATTCTAAAATGGTTTAGAAAAAACCATTTACCGACCGCTTGTCAGATTTTCTGTACGTATTCTCTCTTACTCAATACATTTTGCTTTTACATGGAATGATTTTTCTCATTCTACATAATGTCGTAATACAATGTATTACCGTGTAAACTAGCCTTTAACAAGAACCGATTAACGGCTAACCGAATGAATACCCTAGTTGCTAATGAAGTTACTAAATATACAAGCTATTGGGGGATTTACAACGTGCCATAAAGTCGTTTGTCTTAAAATTAATATATGAAAAATGCGACTGTTGTGAACAACCGCTCATAATTCAGTGTGATATTTCGTATGTAAATCAGCTGATTTAAATTAAATATAAAAAATAAATATGTACCTAAAGTAAAAATATTTTTTAATTCTAATCCATGAATTAATAAATTAAATTAGATCTTCCCTGACTATTTTCCATTTTTCAGACGCAAATCACAAATAAATTTTATTTTGCTTGTTTACCAAACAACAGAGCAAAAATTCCTAGCCGCGGTTAAATTCGGATGTCAGCCGGATAAAATTATAACATCAACGGCAACGGCTTGCAAAAACTAATGCGGCTCGTCTCAGCTGCTCAGCGCAGGACTCTTCTGATTAATTACGACAGCACAATAAACATAATAAGAAAAGTTCTATTAATTTAACAGGTTCCCTGTCCCCATATTAACATTTTTTTAAAGTTACACGTCCCATATAAATATTTGAAATTAGCTTGCTGTTTACCTTAGAAATTAGCTTGCCAAACAGAAACGCACAGAGTGCCTGGAATGTGGAAAAGGTTATTGTTTGGCATGCAACAATGCGACTGGAGAAAAAAATAAACTATTCCATAATTTGTTTCCTTTATACCCGTAATTTCTACAAAAATAAATCTAGCTGTGTATAGAAATCTATGGTGTAAAAGCTGCCATATTTCAAAATAAAACTGAGGGTAAAAGCACGGAGCCCAAATAAACGTTGAAATATGTATGTAAAGATAAGATAACTGTTATGTACGAACACTACCAGCTTTATATGTAGAAAAAATATAGGAATTTTTAAACTTTTGTAACTACTTTTCGAAGAATATAAATTAATACATAAATAAAAATAAAAATTAAAAAAAAAACAAGTAAGAGTGCTATATTCGGCTATGCCGAATCTTAAATACCCTTCACCATGGTGAGATAAGAACAAGAAGTTTTTAAAAAGAATACCTATGACAAAATCAAAAAATGTATGTATATAACTAAGTCCGTTTCCTCTTTTGACAAAGTTGATGTTTAAAATTCGTTATATAAGTTTTAATTATATTTAATCTTAAAATCGTGTATAAAAAAATTTAATAAAAATAAAAAAAAATTTATATTGGAGACTTGAACTCGCAATCTTACGAGCCTTAAGCGAGAACTTAGACAACTCAACTACGAACGGTTTTATTGAAGAAGCGTTAAATTAAAATATATTGAGAGAATTTTATTAAAACATACATACATGTGTATGCGTAAAAACACATTAAAATCCACCACTTGTGGTAAAGATTATAAAAAAAAACAACAAAAAAAACCGCAACCAAGAGAAATGCAAGAAGAGATCAACGTAGCAACAGCTTATTAGACGAAACACAATAACAACAATTACTACAGCAATAAGAGATAAAAATAAAATGCAACAAAAACAATTACGAAAGCAATGCCTTTATACATAAATAACTTTTGCTCATTCATACATACTCATGTGCATACATATGTATGGCTTTGCAATAGCTAGGTTAACCTACTAGTTAGTATGGATTTATTTAAATTACATACAACTTTTTATGTACATATGTAGGTACGTATATGCTTGCCGAAATAAAATAAGACACTGTGTCATTGCCAATAAAATTAAAATATCGAAAAGCTTTATACCTAAGTAATTTTAAAATCGTTTTTAGGACATAAACAAATTAAATAAAAAATAAAAAACAAATAGGTATAGAATATGATTTTTGTTTTACATGTAAGTTAAGCGAACGATTAATATTTACATTGTCAAAAAAATCAAAAACTGCTGAATTATTTTAAAATCGTTTATAGAATATAAAAAAAGTTAAAAAAATTTTTTTTTGAAAAGGTGGATGCCGGATTTGAACCCCGGCAGCTACTAACAACGCTGCTTTCAGCAACCGCCCAGACAACTCATCCATTAACACTTATGCTAATAAAGAATTAAAGTAGAATATATTCCGTCACTTTGTTTGTTTAATATGTAGGTATGTACGTATTTTTCAATTTAAGCGACCAATCATGTACAAACATGTGTGTGTTTGATATGCCTAACATTCAACACGTTCGAATAAAAGCACAAACAAAAAAAAACAACCACAAGAGATTTTTTGGAAAAATTAGAGGTAGTCATGGTTTTTTGCTCATAATTCAGCCATTTTTTAACCGATTTGACAGATTTATATACCGACGTGTTTAAGAAGGAATTTACCATTTACTTGTGTTATAAAGCTTGGACTCGGGGAAATCTATGGTTCCCGAAAGTGGGTATTTAAAAAAAAAAAATTAGTTTTGGTCATAACTTTTTTGTATCTGAACCGATTTTTCTGAATTTTTTATAAAATATGTTCTACTAAAAATTTTCGATATTTTGGTATATAAGTCATATCCATAGGGCATATGGCAGCCCTAAAATTTAGGTTTTTATACAATTTTTAATTTTTTTTGTACGGGAGGTACCACGCCCACTTCTCCAATCCCGCCCACATTTTGTAGGATGGTGTGTATTGGCTACCTAAATGTGTGTACCTAATTTGGAAACTTTGGCTTTTGCCGTTCCCCAGATATACAGCAAAAAGTAATAAAATTACAACAACCACAAGGGATTTTTGGAAAATATTAGAGGTAGTCGTGGTTTTTTGCTCATAACTCAGCCATTTGTGGATCGATCTTGCTGAATTTCAATAGCAACCGATGGTAGACTATATGTGACACATATGTAAAACAACCTAGCCGCTATCATGTCTGGAGTCTCCGGAAAACACATATCAAACGTAAGACGGACAGACGGTCAGACGGACAGACGGACAGACGGACGGATATCGTTAAATCAACTTCTCTCCCCATAAGGACCCAGAATATATATACTTTATAGGGTCTTAGATCAATATTGTAGAAATTACAAACGGAATGACAAACTTATATATACCCTTTTCCACCTTAGGTGAAGGGTATAAAAAACTATATAAAAAGTAATTAACAGAAATGGTTTTTTTATTCTACAAACAAGGCAATATACTCTGTCTGCCCACATAATAACATTTGCATTGTGTCGTCTGCGTTTTTTAAATAACTAACTTATTTAAGCTTAGCTATATATTTGTTCATATATGATACATGGTAAAACAAAATTAATTTGTATCACTTGTGATACATCGGACAGGGAACCTGATACGACCATTTTTTCTTTACAAAGCAACAAAAATATTTTTAAACCATTGTAAAATATTAGCACATTATGACAATATAACCTGATAGCTCACTTGTGAATACCCCATATTTGTCAAAAAACACCATCTGTTCTGAATCCCGCATTTTTTAATTAAAACATCACAATCCTTGGTAAATTATTAAAATGTTCTAAAAGCAGGGGCCATAATGACCATAAAAAAGATCGCATAAAAAACGAGGATAATAAAGAAAGAACAAGGAAACTTCAAAATGCTATAAAAGCTCTGAACAAATTAAATACAACATTTTATAAAAAAAAAACTCTTTTAAAAGAAAAAACTCTAATAAATAATAATTTAAAACAAAATCATTTTTATATTATTTTTCATTTATTTTTTACGAGCACTTCAGTAATCAATGTGAAATTGCAAAGCAAATAAAAAGATTTTCACACATTTGAATTGTAATTCTTTTACCGTTTCTTTTGTTTGAAAATTTTGTTTTTGCAAAATGTTCAAGGAAATGAAAATTTATTGAATTGAATATAACGAATCGCAAATAAAAAAAAATAACAATTAAAATAATGGTTAAACCACAATTTCCCATTAAAGTCTGAATTACATTTAAAATTAAACCTTTAAAACAACTTAATATATTTATTTATCAAAAACGGGCAACAAATCCAATTTTCGGTTGGCCATTGATTATTGGAAGGAAAAGCTTTAAATTATGAATCTCATAAATGAAAGCATTAATGATTTTAATTAAAAAGATTAAATTTACAAAAACCAAAAAATTTCAATTAAATTGATTTCATTTACACAAAAGATTCATTAAATGCAAAAACTCAAAGAGGGATCCAAACATCATTTAATTAAAATGTGTGTGTGTGCGAGCATAGGAAATATATTTTTTTATTTCAACGATGAAATGAGTTTTTCTATTTCTCCACTGCAGTAACCGAAAACTATTAAAACAACAGGATACCGAGTGCAAAAGAATGTGCGCGTGTGTGGGTTTGTATGAATGAATTAATTTTTTTTTCTTTGCTAGTGTAGGAGCAGTTTTACTGCTTTCTAGTTTCAATATTTCAACAAATTTACGAGTCATATTTTTATATTTTTTTTTTTTGCTTTTGTTTCATTACACTCGTCTATAAATTTGGAGAAAAAAAATTGACTGCAGAAACAAAGCATGTTTTTTAGCTAATCTGGGTGCGCTGAATTCGAATCTGGCATAAAAATTGGGCAATACTGTAAAACAGTCAATACTGACACTACAATTTCACAATTATTTATTTGACAGAAGCCCTCATTCATTCTAAATCTTCATAATAGTAGCGTTAAAGCGTGTCAGGGAGATCGTCTGTTACTGATTTAAGCAATTTTTGCTTTGTTTATGGTGAATATTTAGTTGGAAAAAGGATATGCAATATTAGGATCATTTAAACCCAGCAAAAACTTAACTTACCTGGCAAGTTAGCAAGTAATGTTGGAAAAAGTAAACACTACTTATTTTTCGGCTGAATAACTACTTATTTTCGTTCGTTATTATTTAACTACGAGTAAGTTGAATTGCAAGTACTTACAATATATTTACCAGGAGCCAAAAAATCACAAGTTATTAGACCTAATAAGTAGTTATTGAGTACGTTACCAGTAAGTAAATATTCAGTACTGAAAACAACACAACTAATAAGAAGTTATTGAGCTGATTATTAGTAAGCAAATGTTCAGTAGTGAAAATAATAGAAGTTATAAGTGGTTGCTGAGGTCATTACTAGTAAGTACTTATTGAAGTTTTCAGAATAATGACAATTCTAATGACAACTACTTACCATGTAACGTATGAAATAACTACCACCTTTTACTAAAATTCAAAAAGTTTTCCCTGGGAATATGTATGTATGTATATTTAAATTATTTTTGTATTGCAGTCAGAAACTTGGAAAAACCGTGCACACTGACAATGTTTTGCATATTCTTTATTCGCATTCAGATTTTTTCCAAAATAACGCCATTCACTTTTGAAAACTCATTGATTTTTAACGAATAAAAACATTTTTTTGTGCCTCGAAAACTTGACGTGATAGAGAAAAACCAATTACAGGTTCGAATTCAGCCCACCGAATTTATCTAGGAAAGATATTTGGTTGCTCCAGTCCAAAACCTTGTTGGCTAGTGTTATTAATGTGTGAGTGTAGACTAAGAAAGAGAAAGAGATAACGGGAAAACATATCTGCCTATTGTGAAGTTTGCTTTGTTATTATTTGCCTATAAAGTTTAGGCATATTTTTATTTAGGTTAAATCAGGGCTGGTCAATTGAGTTTTTATAATTGAACAAAAATTGCTTTAATATTAAAGATTCGGTAATTTAAAAAGTTATAATGACCCTAGAGGGAAGCGATCTAACACCAAAGTTGTCCAGTAGTAGGTCTTTGGTGGTAGTACTATGTAAACTTATTTTCAAGAGAACCGTTAGTTTTTTAGTTATGCTAAATTAACATCGAAACCATATGTGTGAACAATATTGAACCTGTGTGAATCTATCATAAAAATTCCAAAAAAAAAATCATGTTTTATCTGTGGGATTTCCTTTTAAAGTGAGTAAATTAATTCATTAATATTAAATTTTTTTAAAGTTTTAAAAAAAAATTGAACAATTAAACTTTGCCTAGGTTCTTCAAGAACGCCAAGTCAAAAGTGGCACTTTTAAAACAAAGCAAGATCACAAAAAATACAACATTTCAGTAAGATTTGTATGTAAAATAAAAAAAATGTGTAGTTTGGATATCAAAAGCAACAAAGCTGTTCGCCCAAAAAAAACTTTCGCCAAAAGCTTTTCACGAATCAAAGCGACTTATTGTTACTGGTGTAGTCAATATAGCTATTAAGGTTCGGAAAATACTGAGCATAGAGTACAATTTAGATGTAAGCACTAAAATCGTACGAAGTTACTTAAGTTCTAGTAGACAAGTAGCTAGAATAAAGAGCGACAACCCACCTTTCAGCAAAAAAAAGGCTGAAAACGGCTGAAGTTTTCAAAAGAGTAAGAAAATTTCAGTGTTAAAGATTCAATGCTTGTAACATGCTTAGATAGGACTAAAATTTTGCGATTGGAGCCAGTCGGACGACAGTAAACATGGCTGGATAAAAGTGTTAGCGTAAAAGAGCGGAAAATTCCAAATATTAATTCTTTTCGCGGGAACCAGCTTCGAGCACTTTGCTAATTCGGAAGAAAAATATGTGCCAAGTACTACATAACCATCCTTAAAGACCCGTAGATTACAAGATTAGCCATATTCGGCTAAGAGCCACTACAGGGTGATATCATTATGCAGGACAACGATCTCAAGCTTACTTCAGAAATAGCTAAAAGTAAGTTTGAAGAAAATAAAAATTTTTAATCAAAATTTTCAATATTTTTTAATCAAAATTTTCAATATTTTAAGTTCATCAAATTTAAATTTCATTAAATGATTTTTATGAAGAAAGGAATTTTGCAACATGAAAATTAATTAAAATTGTTATTGATAATCATTCATTCATGACTGACCTGAGTGAGATTCGAACCCAGGCGGCTGGTTACCCTGACATGTTTCGATCGCTACCACTCGATCTCCTCAGAGGGATTTGCCGTCTTACACTCGCAGCCATCGACGACTGCTGACGTCAATAGTCAAACATCAATCCTTAAACCAAATTGTATTTTACCCTTTGGTAGATCGAAATTAGCTTTTTAATGCTTATCCATTTTTAATTGATTTTACATGTTTTTCCCTTACCTCTGTTTTTTCGTACTTTTTGTCAAGAATTCTTCTTGAAGTCCAAAGTAAATTTTTGTTTTTTAATTTTTTTTTTCTTGTTGACCTTTTTCAGCATAGCTTGAAGGACAAATGTACACATAGAGCTCTAACTATACCATAAATAGTTCAACAAAATTACCACAATACTAATTATTGAAAATAAAAATTCGAAAATAAATTAACCCCCTCAGTCGCCAGAGTTGTACCCACTTGAGTACTTTTGGTCCATTCCAAAAAATCACATTTTTTTGCTCAGAGGAACCCGCCTAACACTGCATATAAGCTTTGGAAGTTTGCCGTTGAAAGTTGGGAAAAATAAAGGAGAAAATGCTAAAAACTTTTGTGAAAGTATGGCAAAAAGGATAAAGGCGGATAAAGGCTTAAAAGAGCAAAGGGACAACACACCAAGCGCTAGGACCCAAATACAACAATAGTCTCTAGCTGCGGTCAAAACTTTTCACATTCAGAACTTAATACTAATTCCGTGTAAAATATTATGAAGATATATTTTTTGGAAAAGTTTTTATTTTTAAGTTCTTGAAATGTTCTACATTTCATATAGTTAAAAATATTAAATAATTATACCCTACAAATATTATTGGTCCACCTGATCCATTTTGATTAAATGGACTACTCCATGGACTGGTCCGATGTAATGCACGCATGGACCATGTCATTGTTAAAAAGTATTTGTAGTGAGACGACATGTCTTCGTTTTTAAACGAAGTTAAAACTAATCCTCTTGTGTATACAATGGAGTAGTTTTAAAACTACTCCTTTGTAGTCCAAAGCTGGGTTATATGGTCCTGCCCTAGTTAAATGTTAAATAGACCATGTTTTTTTCATACGTTTGGGTTACTTTTGGACTAGTCCTAGTCCCTTGTGGGCTACACTTTACACGCGTGCTTGGACTAGTCCTATTATTTGCAGGGTATATAGAAGTGCAAATAGTACCAAAAAAAATAAACAATTGTACCGGCTTTTCCAACCTTGGAATATATATTATATTCTGTGTTGTGTACAGGCTTGCCAGTTTAGCACTTTTAATGCTAAATTATCACATTTTTTGTGATTTAGCACTAAGAATTTCAAAAAAGTGCTAAGTGCTAGTTTGGCACATTTTTATAATTATTTACGTTTTTAGCACTTTTTTTTGATCCCAAAACTAATTAAAAGCTCACATAATCAATTCAAGTAAATTATAAGTTCTCAAGTGTATCAAGAAAAATACATAAATATACACGTGCTACCTTTTTTGCAACGATAGCGCATACTGTTTTCTGCATCTTTGTAGTGTACGAAAAAGAAAACAACGAAAGAACGAATACAGTTACTTTTATTCTTATGAACAAATATATTAAAATTGTTAATTGAGCTTAATAAGCCGTAAACTGAGAAATAGAATGAAAATAGAACTGTTATTGCTATTTCTTTTGGTTCATATGAAAAGTCAAAATGAGTTGGTATATGAGAAAGATGAAAATGACATGATTGAACTTTAAAAAAGTTGTAACGACTTTATTTTAAATATGCCATATTGTTAAATTAAATAAGGCGACCCGATTTTGAAAATAAAAATAGAGGACATTAAGAAAAAAATAAAGAATTAATTTGACTTAAAATTTTTTTTTACATATTTTACAGACAAATTTACATTCCACTATTTATATATGTATGTAAAGTGAATTTAAAAAAATAACATATTGTCGGCTTAATATGCAAACCTGTTAAATTTACTTTTTAGGTAAATAGAGATTTTGATGCCGTGTGGTAGAGAAAGATATGCCTCGTCGACCAGCATGTAGTTTTTTTCAATTTGAGTCTTGAAGTATGTCAAACCAACTATATTTTTGGTTATTTTCTCAAGCAGCAAATAGGAAAAATAAAAAGTTTTTCTTGTAAAATTTGTTGAAACGGAAGTTAGCAGGTTTGCATACTAAGCCGACGATTTATAAAAATGTACATTTAAAAAATTTGTTCAAAAAAAATACCGAAATTTAATTGCACTAACTAATTCAAAATTTTATTTTGCAAGTGTATGAGAGTTCAGTAGGAGTATGAACATAACAAGCATGGCACGACATTTTCCATACGGTTTGACAGAAAACCCCGGTGATCACCGTGAAATTAAATCCATTTTAATTTATAAAAATAAAAGCAAATATTGTGCATGATTTTAAAAATAAAGATCACAGATTATAAAAAAAGATGATAAAAGAGGACACAAATTTTATAGATGGCAGCCAGTTAAAATAGATGATTGTCCTCTAGAAAAGAGTACGTATGGTTACCTTACATTAAAATAAGTGTTTGTATTAAACCAAATTCAAAAAGTCAATGTTACAAAACTAGTCCTTTTGTTAGCAGCTGTAGAACAATTTAGCACCTTTTCTTTATTAGATTTAGCACTTTTAATTTGAACTCTTCTGGCAAGCCTGGTTGTGTATGTGTCTATTACCAATTTATTCAACACAAACTTCTTGGAAAACACTTACAAAGGCAATTTCAAGCCAACCATAAATTTTTATTTCCTCAAATTTTGTTAGTTTTTTCATATATATTTTCTTTATTAAATTTTTTATATATTTTGTAAAAAAAAGAAAAAAAAACATTATATTAAGTGGAATTTAACTGTTAAAAAACTATGGCTGTTTACACTCAATACTCTTTTTACGGTAAAGGGAAAATTTGTATCATCAAACACTAAATTACTTTTTTACAATTCACCAATACAAAAGGTGTAGAAGGTCATATTAGGTTTGAAATTCCTTGTGCTGCGCTAAGAAATATTCATTGAAGAGCTTATTTGGAGCCTTGAAATAATTCCAAGTCCGTCTATTTACTCGCGAAAGACATAAAAGAAAGGCGCCATTTTTATGTCAAATAGTTTTCATTCCTTCTCTTAAGAAGTTTGAAATTTAAACTAACAAAAGGTCAGGAAACTTTTACCCAAAAAACTTTAGAAAATCCAAAGATATTAGATATGGGTAAAGCTTTCCGGATGATCTTGCCTAAACAACCAGTAAAATGCGCATAGGAACTAGATTATCCTCTAACAATAAATTTTAGTGTATTTATCAAGAATACAAATTGGGAATTTAGCACGACAAACAAAATCTTGTTAATTAAAAACGTTAAATTATAATTATTTTTTTATATAATTATTTAGCAAAAAAAAAAAACAATTGTTGTAAAAAAAATGCAAAAACACTATGTGATGCGGCAGCTGAATTCAACTGTTATGTACAAAATGAAAAAAAGTGGCATCTTAGCTCATTTTGTTCTGAACAAGAATTAAAAGTAATGGGTCGAATACGGATGACGACTGAACTGAAGTTGAGTTGCCAGCACCGAAATGAGGTAACGCCGCTCGTGTTAAAATATAAAATAAAAACAAATTTGTATATTTTACTCAACTTCAGTTGTGCTAATATCCGGAATGCACCCATAACCCAATTCCAGAAAAAACTTTCCCAAAAAAACATTTGTTCTCTCCCTCTCAAAAGTAGGATGTCAAACTCAATGATAAAAAAAAATCTCCCGAACAAAATATTATTTGGAACGCATGGGTGAATCGAACTTAAGACTTTCAGCCCGTTGCACAGTGTTCGAATTTATACTTAAGGTCAACAAAAATAAATATAAAAAGTTTATTAAACAATGAATTTGTCCACCTCATCTTAAAACTGAATGTCAAATTAAAATGAATTTCTGTGACTTTAATTAGTTATTTAACCTTGTATGAATGACATGTTAAAAGGAAATAAATATAAACCAAAAAATTGTACCCGAAATTCATGTGAATTTTAACATCTGTAAAGTGTTTTGTGTTTTTTTAGTGTTGTAGTATTTTTAATTAACAATACGATTCTTTGATAATAAAAGGTAAGTTTTCTATTAAGTGTTTTACTAGTGGCCAATTTCACCAATTATATTAAATATATAAATATAATTTTTCGTATAATTTTATTTATATTTGACATAACAAACAAATTGCAAACATAAATTAGGTGAGTTTGTTTACTTTTCCAGTAAAATCCAGTAAGTAAATAAATTTTGGGCAACATGAAAATTTTACTCTCAAAACTGGCTCTTGCACAGAAAAGTAAACAAACGGAAAAATTGCAAAAACTTGCAGATTAATTCAAACATACTTATGATCGCAAAAAAGTATAGTGTAGTAAAATATGTGTTATTTAGACTACCCAGTGGTACTTGATGCATTGCATTTAGCGATGCCAATCCCGAAATCCCGAATACCGAAATCCCGGAATTATTCTAAAAATTTAAGTCTCGAATCCAGAGATGTGTTATGCAAAAATCCCGAGATTTTGGATTTAGTAAATATGTGGTATTTTTTTATTAAATACAAATATATTTAAATAAACGTTAGTCACCATTATAAAAGAAACTTCAAAAATTTAATATTATATCATACTGCCAATGAATCTAATTTTTAACTGGTTACAAAAAGAAGTCGCAAGTGAATAAATGTTACATGCAATGCATTTTGTACAATAGAAAATAAAATCAGAAGACAAAGTTCGGTGTGGTCTTTTTTCTAAGTGAATGATAATAGAACTGCGCACAAAGCAAAGGTCTTTCGACACATATTTGTTTAAGTTTATTTTATTAAATTTGTACTTGCATATATATTTGAGATAAAATAAATTAATTATTGTTATAAAGCATATTTGTAGCTATTTATTTACGGTACCTTCCAGAAGTGTTTAATGCGAACACTGTTTTCGTCGGCAGCATATGTTTGCAATAAAAAAAGGCATCGATTACACTATTCGACAGTCAAAATCGGGATGGGATGAAACCAACGGGAAATGTTATATTGGTAAAAAAAGAAGTTATTCGTGTCCCGGCGTTTCGCTGGGTCACGTCTAGGAATCGAGATACATCGATTTGAAAAATGGGCTAAAAAACATCAACATTTTTATAAAAACCAAAATTTTAGGGCTGCCATTCGTCCTATGGATATGACTTATATTCCAAATTTTCAGTAGAACATATTTTACAAAAAACTCGGAAAAATCGGTTCAGATACAAAAAAGTTATGACCAAAATTAATTTTTTTTTTAAATACCCACTTTCGGGAACCATAGATCTCCCCGAGTCCAAGCTTCTTAAACACGTCGGTATATAAATCTATCAAATCGGTTAAAAAATGGCTGAGTTATAACCGAAATACTGAATCCCCAAAAATTACATATATACACCCTTTTTACCTTCCTTTCCCGTCACGGGATCCCGTTTTATTTGTATAAAAAATCCCGAATCCCGGGTTTCAAAAAACCTGGTCCCATTTGGGATCCCTAATTGCATTTTAATAATTATAAATTCGTAGCAAATGTATTTTTTAATTTAACTTTTGTGGAAGCTTTTAGACTTGTTAAGTTTGTACATGACTTTTAATTTTGTTTCCAGTTAAATGACACACGAAAAATACATGAATACTTAACTATTGATATTCGGTACCCTGAATAATATGCAGTAAGAAGTATTCATATATTTGTTAAGTGGTAAACATTCCTAAAATAGAATGAAATGTTATTCATATTAAATTTAACTTGCTTTTAAAAAATACCTAGTAGAAAACTAGTTTTGATCTTATGCTGGACTTTTAATTCAGCATTTGTTCTTTTAAATGTTTTTATTTACAAATTGTATGCTTTCTGCTTGTTTACTACATATATTGAATGCATAATAAGTTTTTATTTTCCACTGGATTTTACAGGCAAAAATTTGTTCAGTTAAAATTTTCAGGCTCTTTGCTGACAACTGCCACTTTACTCTCTCAGTAGATAATCTCTTTTGCAATTGTATGTGTTCGCGAACGCATTTCAGTAAAATCCAGTACAAATTTGTAAAATTTTTTCCAAATTTTGGGGTAAACGAACGCAGCTATTGATATTTAAATAAATTGGTGTAATTAGCAATGAGTGATGTTTTTTTTTACAATTTTAAACAACAAAAAAAACTTTCTTTGACAAGATCTTTTGGTCGTAATCAGATGAACTGCAAACGCTTCTGTAATCTATTAACCTTGTTTTTCAAATACTGCTCCAAACTGTCAACTTGGCCACTTAAAGAATTTCTCGGATTGAAGTCTTTACCTTTGGCTGTCGTCTTTAAAAATACCGAAACGATCGAATAGTTGATTTTATTTTTAAAAATGTCTGCAGTATTCAGCAGCATCCATACAATTTGATAAATTAAAGATTTTTTTTTAATTTCATATTAAAATTTTTGATTTTTGAGCACTGCAACAGGTAGACATAACTTCATACACTCAGATTTACATCAGAATTGTAACATCAATGTTATTACAAATGGCATCAATAAGGCAAAAAGTGACCTCAATGCAAAGACGAACGTCATTATAAAATGTTCTTATAGTTTATACGTCGTCTATGCTATGACTACGGTGACATCAAATTCAATGCCACATTTTGTGTATTATTAATATGAATAATCTTTATGTATAAAAATTTTAATTATTTAGTTAATTACGTCAAATTTTCAGAGAAGAATGATAACGAAAATCATATCGGGCATACTGCTGGTGTTTTATAACTGACAGTTCTTCTGTAAACAAAGGGCAGAATACAGCAAAAGTGTAACAAAGATGTCTAACGGTTAAGTAAGTAATAATATTCTCTCACTTTGACTTAAGTCAATCCCAATGACTCAATTAAATGACAAACTGTCTAATGAGTCTTTTCTCCGATGTGAATGAGTCATCGCACTAATGATATTTTTTTATTAATTTGACTCCGATTCGTCATTTCTGTGATGCCGATGTGTCATCTAATTGATAACATAATTTCAGATGATGACATTTTGACCAATTGATGATGAAAAGTGTCATTGGGTCAAAAACGAAGGCACTTGTCAGAGTACTGATGTCAAAATACATCTTGCTAAGGATGACTAAATTGTTTTTTTTTCTGTTTAGTTTTTTGAAAATGAGTGTGTGTTCAACAGACAGACATTGCTTTATCAAATAAAACACATACCCTCATTCACAACTGGTGGTGAGGAGTAAACAAAACGTATTTTTTTTAATTATATATTTCATCATACAATTTATTTTAGAGAATTTATTCTGCATCATTGTTTAAAACATTAAACATTAACAGATAGTCTAAATATATATGTATTTATAATGGAAAATGACAAAATATTCCATTAAATTAAAAAAAAAAAATTGTTTCGTTGAAAAAAAAACTTATTTCCAAGGACACACTGTGTGTATGTGTAAAGATTAAAAGTTTCCAAAAAGTTACTTTTTGAAGATTTTAAATTAAAACAATCTTGCAAATGTCAAACACGCACACAGAAAATTACATTTTTAATTAAATTCAAAAAATCTGTTGGCAAGCATACAGGTGGGCACACAGACAGCCACATGTATACGCACAAGCAAATGGGTTTACACACAAGTAAAACTGTCTGCCTTATTTCCTGTAAAACTTAAACTTCACCAAAATCTTTTTCATAATGTGATTATTTGTCTTACAGTTACATGTTTTATTGTCGCATATGAGAATGTGCGGTTTTGTATAAGATTTGCTTAAATAATTTAATGACAAAAGCTTGTATACGCATTATTTCTCTGAAGTACTACGGACTAGTGATGTAGCGAATATTCTTGTTTGTATAGCCGATTATTCGACTATTTCATGACATTCCACAGTGTGACTTTTTGTACTTTTTTGTGGCCAAAAGTTAAAACAACAGTTCTGCGATCTTGTGTGTGTGTTTTTTTATATTAATTGAAGTACAGAACCCATGTTCTATCACTTTGGTGAGACCTTCTTAAATCGAAAAAATGTGAAATAAAATATTCTATTATTTCTCGAAAAGTGAATAAAGTGTGTGCATTCATATAAGCCTAATTTAAGCGAATATTATTAAATACGTTTAAAAAAAAAACCAGTAAGAAAGTATAGTAGGTCAAGCCCGACCATATGATACCCTACACCACAGTATTTAAAAACACATCATGCTTATGTATCTATATAAATATGGATTTATCAATGTTTATAAACTTAATCGGTTTGATAGTTTCTGAGAGGCAGATATTTCCCCCTCGTGATCCTAAGATTCGGGCTATATTCAATAGGCTTGGTATTTGTGCCAAAAAGAACCTATGTCCCAAATTTTATAAAATTTTCTCCAAAATTGCGACATATACTTTGCGCAGAAGGTTACATGGACAGCCAGCCAGCCGGACAGACATAGTTAGTTTGACTCAAGAAGTGGTTCTGAGTCGATCGGTATACTTTAAGGTGGACCAATATTTTAAGGTGTTACACACATCAGCACAAATGCATAATGCCCTCTCCACTATTGTGGTGTGGGTATAAAATGTTTTTGAAATTGTACCCTATTTCAGACCCCTGTTATGCAAACGTTCTTTGTGCCGAATATTATTGATATTTTCATCTTAATGAGATCTTAATATGGGGATTTATATGGGACCTATGGCTATTCCGCAAAGAAGCTTGTATGGGGGCTATGTGAAATTGGGGATCGATTCGCTCCATTTGCAATACGGTTGCTTGCTCATTGTGCTAATTATTACCTAAGTGCCACATTTAATCAAATTATTTCCAAAATTGGGCCCTGTTGTTTGCGCACATGATTTACATGGACAGCCAGCTGGACGGACATCACTAGATCGACTCAGAATGTGATTTTGAGTTGATATTTTAAGGTGTTAGAAGCATCAGTACAAATGCATAATACCATCTCCACTATTGTGGTGTGAGTATAAAAACTGATATTCGAAACTTCACTACTGCGGACCCCAACAGCACATAACTTATACGTAACGTGCTACAGCAAAAAAATGTTCGGTGTTAAATCTGAAAAAAAGGCACGACAATAAAACGGCCGACTTAAAAAATAGAAATACAAAACAAGATAGCAGCCAATTAAATTGATGAAGTAAAAAAGAAATCAATACAGTATGTTTATGGCCATTTTATTTTTGTCTATAATTGACAGTCTTCCTGGGTTTCTTTTCGGTAAACAAATGCCTATAGATTTACGGGAAAATAGTTTTAAAAATTCCTGCGATTTTAAAGGTGGGAAATTTAAAATTTTCTATCCAAAATGTTTGGCATAATTATAAGTCTTAGAGATATTAAACAACATCAACTGCCAGTTTATTAATTTTGAAAGAACTCAAAGAATTTAATTTTTGAACACAGCGAATGTGCAGATTTATGTGTTTATTGCAGTTTTCTAAAGTGAAAACCCGCTTTTTATTTGTTTATTTTTTTATTATTTAAATAAATCAAAACAAAACAACATGGTTGGTGTAAACATATTCTAAGAGCAACATATTATGATAAGATTCGTAATGGTAGTCAGCATATAGCGTTTATTGCTGAATCATCTTATAACCAAATATAATCGTAATATAACATTAAAATATTTTTCCCTTAATCATATTCTTATCATGTTAATCGTAATAACTTAAGAAGTAATCATATTATTATCATGTTAATCATAATAAGTTTAGAAGTAATCATATTATGATACAAAGTTATTATGTTGTGCTTAAACGTAATCATAACATATCGGAAAAAATCTTATTAAAATCGTAGGTTATCATAACATCGTTGTTATCGTTTGTCGTAGGTCGTAGGTCGCAGTTATTTATAAATTAATTTAAAGGATTTTGTATACTTTTTCTATTAAAATAACATTAAACATGCAATGAATAATATTTTTTGCACTTTCACAAAGAAAAAAAATTAAAATTTCATGCTATTTTATTTAACACCTTAACTTTTTCTTTAATTTCTTCAAAACATACCGACAGAACTGATGTCAATTTGTTTAAAAGATGGCGCTAATACAATATTATTAGAATAGACATATTTTGTTTGCATCTTAAGAAAGCTATGACTAAACGTTTAGAAAGTTATCATGTTATAGTTATTAAATATCATAAAATGGTTGTAAGTAATTTAATATTGTTACGAAAGTTAAATTATCTAAGAATTATTTATAGTTACAGTTATAAGTTATCTTTTAAGTTATAGTTTTATGTCATATTAGTAACTTAAAATTGTCATGTATAATTTTCAACACAACTGTATTACCGCCTAAAGGCCTCGTTACTCTTACGTAAACGTTTACGTTGCTAATCAGCTGTTCCGTTTTCCTTACCAAGCTACTGTGCAAATAGGTACTCTTACGTAAACGTAGCGTTGCGTTGCGGATGAACCTGATAAAATTAAAATTTCTCTCCGTTTTTACGTATCAGCTGTTAAGAATTGTATTTTTGTTATGAAGCAGTGTTGTCAACAAAACTTATTAACCAACGGTTTACTTTTAAATTTTATTAATGAGATTCTCATCAAAACATTAATTTAAATTTGATGTAATGAAATTCAATGTTATGGGTTTGTTGTTCGAACTGAAATAAATGTTGGCTTTATGTGTCACAGAAACCAAAGTTATCGGGTTTTTATTATAAATAAAAGAAGCAGCTTACAGCTCTTGTTTATTTGTTGGAAATAAATATTGTTGGTAAAAGTTTAATTTTTTATTTTATTTTATCCAACAGTTAGATTATATCCATAGATGGAAGTAAATAAAATTGATAAATGTTAAAATATTATTTATGCATGTTTCCGGCAGCGGGCTGCTGCAAATTTGCAAAAGCCTTTTTCTCACTTTTTCTATGGTCACTTTATTTATTTATAAGTTTGAAAAAAGAAATATTTTCGTATTTTAACTAAATTCGCTTTATATATTTATAAAACAATAAAATTACACAAATATAACCAACAACTGCAAGTTATACAACGATGGCATTTATTTGATATGTGCATTTGTATGTTTACTGTATTTCCACTTCTTATTTTCTTTTCTATAATTTTCATTTACATTTACAACAAAAGTTTTAACAACATTTTAACACAAAAATCATAATTTATAAAATTATTAAATAAAAATTGAATTTAAAGCTGTAAACACATGAGCCAAAACATAAAACAGCTGATTCGATTATTGATTTTATTATAAAATTATTATTTAAATCATTATTATTATAAAAAATCAGCGCATAGTTCCGAATATTCGCCTTAACCTTATTATATTAAATATATATATTATTTATTTTTATTTTACCTTTCTATTTTTATCATTATTTTGAATTATTTAAGCTTGAGGTCTTTTTTAAAAAAATATATTAAGAGTCCTCATGATGTCGCTTAAAATTGCCATTTGTGCAAATGCGCAAACTTACGAGTCTTGTTTTTTTACGTTTGGAAGAAACGTCAATACAAAAATAAATTAAAAATTAAAATTCAAAAATATAAAAATTTGTGTTTAAATTTGTGATTAATATGTATGAGAAATTTGCTTTTAAAAATGCTCAAAGAAAGCCAAAAGACCAATTTACTGAAATTATTGCTAGAATTTATTGTTTGTGATTTATAGACACTTGGATTTTTCATTGAAAACGACGTTAAACTCATTAAAAGATCTGTTTGTATAAATGCACAATTGAACAGCGCAAGTTTACGAGACAAAATTGTTGGGCAAATTTACCAAGTTTGTGTAAATGAATTCTCATACAATTTTTGACAGTTCATTTACGAGGGCGTAAAAAAACGATATCATGATTTTTATTTATTTTTCTCATTATTGCGCTAACCTTTGGTTAGCATCTTTAGGAAATTAAATTAAGTTTACAATAAAATAATTTTTTTTTTTAATTTTTGGTTAACACATATTGGTTATATCAAGTTTCATTTAAGAGATATTAATAACGGCTAAATATATTTTAAGGTCCATAACTCCAAAACTAGATTCTCAGGCGCAATTAAAACTAGATAAAATATAAAATTTTTCAAAGCAATTTTAGTGCTGGATATGTAAATATAGTATATTTGTGGCATTTTTACAAAACATCTTAAGTCAAATTCAAAAAGTTGAAAAATACGAATTTTCATTCAAAAAACATTTTTGATATATTTTAAAATGTTGTATTATAAACGACATTTTTTTAAGTTTGATTTTTTAAATGTTTTATTATTCGATAAAAATGATTTTTTCATCGAGTTTTTTTAAAGCTTTTTGCTATCTTATTACGACTTATGATGTTTTGTCAAAATGCCACAGATATGTATAAAGTATTTTATTTTTTTGTACAAAAGCGCCGATATCGGTATGTATTGGCGATTTTAAACAAGAATGTTAGCAACATGTCTTGGAACAAGACTGTGAGCAAAATCAAAACAAATAATAATTTACATACATACATATGTACGAGTACACGCATACATCTCAACAACATATGACACGTTTACGTTTTTGTAGTAACTACCAACATTTCAAGTCGACCGCAACGTTTACGTATCCGCAACATTTACGTAAGAGTAACGAGGCCTTAAAAGTGTACTTAAATTATAACAGTTACTACATGAATTTCCCAGTAATTTCTAGAAATGTTTGTAGAACATAATGAATTGTTATTACAGGGAGTTTCAGGAAAAGTCTAGAAATAGTTATGAAATATGGGTGATTCCAAAGTGTTGAACGTAACAGTCGTACGCATCAAAAATGCAATAACATTTTAAACCACAAATATTTTTACGTTCTTTTAACCCCTAAATTATAGCACTACGAAAGCATTGTTATCTATGCAAAAGTTTATGGAGGGCGCGATTCCAGGTCAAAGATAATGGCAAAAGAAGTAGCGGTTCGAACGTGAAAAAATAGAAGTAGTTTTTGTGGTCATGTATAAAAAGGCGTAATTTAGCGAAAACTGTCACAATTTTTTAGTCAAACTACTTTTAGAATTTTACGTAGCAATGAAACTGTTTATGGCACATAGTACTACAGAATTTCTATCCCTACAATTGTATACAGTATTGTCCAAATTACCAACTTAACGAAGCATCTCTCTTTTCTCAAAAGGAGATCGTTAAAGGCCTAACCAAAATATGCATAGCCTGGCTTAACTTTCTGTCAAAAATTAACAAAAAGTCTCTCAAATGTATTTAAAATAACAAATACAAAATAAAAAACATTTGATTCCGTACGGAATGTGCGATTAGATTCGCACCTTGCTTAAGCAAATGACAGTTTCATTAAACTCAGCAAAAAGTTTTCTTAAGTTCAATATGGTTTGCCTCATATAATTAACATGTATTCGCACATTTGCTTAAGCCAACTTTAGCACATTGTGGTTGGGCCTTAAATCTATTATGAAAAGCTAAAATGTTTTGTAAAATGAAATGTAATCAGTTGCTTGTGAAAATTCATTTGGAGTGGTAATAAACAACCGTACCCTTGAGGCAAAAATAAAAGTGAATGTTTTAAAACCGAATTAATTGTGTTTTTTAAAGCCAAACCATTTCTCGTTGATGTTGAACATATCCTTTTCCCTCAAACAGTAACATTAAAATGTCTTTGCTTTGATTCAAAAATCTTCTGAATTTTTCTAAGCCAAAATCTGGGTCGATATGTGACAAAATTTTTCCACTCTAATTTAGCTGAATAATGATTAAAAAAAATAAAAATGTACCGTTAATCCGAATAACATACTTCTCTTCGAACTCTTCCTTATATTACAGACAATGTAAGAAAATTTTTTTCGAATAATTTAAATCAAATATCACCTCTTTTAAGGAAGATAATAGTAAAAAAAACATACAATAAAACATTCTCACAAATAAGAAATTACGTTTGCACAACTTTGCAGTCTGATTGTTCATCTAACTGAACAAAATTATGGGTAAATTTATAAAATCTACATATTTATTACTTTTTTTAATCCAAATTTTCAATATTTTTTATCAGGCTTAAGTTCATCAAATTTTATTTTCATTAAATTATTTTTATGAAGAAAGGAATTTTTACAACATGAAAATTAATTAAAATTGTTATTGATAATCATCAATTCTTGACTGACCTGAGTGAGTTTGAAACCCAGGCGGCTGGTTACCCTGACATATTTCGATCGCTACCACTCGATCTCCTCAGAGGGATTTGCAGTCTTACACTCGCAGCCATCGACGACTGCTGACGTCAATAGTCAAACATCAATCCTTAAACCAAACTGTATTTTAACCTTTTGGAAGATCCATTTTTAATTGATTTTACATGTTTTTCCCTTACCTTTTTTCGTACTTTTTCTCAAGAATTCTTCTTGAAGTCCAAAGTCCATTTTTGTTTTTTCATGTTTTTCTTTCATTTTCTTGTTGACCTTTTTCAGCACAACTTGAAGGATAATATAACAATATTGTAAAATAATCATCTCTTAATAAATTTTAAATTTTCGGTTACGGTGGGCCTTTTGACGGAAATGCCCATATAAAAGGGGGTTGTGGTGTAGAAAGTCGTCTGTATGTATATATATATATATATATTTATTTCCCTATAGGCTTATATAATTTTAAACAGCTCAATTTTTAGACGTCTTGCGACAGCCAGATTAGATACTAAGAGAATCAAACGTGGCAACAAGTGCCGCTTTAAGTTTTCAAATGCAAAGTCGATTTGTGGTTTTATTCGGATTTGCAATTAAAAGAACTCAAACGCGTTTGTTAAAGGAAAAACGTAACAATTGTCATAATGTCCTAAATAATATTTTACAATTGCTTAAAACAAATATTGTTGTGTTTCAAACAAAATAAAAATTGTAATGCTGTGTTCATTGACTCGTCATAACTGTACAGTAGAAGTTAAAATTATTAGCGGTTGCCACAGCAGTCATATATATTTCTTGTAAATATGTTGAGACATATGCCTTTACAACTTTATGACTGCCTTGTGAATACCCCAAATATGTTTTTAAAGTTATCATTATGTAGTTCTTAGAAAAATAATTATTTTTTAGTCGACAATACTCAAATTTAAAATTGCGATTAACATTTAATTGTTTACAGTAACTGTAATATTGCTTATCTATTTATATAAAAATGAAAAATGTTTGTATGTTTGTTTGTTTGTTTGTTTGTTTGTTGGCTTATAGACTCCGAAACTACTGAAGCCCTAAAAATAAAATAGGCTACTTATTTTTCGATAGGGGCAGGGGAATTGGTACCCCCCATAGGATGCCAATATTAATTATCGCATATCTTAAGAGCCGCTGGACGCATTTTGCTGAACTTTTTGTAGTAGGATCTTCTGAGCCCCAAAATTGAAATAAAATAGCAGCGGGGGAAGTGGTTCCCCCCATAGGACGCCAATGCTTAATATCGCATATCTTATGAACTGTTATAGTGAGAATGTTCAAACTTTGTGGAAGTCACTCTTATGGTATACTACACTTTTGAAAATAGAAATAAAGCGGGTAGGCGTAGGAGGGGAAATACCTCCCATAGGATCGATATATTAAATATCGCTCAACTGAAGAACAATTAAAGGGATAGTCTTCAAACGTAGTTAAAGCTACTATTATGGTAAACTATTAATTTCAATATAGAAATGGGCGGGGTAGCCAGAGGAGGAGCAGTACCCCTCATAGATAGAAATATTAATAAGAGCCGCTGCAAGCAATTTGTTGAACTTTTGGTAGTAGGATCTTCTGAGCCCCAAAATTGAAATAAAATAGCAGCGGGGGAAGTGTTACCCCCCATAGGACGCCAATGTTTAATATCGGATATCTTAAAAACTGTTATAGTGAGAAAGTTGAAACTTTGTAGAAGTCACTCTTATGGTATACTTCACTTTGAAAATAAAAATAAAGCGGGTAGGCGCAGGGGGGAACTACCTTCCATAGGATGCATATATTAAATATCTCTCAACCGATAAAGTGGTTAAAGCAGTGTAGCGAAGCGCACCGGGTTAAGCTAGTATTAAATAAAAATAGCAATTGTTTGTGTATGATAACAAAATATTATTACAATAAACATAGTGTTGTTGCCGTAACAATGTCTCTGCCAGGCAGGAAGACAAACGTCAGTAACATATGCTTGGCAATTCTTAGCTGTATTAGTCTTTATTAGGCTTTAAAATTATCACAAATGTAAAATAAAACAATTTTGCTACACCCCTTTTCCTCTCAATTCTCCTCCCGCTCCGTCTGAAAATCTAAGATCCGACTATACTCCATTAGGACTTTATGCTAGACAATTTTCAGCTTCGTATGTAATTAGGGGGCTTAAGTATGTATAAGTTTAAATGCCAAAAAATTTAATTTATCCACGCCCCCTTTTTTTATTAATTCTCCGCCCAATAATAATAATATCTAGCCCATAAATGTGCTTCAAATAGCTCTGGACAGACAACAAAAGAGGAATATATAGATATAACATATATGAGGCCGTCAGCGCAAAAGTGGTGTAAGCCTCAATTTTTCATACCTGACTTATCTACGCCAAATTGATTAAAACTGCGAAAATAATATGAGAAACTAGTTTATCTCTTGTTTTACCAATCACTAACATAAAGCGTTGCAAAAGTTTGTGTTGCATTTATTTATTTTTGCTCTGCCCTGCAAGCAACTCAGTTAACTTTAAGTAAACTTTTATTCAATTAGTTGTGGTTGATGTCTGGATTATTTTGAATGGAGCCAACTGACTATTTTAACATTGGCATGTCATAGGAAGTAGTCAATTGTCCGACTCTACATGACTTTTCAACTAACTTAAAGTTAGCTACATAAAAGTTAGCTTAAAGTGAGGAAGGTAGTAGTTAGTTAAAAGTTATCCTGATTGCAGTTAGCTTTTAACTACATTTATGTCAATATGAAAATTTTTTTTTTAATTATTAAAAAGTATTTTATTTTAATATTTATATATTTTTTATTTTTTAAATTCTTATATGTAAAAATTAAGGTGTTTTTATATTGATTTTTTATGCAATCTGAATGGATTATTCTTTTTTTATAACCTTTAAGGCATTTCTAATGTCAGTCTAATACTCATTTGAGCCAATTGATTGACAGGCGGCTGTTAAAAAAAGAATTGGTATTTCATATGATTTTTTTTTTCTTGTGTATAAGTTACCAGATAATACACACTTGGAAGAAATTTTGAAAATCTTTCAACTTTTTTTGCCGCGAACTCCATCTACATTTACTTAAAATGTGCGACACACTAAAATTTTTAATATACAAAATAATTAACAGTTATAAAAATCAAAATTCGAAATAGCAAAAGAAAACAAAAACAAGAAAGAAACGAAAATATTAAAAAAAAAGAAAATCTTAAAATTTGCTACAAATCTAAACAAACTTCACTCGCAGTGTTATTGGAGAATTTCTGCATTTATTTGTAGTTAGCTTATAGTAAGTTGTTGAAAAGTATAAATACATGTTGGCGTCTGGCTGATGTAAACATATTTGTCTGGTTGCTGATGTAAACCGGTCGTTTATGTTTCCCAGTATTTTGATTGTGTGCAACTGGACTACATATAGTGGTGGCATCTGGCAACACCTCATGTGGTATGTAGCCCAACTGAGCTGTTAAGTCCCCTTTTACAATGTGAAAGACAGAAGGCAGACAGACGAATTTGTTGGTAAGGAGGCGACGCTGTATGCACACTTTACTTTTTTCCTCTCTCGCCTACAAACTTTGTCTGTTTTCTATCTGTCACATTGTAAAAGGGGACTAACGTCACCAGAAAAATGAGTTCGACTTGATCACTGCTTTTGATAAATCCGAACCAGCCAGATGCCGGCAACTATTTAAAAGAAAATTTGTTACAAAAAAAAAATAAGAAGTTAAAATATAATAAAGGTAAAACTGCCATTAAGCCACGAAAAATAAGGGTTGGTTTTTGTATATGTGTGTGTAAACGAGACACGACCTGCCGCGACAAGTTGTTGCTTTAGATCCCCGGACAACGCTCGATTGTGCCACAGTCTACTCAGTGCATGCATCCAGAACCAGGTAACCCCCATTTGCATCCAAGCAATGCATAATTTTTGTAGTCGACTACCAAATGGCTTGCAGGGAACTTATTATACAAAAGTAGCCATAAGCCACACAAATATGAAATAAATGTAATGTGGCTTACACCACTTTTGGGCTGACGGCCTCATATGTACTAGAGTTCTTCTTTTCCCGGTCTTTTTTATTTTCCGGGAAAGCGGGATTTATTTTTCGATTTCCCAGGATTTCCCGCTCAATACAAATCGATGCAAAATATAATTTAATTTTATATATTTGAACAAACAACATTTCCTGAGATCATTTTATAAATGCATTTTTTATTTCTATGGCAAAAAGGGCAAAGCGCTTAATGACACCTTAAGATCTTCATGTTCCAAAGTACACATGGGCAAAATTTCAATTCTTTTTTATGATTTTTGAGGAAGTTACAGTAAAATTACTTCTTGGTTATCTTTTTTCAATAAGCAATAACATTTAGAATAATAAACACTTCCGATCTGTGATCTGTGGTTGTTTAGGAATAAAAACTTAAAAAACTATAACCGCATAGAACTTATGATTATATTTAATTCGGAGTAAATTTCCAAAGGCCACCTTTGAATACTTAAATTGTTCTCCTATAAATCTAAGCACATAGGCTTAAGCACTTATTGCCCCAGAATTAATTTAAAGCCAACACCATTTATATAAAACCAAAAAAGTTAAATTATTTGAACAATTTTTTACAACTTTTTGAAAGCCTGTTTCTAATAATATTTCAAGGAACATTATTTAATCTCTAGACACTTTCAGTTTTTTTAGCACTAATTCCTTTAAAAAAAATTATTTGCATATACAATCATTAAATTTTTTTTGAAGCAAGTGGAAACAACTTTTTTTCGTTTTTATAAAATAAATCTGGGTATTTAAACAAATTAAAAGTTCTGTACATATTTACTCTTCTTCTTTCAAAATTTAAGAGCCTTAAAAATTTTAGAGCATTAAATATTTAACATTGCTTTACTTATCTGATATGAATTGGCATCTCTTTGGCGTTTAGCAAACCTATCTTAAGTCAGAACACACAGAAAAAAATCAAGTTAAAAACGTCGAAAACAAGGTTGATTTAAAATTTTTCGGTGGTGATTTTGCTTCATACGTGTTTCATGTTAATTCAACCTGATTTTATAATTGCTTGCGAACAACATTTTTTTCTTTTAAAATAACTATTATTCAATGTTAATTTAACATTGCAGTAAAGTTAGAGCAAAATGTCATTTATATTGAAATAACAATCCGAATCACGTTGAATGAAAGTTATTTCATGTTGAAACAACGTGAATTTCATGTAGAAACTAATTGGTGCGAAGAAGCTTCAGAGACAACATATAGATTTATTTAAGAATAATTCAAAACACTTACCCCTGTAACACATGTTTCACTTATTTTGTAGTCTCCTTTGTTAACAGATCAATCAGCAGAATGGCCCGATATGGTTTTCGTCATCATTCTACTTTGAAAACTTGATGTACTATTTAACTAAATAATTTTAATTAAAAGAATACGGGAATTGTCTTCTTTTTATAACATATTTTAGGATTGAAAATAAAAAAATTAACATACTTAACTATGTATGCATGTTAATTTAACAAGATAAACTTTTGATTTTAATATAAAACAGGTTTTTAATGGATTCAATATTGAATCCATATTTATTTAAATTTCAATATTTTTTTTTATTAATTTTAACAGTGAATTATATTAAATAAGCGAGATTTAGGATTATTTTAATATTTTTAATTTAAAATTAATATGAAATAATGATAAATTTAAATAAAGGGCATACTTTTGCTGAAATTTAACATGATTCTCAATCAACATTTTTCCATGTTAATTTTACATTGGTATTTTTTTCTGTGTGAAACTGTAGTTTTTCGTTATGTTAAACTGAAAAATATTTGTTTGGTGTATTTGATAGACTTTTTCCCGAAGAGCAGATGTGTTAGACTAAAGTGATTTAAACCAAACAAAAGAGAAAAAAAAATTACACTGAAGCTAAATTTAAAATGCGTTTTTTTTTTGATCTAAGAAAATATTGCCTAATGGCTAAATTCTATTTCATCACACAAGTTATTTAAAATTATATCAGCAGTAAAGTTGCCCGTATGAAAAACACTAATATTAACCTACACTATTTTATATATCAAAAATATCGAAATTATTTAAAGTTACTATAGTTAAGAAAGTTAAACAAAAATGTAGCTTTATTTTTTTGCTTTAAATTTCCTTCTTTACCTTTATATTACTTTAAAAGGTCTTCACACTACTTCAGTGTTACCACCAGAAAAATTCAAAATTACACTTGGGATTAAGCAAAATTACCCGATTTAAATGAAATTACACCTGATATAAATTTGAAGTCTTATTTAATAACAAGACATTTACAAAGAAGCAGAAACACAACTAACTCATTGGAAAAAGATCAATATTAGTCTAACTGTTAAAGCTTAAAACAATTAATAAAACATAAAATACAACTATAAAATAATTGGGGGATTCACAAGGTGTGCCATCAAGTCATATCGTCATAATGTCCTAAATAATAATTAACAATTGTTTAAAAAAAATCTAAATTATAAGCGGTTGCTTACAGCAGTCATATATATATCTTGTAATTATTTCAAGACATATGACTTTACAACTTTATGGCAACCTTGTGAATCCCCAAAATGAGTTTAACTTGCACATTTGATTGCATTTATCTAGGGAAGGCTCAAAATGCTCATTGTCATTCCTTTAGAATAGGTGTTTTTTAAACCCGATAGAGCTTACGAAAGGTTAGCTGTCAATCGAACTGTCATACTGCTCTCACTTTTTGCTCAGGCACATCATCATTAGTAGATTCATGCTTGAAAAACGCCACCAAATTATCCACATTGACTTTGAAAATCAGCCATCGATTTTCGCAACTTTAGGCGACTTCATGATTTAAATGACGCAACTTATGATTCCACGAATGAAGGCGATGGGTTGATTAAGAGAAAATAAACTTTCAATTTGTTTTCCGTAGGACTGTGAAGTCACTGGTTTGTGATAAGCCAGCAACAATTGACGTACTGGAGGTCAATATTGTTCATTTTATTCGTGACATGCAGCCAGCAATGGTCGAGAAAGAAGAACAAAATGGGACTTCTGCAATACATGTTGTCAAGAACTGGCTTAGTGCATATTTGTTCGAAATGAGTTTCAATTGGTTATGCCGTGCATTAATCTACGATTAAAATTAATTTTTTGTTGTCTACCATTTTAAATTTCATGGTTTTAAAAAAACCTTTTATACCTTATTTAGTAAAAAAATATGTCTGCAGGGTTTTATACAGCTGTCCCTTTCGTAATTCAGTTTTACAACTGTTAAGGGCGTTAAATATTCTTTGAACTAAAGCATTTGAAAGCTGCCTGATAAAAATAAAATTAATTATATGTATGTTGGAATATTGCAAACATTTCACCCGCTAGGCTAGGTTTTAGTTTGAATAACTTTTTGCAATAAAATAAGTTCTTAATTACTATGATAGTCATCCTTATTCAAATCTAAGAGTCTATCTTGCGACATTCATTATTGAACTTTTGAAAATATACATATATTAAATGATTGAAGACTTTTCTTTAAAAGACACAGAGACTTTGGTTCAGAAGACTGTGCATTTTTAACCAAAACCGAATCTAATTTTATTTGTGTATCTGAAGTAAGAATTTTAAATTACACCTGAATTATACCCAAGAGAAATTACCCACGCTCTACCCACGACAGTAAAAATTATACCAAATTCGGGTAATTACCCACAAAGTGGCAACACTGCACTACTTGCAACAAAAAACGTTAAGTCTGAACATGTACCACTCACTATACCAAAATGCAGATAATGCAGGGTTTTATCGCACATGTGAATATGTGTTTTAGTTATTATTTTTAAGAAAAAAAAACCCACAATTAACTGGCATTATTTCTTAAATTTTCGTTCAGTGCAAATATCTCTTGCTGACAACCACAACAACTGTCTTAGTTTTGGACGCCCCTAGTAAATGACTGTTGTTTTTGCTTTGCTATAATTTAGATGGCGTCCTTAAAAAAATTCAACTAATTAATTATCATCCCTTATCAATATTTTAAATTTATTTTCTTTATTAATAAATTATTCAAAAAGACAAGTTCTAAAAGACTCACCAAATTACCATAATTTTCTATTAAATTACAAATTCACTTTTATCACAGTCGTGAGCCAATAATTAATTAAACATTCCAAGGACTGAATAAACAAAATAACAATATTTAAGTTTTTGTTAAGTCACTTAATTAGTTTTAAATATTGATCACAATTGTTTTCCATTTTTAACCGAAAAAAATCTTCTTAAGACAACTTTATAAATTATTTGTTGTATTTAACTTTGAATAATTTATTTATTACTTAACTATACGGCTAAACGAGCAATTTTTATATCTCAATAAGCAATACGTCGGCAGAATGACGTCACAAATATGTTCTTTGTTTAATATTTTTTCAGAGTGGTATAAACGTATGTATATCTAAACACAAAATATGAATTTGTATGCTAATAAATTCTTATATAAATTCTTATTTTTTCTATGACAACCAATTTATTTTTTAATTATTTTTTTTTTATTTTAATTTGTAAATTTTATACGTTTAAAGTTCTATATATTTGGTAACTGATGAATTGATTTTGACAGCTTGCGATAAAACATAACTGCTCAGCATTGTATTATAACATTTGTTGATGAACATGTCTTCTAATACATATTTATATGGTCCACACTTTAATATCCAGTGTTGGCAATAGAATTTGATAGTTGCAGCGGCAATAATTGCTTAACTTATTTACCTCATATATACAGAAGAACCATTTGTTAGTTTTTACTATAAAATTGCACGGTGATTAGCTACGAATGTGATATAATTTGTATTTACTCTTTTACACCCCAAAAAGGCCATACCTCAAAAAAGTACCAGATACCTGTCCGTATATTTTTTTTAATGAACAATAATAACTATTGAAGTTTTTTGTATCTCGTTTAGTTAAGGATATATTAGGTTAGCGAAGTTTTCTAATGAACAACAATAAGTGTTAATGCTTTTTTTTATCTCTTTTAGTTTAGGAGGTATGAGGTTAGCAGGATCGATTTGGCGAGAGGCCAGCCTCCGGTATACAGGTTTTACCCGTTTACTACCTAAAACGGCCGAATTAAGTAAAGACACCTATTTGCTTTTTTTTGTTTAATGCACAGAAATAAATAAGAAATTAAAAAGTACCAGTTTATTTAAAAAAAGTACCAGTTAGAGAAGGAAAAAGTACAAAAAAATCCCTCTTATAAATTCTTATCCACTCAGGGCATTGCATCTTGAATTTTATGTTTCTAAGTCCAATAATAACGGATATGCAAAAAGTAACAGTTTAAGAACTAAAAAGTACCAATATGCGCTTTTAGAAATTCTTATTCACTCATGACCTTGCAGGTTTAATCTAATGTTCATAAGACCAATATGTACTGCATTTTGATTAATGATTTTGAAATTTATGGAGTAAAAACATATGCAAAATATGTTTGAGACTTACTGTATGTGTAAAATAATTTCGCACTGACTTGAACTTTGCACTACCCATGAGCAAGTGTTTAAAAGCAGTGCGAGTTCTTGCAGAACAGACATATGTTCAACGTCATTTGAATGGCTTTGCCAATTTAAAAAAAATATAGCGTTTTTATCTAAAAAAAAAAGTACCAAAAGAGCAACTATTAATCGCGTTACTGGTGGAGGACCACTTAAAACTCTTTTTGATTACTGGTAGAGGACCTTTTTAAACTCGTTTTTTGATTACTTGGAGTGGAATTCAGTATTTACATCTTCCTATACTACGTTATAGGTCATTTTGTGCATGTCTTGCAGCAACTTCCGTTATTGTGCGGTACCCTAGCAATACGACTAGTGATAAAGAGAGCAACCATATGTGAAGGAAAGCACATACTAAATAGCCCTTGCATATAAACTTAAAGTTTTGCCATTTACACTTGGTCAGGTTGCATTTTTAATATACCTGTCTTAACCCCCCCAAAAAAAAAAGTATGCTCACGTCACCTTACGTTTCCACATGCAAGTAATTACTTGCAAGTAGTGTATAGCTATTATCAACGAAAAATTGAGGAAACAGCCGATTGGCTGAAAATACAAAAATTGTGTGAATGTAGTGAAAAAGTGTGAGTGTATTGATTTTTTCGAACTTGTACTTGCATAACTTGCAAAACCTAGCATTTTCGCAAGACTAAAAATTGTGACGTGATTTCCTCTTATGAAAAATATTTCTACTCATCCTGTTGTAATGAACATATACATATCTTAGGATATTTTCTTAAATCCTTTATGAGCAAAAAAACAACTATTGGCATTTTCTTTTATTTGATTTTGATATTGTTTTATTCATACACTCACAATATTATTACAGTAACGGACTGTAGTTTATTTAAGAAATATTCCGTTCAGTCATTTTTAAATAAATAAACATTTAAAATTCCAAGCAAATTTATTTTTAACTGATTCTAACAGTTATTCAAAAAACTAAGTGCATATTAATACGGATTTTCAGTTGCAGTTAATTTTGTCCGTTGATTAAGTTAAATTCTTCTTAATGTAAAATTAAATGAAAATGTAATTTAAAGCAACGAAAAGTTCATTTAATTTTTACTGTCAAAAATTCAACCGCGAATTCCGTAAAAACAAATAAATATGCAGTTATTTTATAAAATTTTGCTGTCAAAAATTCAACACCATATTCAGTAAAAACAATTAAATATTCAGTTATTTTATATAATTTTACTACCAAAAATTAATTTTTACTTATCTATAAAAAATGAATTGCTTGTTTTGTGTAAACAATACCCATTTTCTATTTGTTAAAATAATTTAGTTAAATACATCAAATTTTAAAAGTAAAATAATTGCGAAGCCATATCGGTCATGCTGCTGGTGTCTTATAATTGAGAGTTCTTCTGTAAACAACGTGGTCAGTACAACAAAAGTAAAACAAACGTGTGTAACTGGGTAAGTAAATAAAAATATTCTCCCTCTCTCGCTTATAAGAAAAACAAGTGGACAGGTGTCTGTCTGCTATTTTTAGAAATTCGGCTCTTTTGTGGAGTAAACGAAAATTTAATAAAATAACTGAATATTTAATTGTTTTTACTGAATATGGGGTCAATTTGACAGTAAAAAATTGACAGTAAAATTTTAATAAATAACTGAATATTTAATCGTTTTAACTGAATATGGTGTTGAATTTTTGACAGTAAAATTTTACAAAATAACTGAATATTTATTTGATTTTACGGAATATGGTGTTGAATTTTTGACAGTAAAAATAAAATGAACTTTTTGTTAAAAATAAATGAAAAATAGGTAGACCGGTTTTTAATTGAACTTTCATTTATTTTATATTACAATTTCAGTTAATTTTACGTACAGAATATTGTGAGTGTAGGTTCAATATAAAATATATCAGAGCATTGCATGTTTAATTTTATTTTTATATGTCTAATATTTACGAAAATTAATCAAAGTACCAGATGTTGAACGAAAAAGTACCAAAAAGCTCCCCTTACCTGTTCTTATTAATTTTTCATCTTATAGGTTTTTATTCACTCAGGACCCTGCACCTTTAATATTATGTTTCTAAGTTAAATATTATAGAAAATTACCAAAATGTCGAATAATCGAGCACCCTTTTTTTTATTATTATTTGATAATTGAAAAAACCAACCCTGTAGGAAATGTCCCTAGTGAATCAGCACTGATTCACTACTGACACTGTCACTAGTACTAGTGACTAATCATACCCCCGACATGCTTTTTTTACTTTAGACATTTAACATGTGCGTGTCATTGGAAATCTACTACTGACACTGGTACTATTGAATAGGTAGTTCTTTTGGGACCATATGTAGACAATGTCACCAGAGATTCACTAGTGGGTTTTAGTAATTCTGGTCTACACTTTTGATACTTTTCTGAAATAGACATAGTTAACGAAACTTTTGTGTTTAATTAAAAAAAATTAAGGAATTCATAATAGTAGTTTTGAATATTAAAAATAACTAAGGTACTTTTCAAAAATGTGGACATTTTGTTGACAATGTCGCCAAGAAGTCACCACAACAATCGACAAAACTGGTGACTTGGAGACACTTGTCCCCAGGTTTCCTTCAGGGAAATATTGTAGAGATATATGTGTTGGTACCCTGTAGGAAATGTCACTAGAGAATCTGTACTGATTCACTACTGACACAGTCGCCAGTACACTCACAATATTCTGTACGTAAAATTAACTGAAATTGTAATATAAAATAAATGAAAGTTCAATTAAAAACCGGTCTACCTATTTTTCATTTATTTTTAAAAAAAAGTTCATTTAATTTTTACTGTCAAAAATTCAACACCATATTCAGTAAAAACAATTAAATATTCAGTTATTTATTAAAATTTTACTGTCAATTTTTTACTGTCAAATTGACCCCATATTCAGTAAAAACAATTAAATATTCAGTTATTTATTAAAATTTTACTGTCAATTTTTTACTGTCAAATTGACCCCATATTCAGTAAAAACAATTAAATATTCAGTTATTTTATTAAATTTTCGTTTACTCCACAAAAGAGCCGAATTTCTAAAAAATTCCAGACAGACACCTGTCCGCTTGTTTTTCTTATAAGCGAGAGGGGGAGAATATTTTTATTTACTTACCCAGTTACACGCGTTTGTTTTACTTTTGTTGTACTGACCACGTTGTTTACAGAAGAACTCTCAATTATAAGACACCAGCAGCATGACCGATATGGCTTCGCCATTATTTTACTTTTAAAATTTGATGTAGGTATTTAACTAAATTATTTTAACAAATAGAAAATGGGTATTGCTTACACAAAACAAGCAATTCATTTTTTATAGATGAGTAAAAATTAATTTTTGGTAGTAAAAGTATATAAAATAACTGAATATTTAATTGTTTTTACTGAATATGGTGTTGAATATTTGACAGTAAAATTTAAAAAATAACTGCATATTTATTTGTTTTTACGGAATATGTAGTTAATTTTTTGACAATTAATTTATAAAAGATAACTGAATATTGATTTGTTTTTACGGAATTCGCGGTTGAATTTTTGACAGTAAAAATTAAATGAACTTTTCGTTGCTTTAAATTACATTTTTATTTACTTTAACATAAAGAAGAATTTAACTCAATCAACGGACAATATTAACTGCAACTGAAAATCCGTATTAATATGCACTTAGTTTTTTGAATAACTGTTAGAATCAGTTAAAAATAAATTTGCTTAGAAATTTAAATGTTTATTTATTTAAAAATGACTGAACGGAATATTTCTTAAATAAACTACAGTCCGTTACTGTAATAATATTGTGAGTGTACTAGTGACTTATTGTACCCCAGACAATGTTATTTACTATAGACATTTAACATGTGCTTGTCATTGAAATATCCTACAGACGTTGGTATTATTGACTAGGTAGTTCTTTTAGGACCATATGTAGACATTGCAACCAAAGAACTACTAGTACATTTTAGAAATCTAGTCTACACTTTTGATACTTTTTAAAGAAGATGTCGAAATGAAAATTGTTTTTTACCATTAAATTATTTTATTGGAAAAAATTATTTAAGACAAATATAAAAAAACTGTAGACACTTCGTTGGCAATGTCGCCAAAAGAGCCGACAAAAATGGTGAGTTGGAGACACTTGCACCCAGGTTTCCTTCAGGGTAGCTAATTTGATTGCTTATTAATCCGAAAATATTGAACAGATCTTAACAAAATATATTTGTGCACTTCTATAAGTAAATATCTTTCAAGTGATGTGTGTTTTCAAATCGGTTGACATATAGGGGAGGAAAGTGTTCTAAACTGTTTTGAGTTATGAATAAAATGTGTAGTAAGAAGAACTATTTAAAGGGCTTTTATGCTTATACGGGACCAATGGTCAATTCAAGTTATTGTCATAAATGTTTAACCACAGAGACATTGTTCGTTAAGCTGTCATACAAAAAAAAATATTTTCGCGAAGTCCTTTTTATTTGGCATAACTATGCTCTACCCAACAAACACGAAGTCAAACCTTTGATATGAAATGACTTTATCATTTGACATCAAATGCAATTCTCAAACGTTTTTCAATTGTTTGATTTAACATTTACATTCAAATTAATAATGATTTGAAAATAAGCATTTGATATCAAATGTTTTATCAATTTGATGTCAAATGTTAAAATCAAATCAAAAATAAACTTGGCAATACTAAAGCGAAAAATAAACGTAAGCATTAAAAATGGCGATTAAAGTTACATTTTTTACTTTGTGGTTACATGTGTTTTACTATTAAAAATAAATTTTAATATAAAGTGAACCGTTCATTTCTTGTGAAAAATAAAAATCATTTGTGAGAAATTACAATGATTAAAAATACGAAACAAAAGGAAAAATAATAAAACGGGAAAGTGAAGAAAGTTTGTTGAACGATCGCTGTGCTACAATCCTCAAAATAAAAGGGAGCCAAGTATTTTGTCTTTCCAAGATTAGAGGACGGAAAGAACACTATTTCATCTTTTAGCTATGGTACCGAATGTTTATCTCAAAGTTTATTTAAATAAATAATAAATTTAAATTAAAAAAATTAATTTGTTTTATTTATATTCCACATTGTATTATAATCCACATTTGAAAAACATTTGAGAATTACATTTGAAAGCAAGTTGAATATAAAGGCATTTTTCAATTTGAAAATAATTTCCCCTTTTTGTTGAGAACGCTATGATTTTCAAATGATTTTCAAATCATTATTAAACGTTTGTCGTTTGAGAAAACGTTTGATTTCAAATCATTTTCAATTTGAAATCAAACCTCCGTGTTTGTTGGGTGAATGTGTGTGCTAAATTTTTTTTTTTTATATATTTTATATTATATATATATATATTTTATATTATTATTATACATGTCATTAGGGCTTAAGGGCAAAATAAAATCATTTAGAAAAAATCGTGCTCGGTTGTAGACGTGAAAGGGAAGGTTTGTTGTGGCCGATGCTACATCATACTGTTAAGAGGATTCTGTGTGATTAATGAAATGATTTAGTCGAAGTTCCATATTGTAGACAATTTAAAAATTATCATATGAAGCACGGAAAAGTTAAAGAAAGAAATTTAATTTCCCGTATTTCCCCTTTTTATACTTTTCCACATAGAGGTTCGATTGACAAACAAAGGAAGAAAGCGTTCTTAACTGTTTTGCCTGTGCCGATTTATATATTCGAAACCCGGTTTCTGAAAAATGTCGAATAGTCGACCACCAATTGAAGAAAACAAATTTTTGTGTATTTGTGAAAGTAGCAAATTTGAACGCTTAAAACTCTGAATTAATTGAACAGATTTAAATAAAATACATATTGTGCACTTCTTACATAGATATTCTAATCTAATTTCGGATTTAAAGAAATTAAAAAAACTTGGCTCTTAGCTAGAAAAATTGGAATTCAAAATTATCACTTCGTGATTTGAAGTTCGTTACGCGCGTAAAGAAAATTGCATAGCTCTTCAACTTGTAGTGATCCCAATTTCAAACTTTTACAGTATAATGAGGTCACCCTGGGCTAATTTTGGTAAAAAAAAAAAAAGGTCGAAGTTAGTAAAAGTTTAATTTATATTAGTTACCCAGCAAGAACTTTACTTACCTGGTAAGTTAGCAACTAATTTTTGAGAAAATAAACACTACTTATTTTTCGGCTGAATAACTACTTATTTTTGTCGAGGTGTCCACAGGATTAAGTACTTACAATACGCTTACTAGGAGTCAAAAAATATCTAGTTATTATTTAACTACGAGTAAGTTGAATTGTAAGTACTTACAATATATTTACTAGAAGCCAAAAAAATCACAAGTTAATAGACCTAATAAGTAGTTATTGAGTACGTTGCCAGTAAGTAAATATTCAGTACTGAAAACAACACAACTAACAAGTAGTTATTGAGCTGATTATTAGTAAGCAAATGTTCAGTAGTGAAAATAATAGAAGTTATAAGTGGTTGCTGAGGTCATTACTAGTAAGTACTTATTGAAGTTGTAAGAATAATGACAATTGTTTTTGTTTCTAGTTCGAAACAATAATTTAAGAAAACAATTTAAAAAAACCGGCTTAACAAAAGCCCTTATGAACCTATAACTCGACAAAATAAAAATATAGTTGTGCCAAATAAAAACGAATTTTGGCATAATATTTTTCCGCTTCACGAATAATGCCTCCATAACCATTATATGATCAGCGATTCTTAATAGAGGACGTATTTAACCATAATATGGTGGCCGGTGGATATAATATTGTTAAAGTAATCATAGTATGTTTGAAGAAATGCGTTAAAAATAGTTTTGTTGGAGGTGACAATATTGAAAAATACTTTTCTCTGCGTTCATATAAAAACTGCATTAGTTTTTTACATGTCTACAAAAATAATATTACGGTTGTCGTAAGCGTTTACATTTTTGCCGTGTTCGTTCATATGTATGTCTCAAGTTAAACAATCATATTTTGTATTTTAATCATATTTAAATAGCAACAAATCGTCAGCTCATTATTAACTTGACCTACCATTTAATAAAAATGAGAAAACAAGTAGAGCTAAAGCAAAATAAAATGACAAGAAAATAATTTTACTGTTTCTTCGCTTTATTGCAAAATAAATGTCAACAACTCAATATACAGCAATAAGTATGCGTATGCAGCACGAAACTCTATTTGTTTTAAGTAAATTAAGAAAAGTTGCGTATGCGGCACAAAATATTAATTTTCACTTTCAATGAAATACTATTTATTAACTTTATAGTTCGTTTATGATCGTTCACAAAAATTTACATTTTCTACAAAACCTTTGCCAGACACAGTGGAGAAAATCCAAAAAAAATGTATCGGCTATATATTCAGAAAACTTCATGTAACCCTTCATTGTTGTTTTTCTTCACTATGACTTTTTAGCATATGCGCCAAACCAGTAATGAGCTGACGAAATGCTTTAACATAAAAAGGATTGTGACAATAATGAAATTACCGTTTGCAACAATAATGTGGTAACGGTTATTTACAGAAGATTAAGTAATGTAAACAACAACTAATCGTCAAGATTTTTTTCTGCATTTCATTTGACATTTTTAATATCAGACTAACTCAATTTGAACCATGGAAAGATACACAATCGAGCAACGCGTAAAAGTTATTCAGGCTTATTATATATAAATGGGCGTTAAAATCAAAAGGCATATCGTGTACTTCGTGATTTTTTTTTTTTGTCAATTTAATCGTCTAAATGTGCGCACAATCGGAAAAATCGTGCAATAATTTGAGCAACCCGGGTCTGTAGGAGTTGTGAAAACACCAGTGCATGCTCGTGCAGCTCGTACTGCAGAAAATATCGGTGCTGTTCGCGATAGTATGGCTGAAGAGCCGTTCACCTCAACTCGTCGTCGTGCCCAACAATTGCATCTCTTACGTTCGTCGTTGTGAATTTACTCAAGAACGAAAGCCTCTTGACCATTCCAACCGTCGCCAATAGTCAGAATGGTGGCAAGAATTAGAAACAGTGGATGATAAATTTTCAAAGAAAATCAAATTCAGCGATCAGTCACATTTTCACCTCAGTGGATTCAGCAACAAGCAGAATTGCCGCATTTGGGCGAATGATAATCCAAAAGTAATTGTCGAAAAACCAATGCCCCCACAAAGAGTGACTGTTTGGTGCGGATTATGGGATGGCGGCATCATCGGGCTGTATTTTTAGGCCGGCCAGGCAGTTACTGTGAATGGTGTTCGCTATCGTGAGATGATAACGAACGGTGCCACACAGCCAACGAAACAATGGCTCTTTTGCACAACAAATTCAACAATTTATTTAAATATTTTTCTAATGTATTATTTAATTTCTTTTTATTTACATTGCAAAAGTTAACGTTTTTAAAGCCAAAAACGCTAATCATAACTATTTAATTTATAAATTCAAACAAATTTTGTAACCTCTTGACCTGGAAGGTCTTAGTTTAATCCACTTTGTTGTATTTTAAGAAGAATAAATAAAACTAAGCAACGACTTGTAGCTTGAAAAGGGGTACTTAAATAAACAACTGGAGGAGAAAACAATACTAACACATTTAAGCAAACTTAAATAAATAAGTGAACAAACACATACACATCAGACTTAAAGTTCAAATCTATGGGAACATTTCCGTTGCGGTGATGATGATGGTTTTCTACTAGGGTGTTCAGTCGATTAAATCTTGTTCGATTAATCGAACAATTTAAGACCATTGATTGTTCGAATATTTACAAATTGCTAATTTCGATTAAAGGATTAATCGAAGAATTTATACCGATTAATCGAATAATAATAATATATAGTATTTTTGTTAAATGTATAAATTTTTTAAGGTTTCAAGTCGAATAAACAAACCAAATGTCATGTTTAGTGAGTAATTTTGCTTATATTTTTGTTAAATTTTTTCAACACAATTTAAAAAGCAGGGTCGTTTTTAAAAATTTGTTCGATTTTAAATCCATCTTGTTTCGATTTGTAGAACACCCCAAACAAGATACCTCGGTCGATTCTCTAGAGGAAATTATTCGCTGAAGCATCGCAGGGGATGGAATGTCCGTAAAAAGTTTCAAAAAATCCGAAGTTTGACTCTTCTAAAATCAAAGAGCCCGAAAGTTTTATTTAAAAAAGAATGTCTATTTACTCAAGTACTTATCTTTTTTTCTAAATTTATCGAAAAAAAAATTTCGTAATTTATGATTATGGATTTAGAATTATTCGATTAATCGATTAATTTTAAATTTTTATTATTTTTGTCGAATAAGTTAAAAATGCTAAATATCGATTAATCGTTTAATCGAACAAAAATAAAACACGATTAATTGAACACCCCCTTTTTATACCCAACACAATTGTTTTGTTCTCGTTCTTTAACAAGGGGTTATCAGCGCGGTTAAATTGTCATTAGCCAAGAGAAAGACGTTTTCCTTTTTGCATTTAAAAGGTTTGTTTTCTTCTTTGTATTTGTGGTTGTAAAAACTTACAAACTTGAAGCACGCTGGGAAACACGGTTTGATACTTCTCTACGATTTTCTATTTATTTATTTTTATTTTATAGTTGGCGTCGTCTTTATTATCACTGTCTTATTTTTAACGAAAGATAATTTGAAAATAAAACAAATACCGGCGGCGTCACTGAAATGTACATGTATATGAACACAAAATACTCCTACACAAACACACATACACGCACACTCCCACAAATGTAGTTTTAAGCTTTTTATGGATTTATTTACCTGTGTACAAAATTGTTTACAATGGTACATATACAATGTAAATATATAATTAAATACATATGCATGTATGTATACACTCAAGTTAACACATACATGTGCATATTGTTATGTACAAACAAAAACAATTGATAGAAATTTTTAATACAAATAAAGTAACTTTTCATAATTTTTCTATTAAATTTTTATTGTAGCGATGTAAATACGTATTTTCAAAAACACTTTAATTTTCATTTATTTCCAATTAAAAAACATTTCGAAATTAATTCTATATAAAGTTTAACCAAACTTTTTTTCTTCCATTAAACTTGTTGTCAACACCACGAAAGTCACGCAAAAACTGAAATTGTTAATACAAATTTATTCGTTTTCAAAGTAATTTTGAGAATCTGGAAGCGAATAAGCCAATGTAACCAAACAGGACATGCGCTCGCCTTTAAGTTCTCTTGAAAAAACAAATTAAGAGATTTTTTTTTGTATTTTCAACAAAGTTTTGTTGTGAAATATAACATGTGTGTCTTTCAACAGGTTATAAAAACAATACAACACAACTTGACAGAATATGCACATCCAAATAAATAAAATAACCCAGTTCGCCACGACTTTAAAATATCCCCAAGGATAGGATTGACATGCCAATGTAAAATCACTGACAACAAATAAGGGACAGCGAGAACAAACGTCATCGACAACAGCGCAGAATACATAGAAGACGTGTCGCTTTTGTCAACAGTTAGAGCTGGTTCACACTCTTCAAGTTTTAGCCGTCTAGTCTTGAGCTTTTAGGAGAGAAAGAAAAAGAGAACTCAATTAATTTTCCTCCCTCTCCTAAAAACTGAAGACTTGACGGCTAAAACTTGAAGAGTGTAAACCAGCGCTTAGGAGAAGACATTACCCGCCTTTTAAGCAAAATAATAAAAATCAAAACCCAAAAGCTGTCAAGCTGTCAAAACTAAAATATCCCACAATTTTCACAAGCAATAGCAAAATAAACACACTGATTTTGAAACGTAACCTTTTGAAAGATACTGACTCCTGACAACTTTTTAATTTTAACAATGGCGAAAGTTTCTAAATGGAGGAAAGTCAAAAAGCGGCGGCAGTCATTTGTATAATTTAGGAAAATACATGTCAAAGGAAGAATGCAACAAACAGCTTCTGTTATTTTTCGAATTGTAAACCGCCAAATGAAAAACGAATGTAGGCTAGTAATCGCACAACAGGAGATAACAGCCATTAGCAAAAAGCAAAACGAAAAGATGCACAAGTCACATGAAGAATAGTAGATGACGACAAGTGATGTTTTGCATGCAAAACAAAAACAAAAATAATTTGTTTTTTAAATCAATGTCACAAGTTGTGTGCCTTTTATAAACGTTATATACAGAAAAAAAGCTATTTGTCTATATTTACACATGTATGTATGTATCGTTTTTCTGCAATTATATCCATACAAACGTACATATGTATGTATGTATGTATCACCGCTGATTATTTTGTGGGCAGTCATTAGCAGGATCTTCAGCTCCTGTTAGTACAGGGTGATTACATTTTAAAGGCCAAATGGCCGCCGCACACCTCCATCCGATGGTCTAAATTTTCGATGGTGCTGAAGCATAATTGAGGCTCTATGCCGTTAATGTGCCGAATTATCTCATCCTTTAGCTCTTGAATTCTTGCTGGCTTATCGACGTACAACTTTACTTTCAAATTACCCCAAAGAAAGAAGTCCAACGGTGTCATATCACATGTTGACATCGTCATCACGTGAGATAACACGGCCACTGAATTTGTCGCGCAAAAGAGCCATTGTTTCGTTAGCTGTGTGGCACCGTTCGTTATCATCTCACGATAGCGAACACCATTCAAAGTAACTGCCTGACCCGATAATGCCGCCAGCCCATAAACCGCACCAAACAGTCACTATTTGTGGGTGCATTGGTTTTTCGACAATAACTATTGGATTATCTTTCGCCCAAATGCGCCAATTCTGCTTGTTGCCGAATCCACTGAGGTGAAAATGTGGCTGATCACTGAAGATGATTTTCTTTGAAAATTGATCATCCACCGCTGCTAATTCTTGCCACCATTCTGACTATTGACGACGGTTGGAATGATCAAGAGGCTTTCGTTCTTAAGTAAATTCACAACGACGAGCGTGAGATATCGATGCCTTACTTCCTCAACCTCGTAACTTAAAAAATACGGTTTTGACTTTTTTATATCAAACGACTTCTATTTTTGTGTTCTAATACTGCAACAACTTATTATTTCAATACAATATATAGATGTAATCAATTCTTTAATAATTCCATTTTAACTTAAACCCAAACACCAAAGTATACAAAGATGAAACGTTTTTTTTCTCTCCTGAAAAATTGTTTTTTTTTAAGATGCAAGGTTGAGAAAGTAAGGCATCGATATGCAATTGTTGGGCACGACGAGGAGGAATTCTGCTAATGCAATTAGATATTCAATTAGGATATCTAATTTATTGTAATTCGAGCTAATTGAATATCTTATTGCATTAGCAGAAGTCAATTAGATTTCTAATTGTAAAGGTTAACCAATTTTTTTGCTAATGGCAACTAATTGCAATTAGTTTTACCATTGGAATAAAAATTTCAATTAGCTAATGGGAATTAGTTGAACTAATTCTAATTGTTTGATCAATTAGAGAATATAAACTAATTGCATCAATTGCTAATTCTAATTGGAATTTAATATGTATGGTCTAGGTCCAATATTTTAAGGTGTTACAAACATCAGCACAAATTCTTAATAAGCTCTTAACTATTGTGATGTGGGTAAAAAAAGCTTTTGGTTGATAGGTGCTTTTAAAAACCAATTAAACAAGATTGCATCGTGGAAAATGTCTCAAATATGGTTTTGAACAGGGAAAATGTCTTAACTTGTCGATTAAGATGTCGTCATAAAGTTGAATAGAAGACAACCTGACATACAAACGTCTTCATTTATATCGTCGAGAATTTTGTGAACACTGTTTTACATTTAAAATTATTACCGCAGGGCTCTGTTCTTTCTCCTACACTTTTTCTTATTTTTCTTAACGACCTCCTGGGTCTAACTTCCAATCCTATCTATTCTTTCGCAGATGACAGCAGCACTTGTCATTCATTTTCCTTTGGCCATAGACCAAGTCTTACAGAGGTTGAATCTATGAGACGGAATATGAATGACACACTCAATCTTGACCTTATGACAATCCCCGAGTGGGATTTTAAGGCTCGTAAAGCCCAATGTTGCATGTTGACCCACAGACGTCTTGTGGAGTCAGCGTCATCTGTATATATGGGAGGTATAGCTGATGAGGAATCAGACACTCTTGATGTTCTGGGCATGAAAATTCAATGTGATTTTCGTTGGAATCAACATGCCTTTCAAATGTCGAAAGAAGCATTCAAGTGTCTTGGTTTCTAAAAAACGGTGCAATAACTACTTCACTCCGTCTGATCTCTTCACTATTTATACCGCCTTTATCCCACCTAAAATGCAATATAACTCTCATATCTGGGCAGGTGCTTCTAGGTCCATCTTGAAACTTCTGGATCGGATGCAAAGGAGTGCGTTGAAGCTCATCAATGACAGTAGGGTATCCAGTTCTGTTTACTCTTTGGAGCATCGTCGGGATGTGGGTTGTGCAGCATTGTTCCATCGATGGGAGGTGTTAGCTGAAATGGGCGAACTCATCCCTGAGACGCAGTTGCATGCCCGTAGTACTCGCCTTTCCAGCAGATCACATCCGTTTGTTGTCGACTGTCCAATGTATCGCACAGCGCATTATAGAGAAAATTCGTTTCTTGGTCGAACTAGCCGTATGTGGAATGGACTCCCGGCAGAAGTCTTCCCAGTCGGCTACAATTTGGAAAAGTTCAATTACATGTCCACAAACACTACTCCCGCTTTCCTTCTCCCATAACCTATTTTCCTAATACCAACACAATGCATTGCATTAGTAGGGGGTATCCCCTGTGTGTTGGCTAAAAGTAAAAAAAAATTGAAGAAAACTACATGCTGGTCGACGAGGAGTATTTTTGTCTACCACACGGCATCAAAATCTCAATTTACTTAAAAAGTGTATTTAGCAGTTTTGCATGTTTAGCCGACGTTATAGATCGTCAATGCCAATTTGGCCAACTGGGACAAACCCACAAATACAAACCAATTTTAAAGGCTCATAGCCACAACATTCATTCAAAAATTGTATCAAATTTTATTTTGTAAGTTAAATGGACACCTCGGGCAGTTGCATTTTATGAAAATTTAATAAGTGGCTTGACTTAAATGAAAAACAACCAACAGAGAGAGGTTCAAGCATATGCAAATGTTTATTATGAATACCCTACAGCATATTAAGGTATTCACAAAATTATAATTTGGAATTTCGTAGTTTGTTATTATTATGCTTTCAAGGCTGTTTGAAAGGAAACATAAAGCTATAGATGAGAAGAAGGATAAAATGATTGGCAAATGCCCTGAAAATGGTCAAAATTGGGTAAATACCAGTTACATACGCTGGTATAAACCCAACGGTGGCATTAACCCGTATACATCGGATAAATAGCCGGTAGAATCCCAGACTTTGAATTCGCCGGCATTTGCGGTCTGAACTGTGTGCAACCCTAAAAACAGTTTGACAGCAGTTTTATAGAAGATTTTATAATGATATTCAAAACGTACTTTCTTAGCCCTTAAGGCTAGTTTACACTATTATACTTTGTATTAATGAATGTCAAAAACTCAAGTAATATGTAAAAGTCTGATAATGTGAATGCATATGTGATGAAAATGAAAATAAGTTTGACATCCCATACGACTTCATCGTTTTTGAAAAATGTTTAAACAATAATACTTTTCATTGGATCAGGGTTGCATTTTAGTTCATGTGTGAGTGTTTATACTTTGTGTGATGGTGATGTTAAATTAGATTTTTTGACAGTCGCAACAAAACCCATTAGATTTTTATCTCACAAACTGTAATGGAGCTTATGACAAAAGTGTCGGATCAGAAAGTTAGCAGAAGCAAGAATTAGTTAAAAGTCAAGCCAAAAGCAACGCTATGCGAAAAGATAAGATCGGACTTTAAAAGGCGGTTTGTATAGGAAGGAATAAGGGTTATATTTTAAGGGTCGCAAAATTTCTTCAGCCCGGTGGGTGTTACCCTCGTTCACTTTATATTTCCCAATCGGCTCTGTCTCGCGCTGCGTTCTTCCAATCTGATAAATTTTTTTTTCACTTCAGCAAGCCATCTTGACCTTAGTTTGCCTCTTGCTTTAATTTCGTATGGGGTCGCATTCATAATTCTTTGTTGAGCTCTGCTCTGCATGTCCCGCCCAAATTTATCTTTGGGTCTTTATAAATATCACCACATTTTTTCCTTCGATTATATTGTTGACCTCTCGGTTGCTTCTTCTAAAGTAGCCTCCGTCGTCAAAACGTAAACTGCTGTATGTTCAAACTGGCAGCACAACTGTTTTGTCATATATATGTGTAAAAAACGGGGCGTACTTACGGCGCGTGGCATAAAAGTGAGTATAATTTGGCTTTCTTGGCACGTGCAAAAAAACTGAACATTAGGGGGGAAAGGATCCGAGATGGCATAAGTGGCGCCCAGAGTTGGATTCAAAAGTCCCCATAGACAAGCTAAGAAATGCAATATGTTTGGGTCGCAGTGCATAAAAAACTAAAAGTGCGGTATACAGAGATGGAAAAATTTAAAAAAAATTCTGAAATTGTTAAACTTTTTCTTCAAGTAATTCTAGCCAACAATTGAAAGTTTATTTCTTTTGGAAATTGCATTTGTTTCTGTCGCGAGTCTACAATTTTAAGGATAAACGTCTTGATGGCCTAAACCCACGGTGCTTAAAAACACAGAGTAGGTCACGGTAGGACATTACACACATACATGTAAAAAACTCGAGTGTAGGAACAGTATACCCACTCCTTGCTTAGAAGCTGGAGCTATCTAGCCAAATATGAATGATAATCAGCAGCCAAAGCTCCCTTTTTTAGGTCTTCCTAACATGTTTACCAATAAGCAGGCTACCTTTGATTTTTTATGATCAAACCGTTACCTCAATAATTACGTTTAAAAGACTCGAATAAGAATCATATTTGTTTCTTAAAATTGAGAAAGTATGAATAAAAAATAGTCACAAAGACGTTGTAACGGAAAGTCTCTTTTGAAATCAAATTATGTCATCAAATTGTGCCGTAGTTCTAGAAAAAATTTTCTGTAGGAATGAGCTGCTTTCCTTTATTTTTTTTTTGTTAATCTTCACAGGCAATTTAATTTATAGAATGCAATTATATACAATTCTATTATCTTCCATTTTTTAAAAACAAAAAAAAACTCCCTTAATGTAGCCACAGCCAATTTCAATAACGCAAAAGTCTAATTTCTAAATCTCATTACAAGTTAACCCCAAAGAAAACCTTAAGAACCAAAATAAACAAATTTATTCATGTACAAATAGAAATTGTAGAAACTTTAATAGAAAATAAAAATTTGCATTTCAACCAAGGCGAATTCATTACAGGTGGTCTTAAAAGCCCTGCTGATAACTTTATGTTTTAGCTTTATCATTGTTGGATGTCAAAATTTTGTTTATTATCTTTGTTTCTGTTTTTGACATTGTACAATGGTTTTACAAAAACAAATTGCTTGTGGTTTTCTTACGAGTCATACTTGTTGTAGTACCGCGATTACCTGGAATGAATTCGCCTTGATAACAACCATCAAAATGTTCTCCCTACCTCAATGTTAAAAAGGGAAAAGTCAAAAAAGTTTTCTAGAAACCAAGGCACCACAAGAACGTTGTTATCATAATCATTTTGTCTTTATATGCAAATGTTTGTAGACACCCAGGAGGTGGTGAATTAGAAATGGATTTTGTAGGCAGCTTAAAATACACCCATCAAATGTTAATGAATGAAATCCCACAAAAAAATTTTGTTGGTTAGAACTTTACGAATGACTTGTTTAAAGCTTTAAAAAATATTAGAAATGTTATTACAATTCGAAAGCTGTTTAATCTTCTTTTAAGAGTTAAAAAAGAGCTCAAGGCATTCCTTTTAGAATAACTTAATTCATTTCTAATAAGAAGACGCTGGGACGTGGCAAGAGTGGGAGAGTCTGCGTAAGGAAGGTCCGTTAAAGGATATTACACTGTTATGGGTTAATTTGAAACAAAATAAATTAAATCTAGAAATTTCGATCCCAAAGTATATAAATATTTGATTCCCGTCTGTTTCATAGTACATTAGGGAAATTGGTGTCGGTGTTTTTTTTTCAGGAAAAAATCATGAAAAAATAGAAAAGCAGGGCACTTGGCGTTTTAACATAATTCGGGTACGCTGAATCCAATGGTGCTAACCGTTTTTTAGGTTAGCTCTGGTTTTCGCGATATACCGTTATTTCGAAAATTGAGGAATTTGCACAACATATATTCGCGTAACTCAAAAACGGATTAGTCTATTTTTTTTATTGCTAAACTCCGCAATAAAATTTCCTTTAGGAAAGGTTAAACTCTTTTCTAATATGCGCAGTCATTTTAGAACCATATTTTTTTGGAAAAAAAATTATATTTTTTTTATCAAAATTTTTAAATTTTTGTTTTTTAAAAATTCACTAAAAGTCTGCATTGAACATTTTGTATGGGGGTCCCCTTAAGGAATTGAGATAGCGGGTAGGTATGTTAGAAACAAATGATTGAGATGAAAAATATAGTGGGGTTGGTCATACATTTGACTCATCTAGGGGTATCCTAGGCACTGCAAGCGCCAAATTTAAGAATTTTAAAAAACAGCAATATTTGTATAGGAGCCCCCATCTAGGAGCATCCTACGCACTGTACCGGCTAAATTTAAGAACTTCAACCAGACAAATATGGTGGTTTTAAAAAATTCTTAAATTTGGCCCCTGCCGCGCTGCATTTTCCAACTTTTAATGAATTTTGAAAAACAAAAATTTCGAAATTTTGATAAAAAAAAAAAATTTTTTTTCCAAAAAAAAATATGTTTCTAAACCGAATGCGCATATTAGTTTAATCTTTTTTTTGCGGAATTTCGGTTTGCTACGTTTTTTTCAATAAGCTAAAGCGTTTTTGAGTTACGCGAACATATGTTGTGACACCTCCTCCATTTTCGAAATAACGGTATATCTCGAAAACCAGAGCTAACCTAAAAAACGGCCAGCAGCACTGGATTCAGCGCACGCAAATGCCCAGCTTTTCTAAAAAAATGTGTCAATTTATAGCACAGTGTAATTTAAATAACTATGAGCTTATTCTGTTGTTGCGCGTATGCCATTGTTGCTAAGTGGTTATTTACACGATGTCTTTTCAGACATGTCTAAGAAACACATTTGATTTAGAGAAGAAATGAGTTTTCATGTGATTAAGATGATTTTTCATGAAAAAAGAAGATAAGACAATTATATATTAAAATAGAAAAGTTTGAAAAGACATCGTGTAAATGCAAAAGGTTTTTGGTATCATGTTCAATAGAGAGTGAATTAAACAGACATGGCTTTAGAGCCATCGTGGAAATGCCCGCTTAGTGTTTAAAACATTTTTCAAATTTAAAAGGTTCATTACTACGGGTTGGGCCATAAGGCACTGAGAATTGTTTTTATGCCCTCCATCACAACTAGTTCGTCATTCCGTGTGAAACTTCTTTAATATTCATCTAAGGCCCCATAAAGTATATATATTCTAGGTATTTCAATAACTCTAAGTCGACTTAGCCATGTCCATCTCTCTGTCCCTCTGTTGAAATCACGCACACTTTCGAACGCCTCAAAAGAAAAAAAAATATTGTTTCTAGTTCTCCTAAGGACTTTATGACTTAGGAATATGGGTTCAGTAGGAACGGAGCTATGAATCAAAATGTGGAACAACCACACTGAAAAATTTATCGTTTTGTCAAAAAAAAACTAACATAGTGACGTAATGCACATATTGATATAAGATTTTGCACAAATTCGTTCTATATGACTAGAAATCATACAAAAAAATTCGTAAAGATCGGTCCATATTATAACATAGGCCCCATTTTTATTATTTGTAAAGTTAACAAGCAATAGCTTTACAGTTCTGTCTTTATTCTTATAGCCACATCACAATAGAGGAGAGGGTCTTATACGTTTGTGTTGATGTTTGAAGCACCCTAAAATATTGGTCGTAGACCTTTAAGTATAGTGATCCGCAAAGAACTTTCTGATTCGAATTAACGATGTCCGACCGGCTGGCTGGCTGACTGTCCATGTAAACCTTGAGCGCAAAGAACAGGTCGCAATTTTGGAAATAATTTAATGAATTTGGTACATAGGTCCTAATTGGCACAAGGACCAAGCCTATTAAAAATAAAGCGAATACAATCTTCTTTCCGTTATAGGGCTTTGTGCCCATCAGCCAAGTTATTATGTTGATATTAGGATTAAATTTGGTCCAAACTAATTTAATTGCAATCAAAATCATCTTACAATATGCTATTGGAATGGGTCCATATTTGTAATTTATCTGAAAAGCATTAAGGTTATTGAGTGGTATTCATTCAAATTTTTCTACACTTTCAATCACTTGTAGTGTGGAAACCGCAAATTAGCGATATTCTGTTCAATACAAAAATCTTTAAATTTACCTATGCTTATGGTCGTAAGTGAAAATACGTAACATGGCCTTGAAGATCTACGTGTAAATTTAACATTTACGTTTTAACACTTTTTAACTACCATTTAAGCCACAACATTCCGGCATATTGATTAAAATATCAAAATTGCAACTGTAATTGTGTAATTGTACGGAAGTGAGGTCATGTGTGATTAGAGTTACTAACACTATTTAATACACATGGTTATCATCAATACTACATACCACCCAGCAGTTCTGATATTACAAATTGATTTTATCTACCATAAATGACAAGTCGGGTTTCTGCCTTGTTTTTTATAAATCGAATAAAAAAAAAAATATTGTGATATATTGGTCATACCCTTTTAATAAAATTTCAGAAATACCTTCAGAACTGTAGGGATAATATTTCAAACATATAACCAACTAACTACCACAACTATCCTTTCAATTTAAAGCAGTTTTCGTTTATAAAGCACAATTCTGACCTACATTCTAAAACAAGTTAATTAAACTTAAAGTTATTTGAAGGATTGTATGTAAACATAAATAAACATAAAAAACCCTGCACGTATTTGCATGTATGTATGATCATGAATGGTATGCAAATTATTGAAAGCGTGCATATTGCCATTAAATTGCATGTAAAATAGTTGTGTGTGTTTCCATTACCATGTAAAATAATTCCCATCGCAATCAACAGTTACAAATTTGAAAGTGTATAAATGTCAGTTAGTTAGAGTTTGCAATACAGGGTCACTATTGCTCTTGGAAAAGAGGAAAAAGCTATTGTTTATTTAAAACCAGACAATTATTAGTGGTTAGCACATTATTGTCATATTTAACCATAACATGTTTAGAGACAACCATAACATGGTTGATAGAGTCCTAATTTAAGCATAATATGGTTGCCGGTGACAATATTTTGGTTGTAATAAACCATAATACCTTCAAAAATGTTCCATAAAATAAGTTTCGTTAGTGTTGACCAAATTGAAAATAGTTTTTTCTCTTCGTGTAGGAATGGAAAAAAACTTTAAAAACACATTTTTCCACATTTCAACTTAAAGTGATTTTATTGAAATTCGGAAATCGAAACTGGGATTCATTATTTCGAAATTTTAAAAAAACTCTAGAATTTCAATGACTTCGGCATTCTCGAGTTCGCAGTGCAAAACCTGTTGTCAGCATTGTAAGAGATTTATAAAATTTATTTGTAGTGGCAATAAAGTTTAATACATACGACTTAAATTAAATAAACTTAAAGTATACAGGGGTTTGCTGGAAATCGCAAATGCAAAACTCAAGAATTTGGAAGTTGTTTTTAATATACTTTAAATTTAATTCTTATAATGTTTGGTTTAAAATCCTGTGTAATTGGGAAATATTTGTTTAATATTTATCATAAAATTCTTTTATTTATTACAGACATCTTATTAAAAAACGAAGTTTAAAATTTTTGCGTTTTACGTTTGCGATTTCCAGCACACCCCTGATAAATAAATTACAATGAACTGTCCGTAGATGTGTATGAATTTGTATACCCTCCACCACAATTAGTTGTGAAGAGGGTACACTTATGGCGTTTTCTTTTCTAAAAAAAAGTGTTGCATAAGTGTTACATGTTAATTTGCAACATTTTTAAATGCTCCCCTAATTTTTAAGAAGCGTTTCATATTTTACGTTTACAAAAGAACACAAATTTCGGCATTAAACAATAAAGTACAATTAGCGCAATGTAAATGCAATTACAGGTGGTGGCAAGACTACAACAATCCAAAGCCAACAAAACAACATATGTTTTTTGTATTGCATTGTTAGTGTTTACGGCTCGAAACTTGCCACCACCTTGTATTGAATTCGACTTGATCTAGTGCTGCACTCATGCCCCTTTAATTAAAATGAGTGTTGAACATGTAGCATTTTTTTTAATTTTAAAGGGAACATCATCAGAAAAGAACGATTTACACTTTTAAAATAACACATGTATTTCAGAAAAGAACATAAATAAATGTAAAAGGCAGAATTTTACTCAGAAAAGAAAACGCCATTAGTTCGTCATTCCGTGTGTAACATTTTTATTATTCATCTCTGATTACATAAAGTGTATATAGTGTCTTGGTGTCAAATAGCTTCTAGTTGTCCTAGGCAGTTTGGGATTGAAATCCAGCAAAATCGGCTTAGCAGGATCAGAGCTATAATCCAAAATGTGAAACCACCACCCTAAAAAATTTATAATTTTGTTACAAAAACTAACATAAATGGTGGAACAATGCACGGAATTATATAAGATTTTGAAAAAATTCGTTGTATTCGACTGTAAATCACACTGTTATATTTCGGGAAGATTGGGTCATAATTTACCCTAGGGCCCACTTCTCCCGGAAAACAGTTAAGTACACCTAAGGCCATAATAAATAATGCTACTTACATACTTTCTCAGGTTTCCAGACCGGGATGGACCATTGCTTCTGCTACAAGTTTCCGCCAACTATTTCTATATGCTGCTCCATCAACCCAGTTTAAGACATTAAGTTTTCTCAGGTCATTTTTACTACGTCTGTCTTCCACCTCTTTCTGGGTCTCCCTCTTCTTCTAGAGCCTTCCGGAATCTGTTCACATATCTTTTTCGCCACTCTTTTGTCTGGCATTCATATTACATGACCTAACCATCGAATTCTCTGGGCCTTGATGTATCTTACAACACTTTGCTGCTCATTCAGCATATCTAGTTCGCTGTTGAATCGTATTCGATAATTGTCTTCACTAATTCTGATCGGACCAAAAATGTTACGAAGTATTCTACGTTCGAAACATAGCAGCTGGTTCATATCAAATGCTTTGAGTGTTATGTAAAGTCTAACCTTACTCTGGCGTGATAGGAGCTTTGAATTAAATAATTTTAAATGTAAAAACCACGATTTGTTTGCAGCTTGCATTCGGTCTTGAATGGCAGCTGTTGTGTCATTGTGAGAGCTTAATATCACACCAAGATATTTAAATTGTTTTACGGCTTCAAATGAATACGGTTCAAAGGTAAGATCTGCTACATTCCCGTAGTAAGAAGACCAGTTGAGCGAGCAGCTCTTTTAAGTTGGTAAAATGTATCTTTAAGACAGGATTTGTTTCTAGATATTATTAAAAAGTCATCCCCATACGCGCATATTTTACTGGATTTGTTAAATATTGTGCTGCCTGGGTCAACATCATCTACTATGGCATGCAGTAGAAGGTTAAATACAAGGGAGGATAGAGCGTCTCCCTGCTTAGAACCGGATATAACATTAAGAGATTCAGAGAGTTCACCTTGTTTCACAACCTTAGCAATGATGTTGGTAAGAATCATGTTAATTAAATTAAATAATTTACCTGGTACTCCAAGTTTAAGTAATTTACGTTTGCGATTTTATACTGAAATCGATTATTGAGCTTTTAAAATCGATTTTTTATTTTATCAAAATTTTGCCAATTTTTAATTTTAATCTTAATTAAATCGATAAATTATTTTTCAATTTTTCAAGTTTGAAGTTGCAGTTTTACGTATTTACCTATTAGTACCCTAGGCATTCTTTCAACTTTAATATAGAGGCTCGTGTTCTTCAGAAATTAAAGTCATCAATGGACAGTGGACAAAACAGTCCTTACATATCGTACCGTACCAAATACTGAAAGTCAGCTTCGTAAAAATCAACATACATCTTATAGAAACACAACAGGTGAATTAAACCATGGCATTCCTGTGGAAATAAGTTAATATTCAAACAGACCAGTGTGTGAGCGATATTTAAATCTAGTTATAAGCAGATCGAAAGACAAAAAGTATGTTATTTATCCTAGCAAATGCGAAATTACAATGAAATAAATCTGCGTCTTTCCTACATTAACGACATGCAAACGTTTGTTGTCTAAAACTAACTTATAGAAACTTAGCAAAGCAATAGTCGCCACCGATCAGGAAATATTGTCATAATCCTTTGAAATACTATCCAAACATTAAGGCTTGTCACAGAAATCAATTTCGATCAAAAGTGATTTCGTTTTATGTGAAGCAAGATACGAAATCACCTTCGATCGGAATTGATTTATGTGACAGGCCTGACTGATTACTCAAGAACACAATTTAATATGTGAAATGTACATACATATCGCATTTGTTCCTCTAAAGGCCATCTCAACATTAACACATTTTCACTTTTTGCAGGAAAATTATAAACAGTAGTCATATCTACCCACTGTAAGAATCTTAGTAGTTTGCCAAAAAAAAAAAAAATTATGGTGTAGCCCCCCTTGGTGATAAAAGGAATAAGTTTCAGCCGAGAAAGAAGAGTTAATTTTGGATCTACCGGCACAAGACTTCGCCATGACTTAGAAGTTATCGTTTCTATCGCTTCTTATAAGATTTGATTAGATTATTTTTAATGTAATCAAATAGTTTGGACCAAATTAGATCTTAATGCCAACATATAAGACCGTTTAGCTGTATTCAGCTTGTCGGGGGAATATGTGAAATTATGAGCCTATTCTCATCATTACGCTTTGTTCTTGTGACAATTAAGACATATATTGCGAGTTTTAACAAATTATCTCGCAAATTGCGACCTGTATTTTGGAAACAAGATTAACATGCACAGCCAGACGGACGGACATCGTAAGATCGACTCAGAAAGCTATTCTGGGAGATAAAGCTTTGAAATCTTTCAAAGAAATGTTGGGTATGTTAAAGTAGGTGAGGTCGCACAGAAAGAAAAACACTCGGGATAAATCAAGTTTTTTATGATTACTTTAAGTACGTGTCGTACTCAAAAATTCAAGTACGAATTACACTAAAACGTACTTTAAAAACCCTAAATGGGATTACTTTCGAAAATAAATCCCGGAATTTCTTGAAATAAGTTTAAAATTCTTAAATCATGTAAAAAAAAAGATTAAACTTTTCGTTGTGTTTAATCCTCCGGCTTACGCATGTTTTGCTTTTCTATACACTTTGAAAAAAGGTCTGGCCAGACTCATGAGTACCACGAATGGCTAAAAAGAAAATTTGAACTCTTGCTTCTCATTAAGTTTTTATTTTTGGTTAAATAAATATGTACATAAGATTTATAAAGTAAAAACCATATCGGGCATAATGTTGGTGTTTTATCATTCTGTAAGGTGTAATACGGGTAAGTAAATCAATCATAATAACTTTATATTTCTGGTTTCTTTTTTGGTTTTTTTCAAGCACGAATTCAGGATAAAATAAACTTTATTATACTTGAATCAAGCGCATTTTTAAATTGATTTAATCTTAGTTTTACTTAAATCAATCTCATTTTCGGATTATTTCAAGTACGAAATCGGGATTGAATATGGATCATTTTAGTGTTTTGCGATTGAAAATCCGTACTTGAATCAATCTTTCTTGTACTTGATTCAAGAAAATCCGTTCTCACCGCTCTATTCCTACCGCTTTGGATTGATTAAGTGCGGTCGGTCTTAGAAATTAACCCTCTATGGGCACTCGTTAGCCACTTAGAGCATTGATTTCCGAACTGTGGGTCGCAACCTACAGTGGGTCGCGTAATAACCTCAAGGGGGTTGTGAAGTTTTCAAAGTTTTGTCTGTTTGTCTGAGAGTATGAAACCAAGTAAATTAAGGCGACATCTTAAAACTATGCATTCTGAATATATTGGATTTATCAATAGATTTTTTTCAAAAAAGACAATAAGAGATTAATAAAACAAAAAACAAACATTTAAAAAACAGTTTCTGTTCCATCAAAATCACTCTTTCCACCATACCAAGTTTCCTATAGAATTGCAAAATCTAAAAAACCCCATTCAATAGGTGAAACGCTAGTACTCCCAGCAGCTACTGATATGGTTAAACTTGTTTTATCTTATAATGGGCCACCAATTTTTTATTTTTTTTTCTTATTTAGGTCGCACTATCAGAAAGTTTGGAAACCGCTGACTAAGAGTACGAAAACGGATTTTGACCCAGAACGATTTTTTGTATGGAAGCAACATATGTGTAGATATCGAGATACAGCTTTGGCATACAGGCAAAAAAGTTGAATTTTATTAAAATGATGGGGGCTCGAGGTTCATTTGTGCCGTATAGAATATATAATTTTTGAATTACTCGACGAAAAGTGCCGTTTTTATCGAAGTTACAGACTCAAAAATCCGCCGATTGGCCTATAAATTTCAACATATTTTTTTAACTCGGAAACAAAAACATTGGTGGGTGAGATTTTATCATTTCCATCTTAATATACAAAAAAAAAACTTTTCTATTTTGCATTCAAATGTCATTTTGTGTGGCGCTTGCGGGGTTTTCGAAATGGCTTTAATTTCGAAAAAATGGCGTTTACGTGGTTTCAGAAGAATCGAGACGAAAAAGAGTAAATATTTACAATTGCATAAGCTTGCAAATGCACAAGATTACGAAAAGGGCTATTCTATTTGGCATTTAAAAAATGGTGGGTAAAATGTTGTAAGTTGTTTTGTAACAACACAAAAACATCTGTTAAAATCATTAAAACTAATAATAATTCGGAATATTTGTTAAATTTTATTTGCTTTATTTGCAAAAGCATAGTGCCAACTCGAGAATGCTGCTTCAAGCATAAAAGTAAAAGCTTTTCTTTCAATTCATAGTTGTGGTTTAGCGCTGTTAACAGTGCTTGCTGACAAGCAAATCAATAACTTTTCGTACTAATAAGTTTAATTTAGATTTAAGCCTATGAAGTGTGTTATTTACTGGTAAACCACCCAAGAAAAAAACATTCATTTGCATTTAATTCCAGCCCCCACTCATAACTTTGGTTTGTTCCAAGTTCCAAGTTTCTATCCCTTATGAATTTAAAGAAACTCATAAATAATAAAACTTTTTTAATATTTAAAGATTGTTAAATAAAAAATTTTGTTAAACACATTTCAATACGTTGGCTTTATTCGTATAAATTTTCTTTTTCATTTCTACTGTCGCATGCAGGCTTTTTTTATTCTGGGAAATTGTTTAATAGATTAAACTGGGCTACACTGTTGCCAACTCTTCACTGCCAAAAATTGGAAAAAATTTAGCAAAAACGTCTTAATATTAGTAAGATACGTATAAAATAATTTTTTTAATTGAAGCTCCAGATAAAAGACACTTTTTTTCATATTAATATATTTTATGTAATTTATTTAAGCTGTATGAGAATTTTCGATATCGATAACTTTAATTCGACAGCTGAAAATGTCAAACTGTATTGGCCTTTCTGTTCAGTATGGTTTGGCAAGTCATCATGAATCATTTAACGCTAGAACAGGGCTACTAAATTCGAACGGACAGATGAACATACCTCTATCGACTTGTAGTTACCCAAGTTATAGATATAAGATCAATATTCTAGAAACTACAAACAGAATGACAAATTTATATATAACATTTTACCTTTATGTAGTTAAAGGTATCAAAATTTGTTTATATCAAAAAAAAAAAGTCTGAAAATCAGTGTCACTGAGTTAGTTGCTTAATTTGAAGCACAGTGTATTTTACAAATTAAACACACAAAAAGTGTGTACAGAAACATAAGTATACAAAAAGTGTATTGTCAATTTAAAAATTTTCTAAGTGATATTTTTATCTTCGAAATAAAATGCAAACGACTGACATCTATTCAAATATTATTTTAATTATATTGACCCCGTTTTAATGACCACTGACGCGAAAGTTTTCTACATTTATTTAATACATAAGGTTCTGGCTACTTTAAATTTTAAGAATTTTGCTAAAACAATAAATTTCAATTGTTCAATTGTGTAAAATTGTTATGAAAAGCACTAAAAAAAATCTGAGTTGTTTTCATATAAATTTGACTGCACTGAAAGAAAAATGCTTCATATATTTAATAAATTTTTTCATAAAATAATTTTCATTGGTTAAATGAAAATTTTCATTATCTAAATGGAATTTCATATTTATAATGAAGTATTTTCGTTAAAATCACTTCATTGGATTTTGTAATTACGTTAAAAATTTTCATTGGACATATGAAAACATAAGTTTGTCCAAGTTAAGTAAACAATTTTAATTAGAAACATAAAAAAACAATATTCAAACATAACTATATTCATAAATTAATACCAAATTATAGTTTCCTAAAAAATGTTTAATTGTTAATTTAAAAATGTAAGATTCAATTATTTCATACATGAAATCAAAAATATTTTTAACAATCAAATAACTCAAAAAAACGTATAAAAATGTTTCGAAAAAGCATTCCTTCGTAAATTAAAATTTTCATTATGACAATGAAAAATGCCATTATAGTAATGAAATAAAAACTTTCAATCCATAAATATGTACGATTTTAGTTTTCTTTAATATGTGCACAAGCTAGCAAACAAAATAAACGTTGTTATTGTTGTTATGGACAATTTAATCTCATATTTACGCTCTTAATTCAGTAATGGCAGAACACATAGTTTTTTTATTCAAAACTACACTACCCCGGTAGGCTAGTTGGTAGTGAGCTAGTCTATCAGCGCCGGGGTTGCGGGATCGATTCCCGCCAGATACTCACTCTGGTTCCTGCAGACAAGCGTAAAGCTTCGCCTCGCCGGATTAGCTTAGGGAATTTATAAAAATAAAAAAAAATTAAAGTCCTCATTAAAAAAGTGATAAAAAATGTTATTTTCAATGAATTGGGTCATTAAAATCTTGTATATTTATCATCAAATTAATGAATATTTTCATGAATATTATGAAATAAAATCATTGAATCTAATAAAAATATATTTTTTCATCCAATGAATAATATTCATAGATCTAATGTAATGTTTCATTTAATACATTTTAATGAAATAGGTTTCATTGATCCTACGAAGCGCTGCATAGGTTAATTTTTAATGCAATTTTTCATTGGATTATTGTGAAGAAAATTCTTTCAGTGTACACAATCAATCGCCTGTGGAAACCGCACAAGAGTTCTTTCATTGTGAAAATAGGAATAGAAAAAGTTGGCATTTATTGAAAATCCAGCACAATTAAAGAAAATTAAAAAAATTTCGCGAAGAGCCCAGTCATTTTTACTTGGAAAGTTGTTATTTTCATACCACATAAAAATCGTTAAAATAAATTAGCTATAATTTTTTTTTTTAATTCCCTACGCTAAGCCCCGCGAAGCTCTGTGCTTGTCTGCAGGAAAGAAACCAGAGTCTCTGGCGGGAATCGAACCCGCAAGCCCGGCGGTGATAGACTAACTCACTACCGGGGCACTCATTACATTACATCAAAATCAATGAAAATGTCGACTTTAAATTTAGGGTTAGTAAGGGCCTTTTGCGTTTTAGATAACGATATATTTTTGATTAAATTGGATTAAGAAGATTTTAAGCTAAAAACAAAATTAATTTTTTTGTTAAAAATGTTATCAGATATTACAATAAAATTCGATTCGGTTTACTTTCACCAACCCATATCTACTCTAATTGAAAACGAATAAAAACGTGTGGATGTGAAATGGGGAACACCAATGATGCTAAAGTAATCCACTTTCGAGTAGATTCGGATTCTAGAACACACACTAATACTTTATTTTGTATATTTTTCTTTCACAATACAAGCACTGACAAGTTATTCACAATACAGACTTTTGTTTATAAAGCACTGACACATAATGCACAATAGAAATTGTTCCTCAAAAAATATTTGCGATACCGATTTGTTGGGGATGGGAATATAGATTTGCTCCCATATTACATATTCCCGTAACATCCGTGATAGGGATGAAGTTGTTTTGCTAGTAGTGGAAACATAGTATTAGACTCTCAAAACAAATTAATGACTTATCTAATTGCCAACAAATAAAGCAAATTTAGTTAAATACAAACATTTTTGTTGTTTCAAACTTATAAATAAATAAAAAGACCGTTGAAAAAGTGAGAAAAAGGCTTTTGCAAATTTGCTGCAGCCCGCTGCCGGAAACATGCAAAAAGACTATTTTAACTATTTATTAATTTTATTTACTTCCATCTATGGAAATAATCTAACTGTTGAATAAAATAAAATAAAAAATTAAGCTTTTAACAACGATATTTATTTCCAACAAATAAGCAAGAGCTGTAAGCTGCTTCTTTTATTTTCAATAAAAACCCGATAAAATTGGTTTCTGTGACACATAAAGCCAATCAGTTCGAACAAAAAACCCATAACATTGGATTTCATTACACCACATTTAAATTAATGTTTTGATGAGAATCTCATTAATAAAATTAAAAGTAAGCCGCTGGTTAAAAAGTTTTGTTGAAAACACTGCTTCAAAACAAAAATAAAATTCTTAACAGCTGATACGTTAAATCATCCGCAACGCAACGTTACGTTTACGTAAGAGTAACGAGGCCTTTAAATGTTTGTTGTTTGCAAACGAGCTTTTAAAACATTCGTATATTTTATAAAACTGTAAAAGCAAAATAATGAAGCAATAAAAATATGTGCGAAGAACAAAATATTATTCTTATTATTCTTTGTATTTTGCATTTTTAATTGTTTTTTAGTGTTAACATTTTTTCTCGCCCCATTTTTACTCGTGGGTTTATTTGACAGTTCACAGCGGTAATTTTTCTCACAAAAATGTGACAGACACACTTTTTCTGTAAATTGGCGAGTAATTTCCTTACGTGACAGCTGGTAATCGGCAAAAGAAGTAACGTACACTTGGCATTTTCTTTTCTGAGTAAAATTCTGCATTTATTCTGCCTTTTACATTTGTTTATATTCTTTTCAGAAAAACATGTGTTATTTTAAAAGAGTAAAGCGTTCTTTTCTGATAATGTTCCCTTTAAAATTAAAAAAAATGCTACATGTCTAGGCTAATTGTTTTATGCTGAAATTTGTGCTCTTTTGTGAGCGTAAAATATGCAACACTTCTTAAAAATTAGGGGAGCATTTAAAAATGTTGCCAAGTCACATGTAACATTTTTTTTTGAAAAGAAAACGCCAACAGTTTAGTGAGAAAACAGCTTTTTGTTTCAATAGGCATTTTTGTTTCATTTCACACATTTGAATCGAAAAGCTTCTCGACGTGAGAGTTACGAAACATCGGCACAGATTACGATTAAAATTATTGTTTATTTAATTTTTATTATTTTATTTTTTTGCTTATTGTACCAAGTTGAAGTTTTACTTTTTTATTCCTTTTACATGCTATGTTATGTTAAACTTTTTTAAACTAATCCTTTAATTGACAAGTGAAGTAAATTGCAATCCCGCCCGCGACAACATTCATCAGCATTCCTTCCGTTTTACTCGTTTATTCTACTACGCAAATTTTTTGAACTCAAATCAATTATAAAAAGAAAAAGAATGTGAGAATTTTAAGCAAACCAAGCAAGCGATTAAAAAACTAAGCTACACGACAAAAAGATTCTTACTTTTATACATATTTTTTTTGAAATTGAACATGCACTGCTGTATTCATAAAAAAATTAAAATGGATTTGAAATGAATTTTAAAAAAAATTTTTATGAAAATTTAGCTTAAAACACATTTCAAACTTATTTTATTTTTTATGAATACGACAAACAATGTTTAAAATTATTATAATTTTGCTGCACCTACGTCAATTTTGAGTTAAATCTAACTAAATAATGTAACTATTAAACAATCGATTTAATTTTCCACCAAACATTAATGTGTAAACGTTCCTATCACTGGCACCAAGCAACAGTATTTCGTTTCATAGAGAAAAAAAAATAAAATAAACTTTTTACTTTTCTTGCCTTTAATATTCAATCGAAATAATACCATCTGCAGTTTCTAATTGTCTTTACTTTCAAATTTCCTGCAAAATTAATCTACAGCGAAATTATTAAGCTGTAAAATGTCTTCCCAGTATTTGCTAAACGATTAAACTGCGATATAAAAAAACACATTTAAATTCTCCCTTTAAACAATAAAGTGAAAAAGATGCTCCATTTAAGGACGGACAATGGCGTATTTTTTCTCTTTTTAATGTTAAAAGTGAAAGAATTAAAAACGCTTTGATGGCATGACATCAATAAATTCCTTTTTTATGACTAAAAAGGAAAACAGACAGGGATGGCTGAATATTTAAATCGACAAGTATAAAAGTATATAACGAGCGAATGATATTATTTGCAACCATAGGAAAACGACAAGAGTAGAAACTCTCTTAAGCTGGAGGTCTATACCACAGTTACATGCATAAAAGCGTAGGATGTCTTAAGACGTTGAATTCGAAAAGAAGGTTTTCTTTTTATTTTTACTCGTGGTGATACCGCATAAAAAACGTTGTAACTTGAAACGTAGAACGCAAACCATGAAAAACATACAATGCTTGCAGGCGAATACGCGTGATGTGGAAGTCCATTTCTAAAATAAAATTCCGTACGTGTGAAGTTACCACGACAAAGAACCCCCATTTCTTACTAACCCACTCTCTATTTCTATTCTAGTCGTTTTCTATGTCGGCAATATCATCATCATCTTTGTTTACATCAACATCAGATGGTTTTGTTTTATATTTTTCCTTTTGGTAATTGGTTTTGTAAGGGTTTGCTTTTAAAAAGCTGTCAAAATTAAAAAAAACTTTGACAAAGATTGTAGATTAATTACCATAAAAACTCGTCTTTATTAGGAAAGATGGAAGAAAAACTGAAGACATTTACATTTACAAAGAACACGTTACCCAAATTTTTTAAACAGAATAACATTTCGTAGATAAATGGGCAGCAGCCGAAAAATAAACATAAATCAAATTTTTTTTCATAAACGGAAGTCAGTGTTTCATTAATCTCTTTTATTGAATGTAAATTTGATTTGTAAGAAAAAAGATATAAAGGGTGCCCTAAGATTAAAGCAAGATTTGAATTAAGGAAAAACAGTTTTTTTGCCATTAGATCGTTAATTAATTTGTTTTATCAAGAAGTAAATAGTATAAGGTTATTTATATAATAAGTTGAAAGTCGAATATTTGGATAAATGTGGCTGAACCTCATTGAAGCAGCAGTAAATCTTAATCTTTTATGCTCAAGTGGTTGTGGCCATAAATTTTAGACTTTAAAAAATCCCATAAAAATATTTGTTAAATCACACAAAGAGGGAGTTCACACGGTGTCTCTTCAGACATGTCTAACAAACATGTTTATTTTGTTTGTTGGCCATCGGGGTAGAGAAGAAAGAGGGGTTGCCAAACAGACACGAAATGAGTTTTCATGTTTGTTAATATAAATTTTCATGTTTTTAATTTGTATGTATATGTGTATTAGACTATAAAGCTTGAGGTCCAACGCTATGCATGCATTTCTAACCTTACTTGCGTTCTACGTTTCATGTTACATGCAACGCTTTTTATGCAGCAGCAGCACAAGTAAAAATAAAATTTAATTTGTAAAATCAGCTGATTTATTCGAACGCTGATTGTGACGCTTACAAAAGTAGAAAGTAAACCTACTTTTCGCCTCGAGGCATCTACGCTTTTGCGCATTAACTAACTGCGTAACCCTACACAGACCTCCAGCTTTATACATGAAAACAGACATGTTTGGAAAGACATCATGAAAAGACAAAAGGTTTTTGGTAGCATGTTCAAAAAGAATGTCAAAAACAGACATGTCTGGAAAGACACCGTATAAACTCCCTCAAAGTTTACTTGCAAATTCACGAGCTTATAGAAGGGGGGGGGGTTGGCAAAAGAGAATAGCGGTGGAGTACATACTTTGCTGTACTCTCAAATTCGTTTTGTTTTTCGTTTGTAATATATACCTGAAGTTGGCTACAAATTTATATTTATATACAGCGTTTCCAGAAGCTTTGTTAAAAAAAAATCATCATTTGGCATTACATGTGTTACAGGGGTAAGTGTTTTGAATTATTCTTAAATAAATGCATATGTTGTCTCTGAAGCTTCTTCACACTGTTATATAACACTGAAACCAATTTGATTCTACATGAAGTTCACGTTGTTTCAACTTGAAATAACTTTCATTAAACGTGATTCGGATTTTTATTTCAATATAAATAACATTTTGCTTTAACTTTACTGCAATGTTAAATTAACATGAATTACAGTTATTTTAAAAGGAAAAATGTTGTTCGCAAGTTATTGGAAAATCATGTTAAATTAACATGAAGTAACAATGAAGCAAAATCACTACCGAAAACGGTAAAATCAACCTTGTTTTCGACGATTTTACATTGATTTTGTCTGTGTGTACCCTCCACCACAACTAGTAGTGAATGAGGGTATACTAAGTTTGTCATTCCGTGTGAAACTTTTTTATTATTCATCTCAGACCCCATCAAGTATATATATTCCACCTCCTTAAGTAATTTTAATTCGATTGAGCCATGTCCGCCTGTTGGTCCATCTGTTGAAAACACGCTCACATTCAAAAACTAGAGGAACCATCACCCTACAAAATTAATATTTTTGTTACAAAAACTAACATAAATGACATAATTTTTTGCACAAATTCGTTCTATATGACTGTTAAATTAATTAACCCTACCCCCGGAAAACAGTTAAGTACACCTCAAACCGTAATAAACAATGCTATCATAATAAAATTTGGTACGTCACAGTTTTATAAGAATAGAAATCGCACTGTGGCATTTGGTGAAATTCGGTCCATAATTTAACCTAGGCCCCATATAAAGTCCACTTTGGAATATTAATTAAAAAAGCCTAGAGCCGTAGCAGATTTAGATTTTGCGGTAAAATTCGTTTCAACTTGCTTTCATATGGTCAAAAAAGATGTCATGCAATTTTGTGATATACGGCCCAAAATGTACCTTACATCCCATAAAAGGCAGCCTTTTGAAATTTACTGTTAAAGCTTAAACTTATTTTACTGCTGTAATTTTTTTTTATATGGCCACACTATTTCTCTCTCTTTGCACAAACAGCAAACAACTTTCTCAATTTTTAAAGGTGTTAGTTATTTGTCGTTATTGTGTTTCATACGACGAATTTACTCAACGAATTTTTACCAAAAAATTCGTCGTGTAGGGCGAAATTCGTCGTTCGTCCCAGTTGTGTTCCTAGCATTAGTTAAAATTTCTAAAACGTCGGTCAATAATTTAATATAGATCTAAACGGCAACCAATTTAAATGCTGATATCCGTTTTTATAAAGATCAATTAATAATATAAATACAGAAAAAAATCAATGTAAAATCCTCGAAGACAAAGTTGATTTCACATTTTTCGGTAGTGATTTTGCTTCTTAGTTACTTCATGTTAATTTAACATTATTTTCCAATAACTTGCGAAAAACATTATTTTCTTTTAAAATAACTGTAATTCATGTTAATTGAACATTGCAGTAAAGTTATAGCAAAATGACATTCATATTGAGAAATAGCACGCCGAATCACGTTGTTTGAAAGTTATTTGAAGTTGAAACAACGTGAATTTCATGTAGAATCGGATTGATCTGAGTGTGAAATAATAGTGAGAAGACAACAGTCAGAGACAACATATGCATTTATTTAAGAAAAATGCTAAACACTTACCTGTGGTACCAGAGAGAGACAGAGAGAGAGAATAAAATTATTAATTTTCCTGTAACACATGTTTCAAATTTTTGTTTTCCCCTTTGTTTACAGAAGCACTCACAATCAGAAGACCACAGCAGAATGACCCGATTTGGTTTTCGTCATCATTCTGCTTTGATAATTTGATGTTTTATTCAGTGTTGCCAAAACTTGGAGACCAAAAATGGCTAAATTTACGAGACAAAATGGCTAAAAAATGGCTAAAAATGGGCTAAAAAATGGCTAAAAGTTTTTTTTAAATAAAAACACATTCAAATTCAATAACAAAACAGAAAAATTCATTTAAAGTTATTTACGATGAAATTGTAAGTTAAGATCAATTTCTTAAATAAGAATAAACGTTATTTATTATTTTGAAAGATATTTAAAAAATTAAATCATCGATACATTTTATGTCGTTATTGTTCATCTCATAGGAATCACTCGTGCGTATTAGTTTTACATAATTTGAAGATAAATCCCGACAACATTTACCCAACCTTTTGATTCCAGATCTACAATAAAAAACAAGTAAGAAAATATAGTCGGTTAACCCCGACTATATGATACCCTACACCTCATTAGAACCTGTGTACCAAATTTTATTAAATGATCTGCAAATTTGCGATCTGTACTTTACGCACAAGGTTTACATGGACAGCCAGCCAGCCGGACAAACATCGTTTATTCGACTTAGAAAGTGGTTCTGAGTGAATCGGTATACGAAAAGGTGGGCTTAGTGCCAATATTTTAAGGTGTTGCAAACATCAGCACAAACGCATAGTACCCTCTCCACTATTGTGTTGTTGGTATAAATATTTCATTGATAAAATAGAATTAACGGTTGCTAAATGTAACCCATTTCTCAAATTACTTTTAACGATGTTTACTTGGCATTCTTCAGCATTAGACCATGGAAGAGAGAGCAACTTTATAGTAAATTCTGAAATTTCTAAAAAAAATTGTTGCCGCCTACATCTCATTATTGAAATACTTGCAACCAGAAAGAAACACCGATGTTTGTGTTGATCCATTTTTTAAATTTAATTTTGGAATACTGATCCTTTATTTTGAAAGATGTTTCATCATCATCGTTTATAGCGATTTTCAACATTTGTAAAAGTTGTGATTTAAATTAAAGGCGTTCTAATTGTTAAAAATGTTTATTTTGGTTTTATAAATTTTTATAATAAAATAAAAATTATTCTTTTAAAAGCAAAACGGCAAGAAAAATTTTATGGCTAAACAAGTTGAAAAATGGCTAATGGATAAACGCATTTTTTAATGGCTAAAGAGGGTGAAAAATGGCTAAATCTAGCCACTAAATGGCTAAATTGGCAACACTGGTTCTATTTATCTGAATAATTTTTAACAAAAAGAATACAGGAATTTTTCTTTTTTTATAAATTATTTTAAGCACGAAAATAGAAAAAAAATTATGTTTTTCTTGTTATAGTGCTGAAATGTGTTATTTTAACATTTTTCATTTCAAAATAATATGAAGCAATGATCATTTTAAATAAAGTCTATACCTACTTTTGCAAAAAATTTACTATGATTTTTAATCAACATTGTGCCATGTTAATTATACATTGATATTTTTTTCTGTGTCTACAGGTATCATATAGAGCCCACTCCTCAAATATTCGAACCCTCTGTGGAGGGTATCGAAGATTCGGCACAGCCGAATATAGCACTCTAACTTGTTGTTATAAAGTTAGAAATTTGTTTAGGAAGTTTGGTTTACTTTAAATCAGTGTTCGAAAATAAACAGGTAATATCGTTCCTTAGTGTTCGGTAGATTTGTGAAAAACATAGTCATCTTTCGAACACAAAAATAATACTGTTTTTATCAAACTCAACAAATCCACAATTTTTAAATCCACTGTGTTCGGTTCATTAATCGTCCCTTATGGCTGGTAAAAAAAAACCCAAACATTAATATTTTACAAGAACAAGATACACATACGAAAAAAAACAAAAAGCCAGCAAAATAAATTTACACAAACAAAACATATACACAATACACACACAAGCTGTTCGTGGTGCGGTCGTTGCTACAATTCTTTGTTTGTTCATATCTTTATCAATGTAAAAAAAAACATTAAAGTTATTCACGTCAATTTGTTTGCCCTTGCAACTGTGCAAAAAAACGTAGTTGCACTTATTTGACGTAAGCAACACATTTTGTTTGCACCTTCAATTTTGAGCTTTTCCGAAACCATTTTTTTTAAAAGTTTCTTGAAAAATACACAAAGTGATTAATTTTATTAATTTACAACTCGAATAAATAACGTATCTACCTAAAAAAAAATGTTCAGTTAAGTATTCCAGTATACATATTTATTATTTCTGCTTCTTCCATTTTTGTACGCTTGTTCTATTTTAATTGTTTTATTTTTTACTTACGCCATAATTTATAAAAAATAAAACAGGTTAATAAAGGGTTTATAAATTGGATTTTCATACAAAATCTGTCGCATAAACCTTTTATTTACCTGTTTTATTTTTATAAATAAGACAGTTCATCTTTAAACACTACAATTTATAATATTTTTAAATTCAAAGAAAAAATGCACGCCAAATTGGTATTTCTGCGTTCTTGTTTAGTGTAGAGTTGATTTTATGAGTACCTTTGTTTGTATTTTTTCAATTTGGCAATGCCATAAAAAGTTGCAAAAATTGTATGCTTTTACTCTGATAATCTTGCTATTAGACCCTGACAATTTTGCATCGTTTGTGCGACATAATTGTCTGTTTTTTAACGAAGAACAGAACATTATATAATGTTCGGTGCTTTCTTAAAAATAGTTACGAACGGTATTAAGGGTTGTGTTCGTCTACACAATCACTAAAAAATAGATATTGTTCCTGGGTGTGTGTGCCGAACGCTAAATAATGTACTGTTTATTTTCGAACTCTGCTTGAAACACTACACTACAGTGTAAATGTTCCTACAGTTACATTTTGATTTTAATATTTTTCAAAACTTTAAACTATTCTTCATTTAAGTTGTTTTTTTATTATGGACTTTTTTTTAAATTCTTGGTTTTAAGTTTAAAAAAAAAAAAGAAAAACCATTATAATTTTCACTATGTTGCTAATAAAGTTGATTTAAATTGTTGCTAAGCTTATACGCCTACGAAATGGTTGGTGGGTATTGCGTTGCGAACGTGAACTATAAAGTTTTCTACAGTTCTTGTGATGGTTTGATGGTTTTTATGAAATGATTACCCAACTGTAACCAGCTATGAGTGATGCTGCCAGACTCTTAAATTTATTGCATACTTAAACATACATACATACATACATATGTACATGTGTATGTAGTTAGGAAAGTAAAATAATTAAATAATTGCACTTTACATTATTTAGGGCTATTAAAATAGAAATTAACAGCACAATAGACTACTTAATGGAAAGTAGCCAAAACAAAAACTTTTGTATGCATTACCAAAATACACATTACTTGGAAATATGTAATACATTATTTAATTGCACAGGTCTGCGATGAAAAAGTTTTTTTACATAATTTCATATTAAACATGTAGGGGTTGGTCTACATACATATTGCAAATATAAGCTTCTTTTAAATGGACCACATCACATTTATCAGATAACGGTACATTTGTGTTTTTCGATGTGTACTTCTCTTTCAGCCGCCATCCAGATGCAAAGGCTGGTTCAATTAATATTAAATATATACTTACATAGATTAAAAGACAGTGGCGAACCAACTATATTTAGTGAAAAAGGGAAAATGTTCACAAAATTTGAGATTCGATCCACTAAAACTATATCTCAGCCAATTAGAAACTGTGCGCTGCTAAATTTAGTTGCCTTTCAAACCAGCCAGCGTAACCGTTGTGCGACTTTAGTTCCAAATTGCAACCTATTTGACGCTCTGACACTTTTTGTGTGACTTTTTCAAAATCGTCTAATTTTGCTTTTAACTTTTTCCAACTTATTGCCCCTTTTTTGTAAGTGAAAACTTAGTATACCCTCTTCACAACTAATTGTGGTGGAGGCTATAAAAGAACCTTTTTTAACAACGGACATTTTCTTCAAGTGATAACAAGGAGGTTTTGCAGTAAAACGTTAAGCATGGATAAAATTCGAAACAAGACTGACAGAATATGTTATAACTTTGTAGAATAATAAAACACCTACGCGTGCACATATATTAGGGTTGAGCGCAGTGCTGCTGTTTTTGTGTGTGTAATTTTTATTCTGATTTACAATAAACAAATATAACAAATATATATTATTTTAAATCATGTATAACATGTACTTGCATTATTTTGAAAATGGGCATACACAAAACAAGGTTTTGGTACCATTAAAAATCAGAATTTTTATTGTTTATGTATATGTATATGTATGCATTCGTTTGTTTTACACATCTTAACATACATTTGTATAAATTTATTATATGTATGTATGTAGTGTAAGTTATTTTGCACAGATATTATTACTGGCAAAAGTACCAAAGAAAAAGAGTGAAGGCAGAGTTAGCCGAACGCCCACGTCCCCTAACGCAACGTCTAGTTCGTTTTGTTATTTGCAAACACTGCAAATGCTTACTGAATTTAAATGTCACGTTGACGGAACGTCTCGATCTGTATAAAACAGATTTTTATGGCGTTGTTACGTGACAGTTGTAAAGCAGTGACGGGTTGCTTGTATGTTAAATTGAATGCGGGTATTTTTGCTCTTTTTTTTTGGTACTTTTTTTGGTACTTTTTTTAGTATAGCAATGGAATTACGACAAAACAACTTAAAATACAACATATTTCCATATAAAAAATTATATATGTTTAGATGTACAAAATAAGCAAATGCACACTTACAATGGAATGTAAAACAAATAAAAGGATTTAAATGGTATCAAAACCTTGTTTGGTGCATACACCACAATATATGTATGCTAAAAAAAATATATATACTAAAAAACAAATTTGTTTATTGTATAGTTATAATATAAATATTAAATGAATTTTACATACACAAATTACTGTTTTAATACTATTTAAGTCACTTGGTACTTTTTCTGCACAGCGGTCACCATTTAAACATTTTTGATTGCCATCACTGTGTGTATTGTTTTATGTATACTATTGCTTTTTGTTTATGTTTGGGAAAAACATATGACACGTTTTTAAAAGTTCTATAAGTGCCCAAACGTGCTTACAGTACGGTGCGGTACATTACGGGTACAGCAACGTTCGCCTAACTGGGCCTTGATACCCGCATTCCATTTAAAACACAAACAACCCATCACTACATCTACAACTGTCACGTACCCTCGTAATGAAAATCTATTTTTTAAAGGTTGGCACGTTACGGTTAAGTGACATTACAGTCAGTTAAGCATTTACATTGCTTTCCATATAACAGAAACGATCAGCTGTTTACTCTATATTTCTACAGTTACATAAACGTTGCATTTTTTCTCAGACACATGGGAAAAATAATTAACAAAATATTGAGACCTACTTTTAGCCCTCTAACGCAGTACCAATATTTTTAAAAAATTAGATCAATACGATCAATATGTAAAACATCATTTGTTGCAATATTTAAAATTTCTTATAGTTGTTGTAACTTATAAAAGGCAAAATTTCCAATTTATTAAAAAAAATGTTGTATATAATCATTTCTTCATAGACCGACACTCCACCCTAATGTACATTTGAATCTCTTATTGTCATTGAGCAATGAAAATTTATGTTCCTTATTAGAAAAAACAGATGCACCCATAACGACCTGAATTTTTCTTGTAAAATAAAAGATGTTGACGTTATTGTTTTTAGCATTATGTCCAATTATTTTTTCAAATTTCTCATGCAAACTTATTAAAAATGCCTTGAATTTTAAAGATTTACTTTTTCATTTCTTTGTCATTTAAGATCCGTTAACATGACACTGATGTCTTACATTTCAACTATTATGAAAACAAATTTAAGGGATTTAGAATAATGGTCTAAAGACATACCAGTCATACATACATATGTAAACAAATAAGAAAGAACAAGTAAGAAAGTATAGTCCGTATAACACGTATAACACTATATGACATCCTTCATCATTTGCGAGCTCAAACAGAAAGCTGTAGTAGCTCCTTAGTAGAATCTATGGGAAGTTTTAACTACTTATTACCAAAAAAAGTGACTTCGAGTGGGAGTTATGAACTAAAGGCTAATAGTTCGATAAATTTTGTAGCCATTTTTATTATTTCGTAGAACGTATTTTCGTAAACAAATTTAAAATAAATTTAAAATTGTTTTTATATCCACGCTACAATAGTGAAGGGGGTCATAAACCAATTTAAAATTAATTTGAAATTTATTGTTATATTCACGCCAAAATATGTGTTTGTGCTGATGTGTGTCACTCACAAAATAAATTGGATTTAGATCCACGGGTACCCTGGTGGGCTAGTTGTTAGTAAGCTAATCCATCAGTGCGAGGGTGGCAGGTTCGATTCCCGCCAGCGACTCTGGTATGTTTCACCAAAAACGGACTAAAGGTCTAAGTAATTACTGCCCGGTTGATTAAGTTAGAACATAAGTAATTTATAATTGAAGCTCCTAATAAATAAATTAAAGGTTCTAGACCGACCTTTCGGTATAACTATGACACAGAATCACTGTTTGAGTCTACACAGCACTTAAGAGGGTAAAAATATTTTGTGCATCAAATTTTACTAGGGGTCTTCTAAGACCAAAAAATCGTGCAATGTACATATCGTTACCTTAATATAAAAAGGCCCCAACTCATCAAAAACACTTTTTACAGGAGAAGGAAAAACTTAATAAAAGCTGAAATAATATAGCTACACAAACATTTGTGTTCTGCTTATAACTTCTTTATTTTTAATCTAATTTGCTTGAAATTTTAATAGAATGTGTATTAGCAACCATTTTACAAGAATCAATAAAAAAAACGGATTTCCAAAAATAATGAGTTGGGGCCTTTTTATATTAAGGTAACGATATGTAAAATGGGTTTTCGAAAAATTCAAAAATTTCAATGTCCGGATTTTTGAAAGTATAAAAAAAGGTCAAAAATTACCCCTTAAAATGAGTGTCAGAGGGTTAATATATTCTAAGCAAAGAATCACCATACAAATCTACAACAGATATCTGAAATATTATTTTTAGCTCAGAAGTGCATTCAGTATATTTTAGGGGCCGCTATTTCGGGAATCCGAGCTAAATTTGTAAAACCCTTTGGCAGGTATGCTCTACCAATAGCCTAGTTTCATTTTGCGTTGCAAGTATTGAGGCTGGCGGCGATGACCCGAATTTTGTTGCACTGTGTAATTAGAAGGCTCTAAAATTGTATTCCGACAGGACATTTTTACGGTGGCTCAATGAAACCTGTCAACATTTTTTAAGGAGTTTGCCCTTGGCCAAATAAAGTCTTATGTACCAAATTTGTACACAAAGTTGGAAATTAGACAATCAACTAGTCGACCAGACGGATGGACATGTTTCTTTTGAATCAACAAGTGATCCTAGGACTAATAGTTTCTTATGAGTTACAAACTTAAGCACAAACGCATTAAACTCTCCACATGTATAGTGGTATAGAATTTCAGTGTTACCACCAGAAAAATTCAAAATTACACTAGAGATTAAGCAAAATTACCCGATTTAAATGAAGTTACACCTGATATAAAATTGTTGTTTTATTTAATAAAAGACATTTGAATCGTTTATTTCAGAAACCCTGAAATCAGGTCATTGATTTTCTTTGCGTTAATCTTTTTTTTCCAGATGGACATGCGATCACTGTTAGGAGCTCCGGAACTGCAGAATATTTTTTAAGTGTGATCGTTGAGGAGGCCAAACCGTCAATAAAGTGCTTACCAACTACTTTTCCTTGGTTAGTTTTGTTGTAATAAAACGCTTTGTAAGCGAATAAATTTTTACACTGGCTGCAAACATCAACTTGTGGCCGTCCGAAAGATAAATTGAAGCTCTCCTTAAAGTATCTATACTAAAAACTATATTTTACTTTATCACTCAACTCAAGGTGATCCATTTGAAACATTCAAACATTTTGGAAATATTCAACTGTGCATCCAAATATATTTATTTTTGTTAGAACCATAATATGATTCCCTCACTTCAAATTTTAAAATGGGTTCATGGATTAGCACACATATACAGCCATCAATTGCATTTCCACTACGATTTTTGCCTCTCATATCGAGAGGTGTTCGATTCTGCTGCATAATCTTGCAACTCGATGTCGAGAAATACTGTGTATTTGTAAAAATAAATTTTTGCAAACTGGAATGAATACCATTGATTTTCAGGTTGTACACAATGTTTTGCGTATCTTCATTTACAACACCTCGTTTTCTTTTTGTTTCAGGTTCAGAATCTGAACTTGAACTACACATTTTTTAAGCCAAAAAATTATAAAACAAGTTAAAAATAAACAATAACACTAACCAAAATAACTGTAGATCAGCAGGTTTGCAAAACTTTACTGCAGAAAGCCGCCATGTGATTTTACTTGACGGGTTTCTGCACTAAACCGAAATTTCCAAACAAAATAAAACCCATTAAAAAGGGTGACAGTTGACGATTTCCAGCATAATACGGTGTGACTAAACTAGGCTATACACAATTTATAATAATACCATTTTGAAAATGTCAGTTGACGGCTTTATGAAATAAACGATTCATTTACAAAGAAGGAAAAACTCAACAAACTCATTGAAAGAAAATCAATATTAGTCGAACTGTTAACATTCTTATTGTAATTTAAAATAAATTAACATTAAAATAAATAACATTAAAGACTTAAACACAATTAATAAATCATTAAATAAAACTCCTAAAATAATGACTTCAACTTCCACATTTGGTTGCATATATCGAGCGAGCCCTTATAGCAAAAATGATGTAACCAACAAAATTAAAATTTTACAGGAGAAGGTTTTTTTTATATCTTTGCTTCAAGTCTAGGTTTTCGTTTGAAATCGCTTTTGCTTTTATTTCGTAACGGTACTTCTCAGAGATGTAAGATTTTTAGAGATGATGCGAATTATCAAAAATTATCGATTTTCATCAAAAAACAAAAATCTTAGATAACTAATATGCATGTGGCAGAGTAAATAAACTGAACTGGCAAAATAAAATAAAGTAATTTGTTTTTATTTTTGTTTTTTCTTTACCCACTTACAACTACATTTAGAGTTGACAAAAAATCAACCAATTGTAGTCGGGACTGTAAGAAAAGATTAACTCACTGTTTATTGTTGTTGTGTTTGTTTAAGCTTTGATATTGTTACAAGTAAAACTGAGGTTTATAATTCTTATTCGCTTAACAGTTTTATTTGTATAATATCTTTAGCTTTTCTAAAATCTTTGGATGAAGAGTCCTGACGATCTGGCCTAAGCAACCAGTGAAATGCGCATAGGAATAGCTTATCCCTTCAACAATAAATTTCAGTTTCTTAATAGTATGAAATGGCAATTTAGCACATTTGAAAGAAACCTTGTTAAAAATCTAAAATGTTGTTGGTTACATCATTTTCGCTATTAGGGATCGATATCTAAGGAAGGTTCAAAATGCTCATTGCCATTCCTTTATAATGGGTATTTTTAAACACCAAAAAGAGCTAACAAAAGGTTAGCTGTCAAACGAACTGTCATACTGCTCTCACTGTAAATTAGACTTCAAGGCCGTGCGATGTGACACCTCTTGATTGTTTTCCACAGGCATGTGAAGTCACTGGTTTATGCTAATAAACCAGCAACAATTGACGTCTTGGAGGTCAACATTGTCCATTATATTTGTGACAGGCAGCCAGCTGCAACTGCACCATTCGTTTTAACAACTGTTAAGGGCATTTGAAAGTTTCCAGACACAAATTAAGTTGGAATATTGGAAACATTTCTACCCCCAGGCTAGTTTGTAGTTTGAATAACTTTTTTCAATAAACTTCAGGTTCTAAATTACTATGATAGTCGTCTTTATCTGAATCTAAGAGTTAATTTTTCGACATTTATTACCAAACTTTTGAAAATATATATGTATTTAATGATTGAAGTCTTTTCCTAAAAAGAAACAGAGACTTTTGTTCAGAATACTGTGCATTTTTATCAACAATATTTAAAAAGAAATAAATGTCATCACTGAAATCGAATCTAGATTTTATTTTGGTATCTGAAGTTAAAATTAAAATAACACCTGAATAACACCTTAGATAAATTACTCACGCTCTACCCACGACTGTAAAAATTCTACCAAATTCGGGTAATTACCCAGAAAGTGGCAACACTGTGTAGTATATGAACCCTGCAAATAATAGGACCAGTCCAAACACGCGTGTAAAGAGTAGCCCACAAGGAACTAGGACTAGTCCAATAGTAACCCAAACGTATGGAAAAAACATGGTCTATTTAACATTACGATGTCCTAGGGCAGGACCATATAACCCATCTTTGGACTACAAAGGAGTAGTTTTAAAACTACTCCATTGTGTACACAAGAGGATTTGTTTTAACTTCGTTTAAAAACGAAAACATGTCGTTAAAAAATGAAGACATGTCGTCTCACTACAAAGACTTTTTAACAATGACATGGTCCATGCTTGCATTACATCGGACCAGTCCATGGAGAAGTCCATTTCATGAAATTGGATCAGGTGGTCCAATAATATTTGCAGGGAATAACAAGAATATTTTTACGTTGCCACATAAAAACACATACAGGTACTCGCACTATAAACGGGACACCATTTCATTGTTAAAAAGTGTTTGTAGTGAGGCGACATGTCTTCGTTTTTTAACCCTTTCGCGCACACCCATTTTAACGAAGGGTTCCCGTGGGCATTTTGCTATATCTCTATTATTAGGCAAGATAGGAAAATTCTGAAAACAGCAAACTGTTAGAAATTTAAAATAAAAACTATATAACGGCAAAGACTACGTTTTAATTTTTGACGGTTATGAAGATCATGCGTTTACGTATGTACTATATATGATGTAAAAACGGCATGACGTTCCTAGACGTCAGGCGAATATAAGTAAGTTCGACGGCTGTACACGTCATGCGTCTGTGGGAAACTCCGAATCAAAAATATGTATGGTTTTTAACGACTTTTATTAGTTGCACATTTTGGTAGTATTTTTTTGACCAATAGAATATTTACACATGATATAAGCCAGGATGTTATTGAAAATGTTTACTCGTAAAGATTCTATGAACTAAACATTTCATGAAGCATATGGACATCATGTCCCACGAGAAAACTTTGTTTTGACGTCTTTACACTTCAGTGTCCGCGAAAGAGTAAACGGCATGTTTTCGTTTTAAAACGACTTCAAAACGAATCCTCTTAAGTATACCATGGAGTAATTTTAATACTACTCCTTTGCAATCCAAAGCTTGGTTATATGGTCCTGCCCTAGGACATCGTAATGTTAAATAGACCATGGTTTTTCAATACGTTTAGGTTACTTTTAGACTAGTCCTAGTCCCTTGTGGGCTACATTTCACACGCGCGTCCTATATTTGCAGGGTAAAAATACTTTGTTTTCATCTATGTACATATATGTTATGCGGCATTGCCACACGTGAAACTTATGTATCCAATTCACGTATGTATATGATGGTTATATTTCATTGTGCTTATCACAGTCACACATCAAATTCAAGCCATCAAACTTTATTTATGTAAAAGTTGTTGCCATTATAAAAATGTAACGTTACTGACTGACTAACTGGCAGGTTCATCATTGCACTGAAGCTAAAAACTTGAACCGGAGGTTGGTCTCCACCCAAATCGATCCAATAAGACAGGATTTTTGGAAATTTAAATATTAAGGTAAAATAAGATTAAAAACGGGTAAATTCGGATCTTTAAAAGCAATAAACATAGAAATGAAAAAAAATTATATCACATTTGCAACTTATCTAAAATATGCAAATATTAATTTGATACTTTTTCTAAATTTGTACGTTTAAGGGGGATTTCAAATCACGTGCTATTAAAATCACACGTATGGGTTTGTGGTGTTCTGAAAACCATACCGTTTATGAATTTATCGGTGTGCTTTCAGCAATTGAAAATCACACCGAAACACACAAAAGCGGAACACCAAAATATCACACGTGTGATTTTAAAAGGCACATGCAAATATGTGCAGCTGAATTTTTTTTTACTTTTAGCTGAGACTTCAAGCTGTAATTTGACATCATTCGTTAAACAGCGCTCCACAGCGATAAAAAGATACAGCCTATTGAAGTTGATGAACATTGAAATTTTGATGTTGTTTATATTTTGTTCCACAAAATTTTTTATATGGCACTTTTTCCAACTTTTTTTAATGCAAATCTCATCTTTGACAATTGTCATTTACGAAAATATACAACAAAGTCAAATGTAAGTTTACTGTGATTGTACCAAAAGATTGAATATACAGTAAATTTGCATGCCATTTTAAACAAGCGAACATATTAAACTTTGAGCGTGTCTATCCAAACAAATAATACATATATCAGCCTAATATTACGGAATCATAATATTCAGATATCTGCCAACAAAATACCAAAAAATTATCCAAATCGGCGAACACGAAAAAAATGAATTTTGGCCACTCTTCAACCAATGTGCGACACCACCTGTAGTTGAATTCGCCTTGGCTTAGCTTATGTTAAAGGCATGGGAAAACGTATTTATGTTAACTCATAATTTTAAAGAAATGAAGGAAGAACGTGCAGTGTAAAAATGACGCCATCTTCCAAAAATTATATTTATTAAGGTAAATTCTTTTTTATTCTACTTAATTGTGCCACATTTTGCATCACTGATTGACAAGTACAATTATCCAGTATGTTTTCTTAAAATTCTGGTAAACAGTTCTATGGAAAAGTGCCTGTTGCACATTTATTTGTTTTTATAATTTGCTTATTTTTATGGCACTTATTATAAATACGTATCATGGATTCTTTCTAGGAAAATTAAATTGAAGAGCATACAAATATGAAAGCAAAATTGCACAGTGGCTGAAAATGCTTAAAAATTTTAGTAAAAAGATCAACCTTATCAAGCTGCCGAATTGTTTCCAAAGCACATACCATATAAATCTCACAACTAAATGTTGTTACTTTATTATATTTGGTGTAAATAACTTCCATGATCCTTAAAATTATAATGTCAAATCGCATCATATATGGAGGGCCTATTTAATTTTTTCTTAATGAATAACTCAAACTTATAACGATTGTCGTAAACGACTAGGTCTTTTTTTAATTAGATTAATGAGCATAGGTCAGGGATGATAAAGTCGGTACAATTGTACTTTTTTCAGTACTATTAGCATTGCAAAAGTACTGAAATACTCCAATTACATTTTTAGTACAATTTAAAAATTTCAAATGCTTCAAAATATAAACATGTTGGTCAAATGTTTCCAGATATCAGAGAATTGCTGTAATAAATTTGTCGGCGAATATGGAACAAATTTTTCAAGTCTAAAAACAAGCTAAAAAATCTTTGTCTAAACTCCTTCTTACATATTTTTTTGTTAATTGCCAAATATACATATATTTCAAATAAGTATAAAATTGAATTTTAATGCTTAGGAGGTTTTTTTTGGCTGCATGAGAACATAAAATGATAACACAAAACAAGCTATGGTTGGAATGAAATTTTTTATTATGATCTGGTAGATAATTTCATGGCATTTATTTTTGAAATATGATTTCACGCATATATCTACCGCGCTACAAGTTACACGGTCCATTCTGTTCAATTTTGGACTTGAATATTGGCTTCCAATAAACAAATGACCTAAATGAATTAAGTACAATTTAGGGAATGTCATTTATCATCCCTGACACAGGTTGTGTTTTACTTCAATCTATAACAATAACGACACAATCGTTAAGGATAGAGTTTGCTAGAAACCGTAAAAAGTGAACTCGTGGTTTCGGTTTTAAAATAATTAAAACCGGTCGGTTATCAAAGTTAAACTGTATACATATACGTATGTACATACATATACATATATATTTTTTTGTGTGGAATACAATTTTTTTATTTGTTTAAATTCAGGTACATTTATTAACCCTTAAGTGTATTCCTGGGCCAGTTTTTTTTCATAAAATTTTTAAGTATTTTAAAACGAAACTTTATGTATTTCTCAATCAAAGTGTTTTTTGCAAGAAAATGAGAAAAAAGTGTAAATTTAAACATCGTAGGCGTGGCAATTAGCCAAATAAAAATTGTGTGCATATTGGAGAATATATTGTGGAAACGTATCAAAAAGCATACGCAACACATAAGAATTATTTCTTTACTTTTTTTCGAAGAATTATTCTATTTGACAACAAAATGTTCCTGCTATAGCCATAAAAATCCATGCACATAAAAGTAGCCCCAGCTAGGCCCAGGTGGCAGTTTGTGCCACACAAATTATGTGTCTACTTAAGAGTTAAAAAGGTAAAATATGTTTTTCTTAGTACCTATTTTTAATTTTGAAATAGCTTGCCATTGTTGCAGGCTGTTATGTATAACGTTTTTGTATATGTATAATTTGCAATTTTTTTTAAGCATAAATATATTGTTAAAGTAAAAGCTAAAACCGAGGTTTTTTGTCGGTTTCGGTTGAAGGCATTAAACACCGCGGTTTCGATTTCGGTTACTCGGTTTTAACCCAGCAATCCCTAGTTTACCACAACGACAACCGTAATAAGGCTGATTATTTTTGTTCAAAATTAATATTTTTTTCGTAAGATTTAGCTTTTCTTGGTTTTCGACCGTAAATATCTCCAAATAAATAACAATTACAATTGGTTCACTTTTTTTAAAGTTATAGTTCTAGTAAAAGTCTTATACATCTTTGTCATCTTTGACACCTTAAAGGCCAATCCTATGCTTTAAGAAAGTATCTTAAAAAAAAACAGAAAAGTCAAGAACTATACTTTTTTTATGGTATTCAAATAATTAGTTAAAAAGTTCTATTACGATTGCCATTTTTGCGTCACTGTGATACGTCACAAAAAAAAAAACAACAGTGAACAAACTCATGCAAATCTCATTTTCGCTCAAAGCTAATGACGATAGCAAGAATGCAAAAATAAAAAAAATTACCAACACAAAAAAAAAACCACAAAATAACCGTCACCAATTGTTTACTTCGGGGATAATCCTTGGTAAAACGCAATAAAAAGATTGAAACCCGACTTGTTTTTTTTTAATTTAAATAAAATTTTACTCTTATCCTGTACAAAAAAATTAAACGGTATTTGTGCAATTTAATTTTTAATGTAAAATAATATATAATTTTAACGACCCTTGAAAAAGTCACCAAAAAGTGACGAAACGTGAAATTTAATAAATTTGTTTTTATTTACATTAACTTCATCTTATTAGCCTAAAAAGAAAAATAACTGAAAATTCTTAAATTTCGGTTTATTTTATTATTTGATAAAAACGATTTTTTTACCGAGTTTTTTTAAACATTTTTTGCTATCTTAACTCGACTTAAGATGTTTTATCAAAATGCCACAGATACACATATTTTATTCAATAGAAAAATAATTGTGCATAAATTTCAAAAAAGAAAAATGCAGTGACTAATTTGAAAAATAAGCAATAAAACCAGATTGGGCAAGTTCGACCCAGGAATTCAGGATAAGGGCCTTATTTAGGCTCAACAAACTGAAATAAACAAAATTTTCTTATCTTGAAAATCGTAAATAAAGCAAAAAAAAATAAAAGGCAGATAATATGGAAAAGTTGCAAAAGTTCAGCAATTAATTAACTTAAATTGGAAAATATCAATGTTATTACTAGGGACCGGATTTTTATGCAGTTAACATTGAGTTTTATGCGCATTAATCATACACTTAAAATAGAAAATTATGTTCTATAAATTGAAAAAATATGCACTTTAAATTTTTCTTAACACATTTTTTAATCATAAACAAAACGTTAAAATAACATAAGACCCCTAAAAATTCAGTCTCGTTAATGAAAATAAGGTACACCAAAAAAGCAGAAGTAAAAATATAGTAAAACACAAAATATAAAGTAAAACAATAATGTAAATTAAGTCACTTGTTAGATAGATATTTGAACCTTCATATAAAATTAATTAAGAACAATACTCATTTTCTACTGCGCTGTTTTCGTAAAAATTTAAATTAAATATGCCAGCAGTTTGTGTTATTGATTTGTGTCCTTCATATTTCTAAAAAAATTATCAAGTTTGATACGAATTTGTTTACTTAAGTTACCCTTAACTGCATACATTCTATTTATGACATTATCAATTAATTTAATTTGCATTCTCAATGGATTTGATTTCTCTTATTTTACAATAGTCTCAGAGATAATTCCGTAATTTGAAGACTTAAAAATTATCCGAAATTTTTTATTTGGTAAATTTGTTATTTTTTTTTTTTTTGGTACTGCATTACCATCGTTCCATCACATCCTTGAATTGTTCAAAATGTTCAGCATAATACACAACTGATTTCAACCACTTGCCCCGAATTGTTGTTATTGGATACTTCTCCTAATATGCGACAAAACGCGATGTGCTTTGTAAAATATTTTTCCCCATTTTTTCCCCAAAAATGCGCCAAAAATATGCAATGTCAGCAATATATGCAAAAATATGCATTAAAAGCAAAATATGCAAAAATATGCACTAACAAACCGATGCCATTTTATTTAAAATTTCTTGATTCGCAAAGATATTAAGTTTATGTTGATCTCAGACTGACGGCAACAAATATGCATTTGCATAAAAATCCGGGCCGTGGTTATTACAAATTATGAAAAGCTTAAATGAATACTAATTTTATATCATCTTCATTTCCACTTAAATAGTCTTTTTGTTTCATACCAAAATAGAAAAGAACTTATAATTATTGTATTTTCTTAAATAAGACTCCAATTGTTCAAAAGGCGTAAATCTCATGGTGTTTTCTTTTCTACACAACAAATATTGCCTTCTAAAAAGGTGCATGTATAAAATTTCTTGCCAGCCCTGTAATAATGATATTTGATATTTGACGAGAACAAAACACAAGATATGAAATACTGAAATGCCCTGTTTTTAACACATGACCAAAATTGTCCTTCATCATTATAGCTAATTTTTTAACCCATTTTTTCATTATTTTCTGATATTTTGTTTTTTTAACCGATTAAGCGATTTCAAATAAATTTTTGGGTTAGTTTCCAATATTGCAATTTTTCGCGAATTTTAGCCATGTTCGTGATAGACGTGATTTTTACTGTAAGATCTGTAATATTTTAATAAATATTAGACTTTGCTATCTTGCCACTGTTAGCAAATTTTTGCGAATTTCCGCTAATATAGCAATTTCTAACGAGTTTTTGCCCTTACAGTTTTAAGGACTTTTTATCAATTTTATGACTCGTTTGAAATAATAAAAATGTTCGCAATTTTTCGCTGTTTTTGCAAACTTTTCCGAATTTTTGCTATTTTCGCATAGTTTTGTTCCTCTTTGAGGCAATCGCCACCGTTATTAAAAAAACCATATATAAACCCCATTTATAAACATCATATATCACCTTTTTACAGGACACTAATAACACTCTCGATGTATTCGGGGCGGGAAGTGCAATGCCTTAAGCCATAAGTAAGGGTGAATGTTTTAGAATAGAACGTGCTTCCCTTTCAGAGAGCAAAACATTTTCAAAAAAGGAACACAAAATTCCATTTTCTAAATAAAATATCACATTTTTTTGTACAAAAGAAAACACCATCATATATTTCCCACTAAGGGCTAAAAATTCAGAACAAGTTAAAATCTCTTTTTGGTTGAAAATGTGTTTAAACCAACAAATCAATAAGGGTATTCATTTCAAAGTTTTTTGGGTTGGAAAAATGGAAAAAAGAAAAATTACACTCTTATTGACGTGAACGGATTTTTTTTTATTTTTTTTTTGTAAAAAGTACAAACTGTCAAAAAAAATCTGCCAAATAATTCGTGGAAATAACTGATATTTTCAATATGCCAAATAGGTGTAAAAAGTGAATTAATTAATGTATTTAATTGTCACATCATTAACTAAAATTGATAATATTTACGAAAATAAGGGCATGTAAAGATACATTTTCATAAAAACAATTCAATATAAACTTTGAAATATTAAAATAGCAAAAAAGTTAAAAAAAAACTCGGTGAAAAATCATTTGTATTCAAAAATGAATGGGACACTGATTTATAGTTGTTGAGTTTAAACTAAATATAAATTCAAGTTTAGTTCAACTAAGCCAGCGTTTAAGCCATCCGTGATTTATTAGCCGTAAGAATCGAATTTTTCCAACCAAATTGTAAAAAAAAATTCAATATCTATAGTTTCTCAAAATAACTATTTAACCAAGCTTGTGTTCAATTATGTGTTTGTTTAACTTAAATCGAAAGAAGTGCGTTAAATCAGGAGACAATTACTTCGATTTACCGCTCAAAATGGATCTTTTCTACTAAAATTTTAAAAAAACTACATTCTTGCACATTTTAAAATTTAAATGTAATTAAATATGATAAGCCTGTCTTTTATTAGCAAGTTAGTCTGTGATTACTGTGTGCCGGTTCACTCACGTCAAGTTTGACTCTTCAAGTCTTGATCTTTTAGGAGAGAAGGGAAAAGAGAATGCCATTTATTTTCCCCTCTCTCCTAAAAGCTCTAGACTTGACGTGTGCAAACCGGCTCTTTTCCAAAAAATTGTCAAAATGACGGACAGCGATGCCACCTAGCATCGTTGCCATAATATTAAAAGCAATCAAAAAATTATATTTCGCTTGACAAAATTGTTTCATGTATTTTTGGACACATTGACATGCATAGATAATATACTATAAGAGTTTTTTAGACAATTTCTACGCAAATAAATACCTTCAAATCTCATTTTCTTTTAGTGTTCAAACAGAATTGAGTCTTCAACTTCAGGCAAAAATGGAGGTGTTGAGCTGGCGGTCCACACCAAGTCTTTTCGCTGTCTACGCAGCTGTCGAAAAAGTAGAATCTGTGTAGTTATATGAAACAAGTTACATACATGCATAACTCGCTGATTGAGGTGTTTAATGCGAAAAGAAGGTTTACTTTCTACTTTTGTAAGCATCTCAAGCAGCGTTCAAACAATTTAGCTGATTTTGACATATGAAATTTATTTTTTACTTGTGGCGATGCCGCACAAAAAACAATTTGCATGTAACTTGAAACGTAGAACGCAAATAAGGTAAAAACATCATGCATCCAAATCCCCCATACACAGAAAAAATTTTTGCAAAAAATTATTCAATTAAATAATAAATTGGTGTACATTAATTATTCAATTAATTTTTTGTTTGCTGCAATTAATTTTTTTAATCAAAACCCATAAAATTAAATGTTTGTGTATATGTGGTGTATTTTTTGTATATACAATTAATTTTTTAATTGACTAAATTTGTGTCCCATGACTCGAAAATACAAATCCGTTAATTGATATGATCAATTCCTTTGCAGGGGCAAAATTAGTTAAATATTTAATTGTCTGAACGAATTGTTTAATTGAAGTCGATTTTCTATTTTTTCTGTGTATACATGCTTATGTATACATATGTATGTATGTTATCTTTATATTTGCGTAAATAATTATAAGCAAACAATGTTCATATTAAAACAACAAAAGCAGCAACAATGTTTATTATTCTTTACTACTGTATTTTTATTATAACAATTTTTCTCTTTAACTCCTTGTTGTTAATTAGCACGTAAAAATAAAACTGAATTAAAATCAACATGAGCTTGAACGTTTTCTTAACACGTTTTATGCATTTCCAAGCTTAAGGATTACTAACGAAACAATACAAACAAAAAATTGCATTAATCTCTTTTAGTTAAAAAATGGCGCATGTTTTTTTGGAGCTTTATGCTCTAAACACATAGACCACAGCAAGCTACAGGCTACAATATGTCAAAAATAAAATACACACGTTTATACGAAGACGATTATTTTGAAGCCAACACAGCTACAGGCTACAAGACGACGATTGTGGCTGTCGCCAACTTTAGAATAATTTCTTATTTTAAAGGCGGCAATGAGAAGATTGGTGCTGCCAACATAATAAAAAATGTGAAATAAATAAGTGCTTTAATATATTTTATAAAAGGTTAGGAAAATATCAACATTCTTGAAAATTAAAAAGAAACATGAGGTAGTAGCCATTTTTAACAAAAATTTATCAGTGAAAAAGTGTTGGTAATATAATTAAAAATGCAAAATGCAAACATTTTTTTTTGTTAAACATAAAAGAACCAGCTTAAAACAAAATATAAATTCGATTCTGTACCAAATTTGTATTTATGTATACATATAACTTTTTAGTATACTTAAATAAGTTCTAAAGAAAGAGGTAATTACAGTACTAGTTACTTTATCCATATCTCTTTAGTATAAACTGTATTTTAGCAATATGAGTATCATTGAAAAATGTTTCAAAATGCCTTTGACATGGTGTTCAAAACGTACCGATACTATAAAAGAGACAATTACAAGAATTAATACTTCTTGCATTGACTGGGTTTTTATACAAAATTGGCTTTATTATTAAATTATGTCGATATAACAATAATTATATAAACATCATATAACTTATGGCGATTTCTCAGAAAAGAAATCGCCATTAGAGAACACTTCAAACTTTCGGATTATTATTAGGGCTTTACTTAATAATTATGTCCATATTACAATAACTAAATATGTAACAAATACATAAATTATTACCAAACATATATTTTAAGTTAAACTTTTATATAAATTGAGTAATTATCTAAAATAAAAGTTTTTAACCCCCTTATTCATAAACGATTATTAATTTTAGCAAACGTATATTAAGGAATATTGTCATAGAAAATTAGTTTTATTAGGTATAAAATATTTTTATGAATACAAGCATAAATGTTTGTCATTTTATGTGATGGAGTTTCTAAAACATAGCATATAAAGGCTTGAACTGTTTTCTATAACATGCATAAATAAAGTTATATCGACAAATTTGTAACATAAACTCCACTTTGTACTTTCCAATGATACCAATACTGTTACGATGAAATTTTTACCTAAAAAATATAAATAAAATATTGTGAAACTTCTAATTCCTAAAGCACGTGCATTTGCGCAAAAAATATGTGTATACATTAGTGATATTAGCATTTTTTATTTTAAAAGCAGTTTGTATACATTTTGTATTAAACCTTTGTTAAAATAATTGAAAGAGTTTTTTAGTAAATTTATTATTTTAACGTTATAAAATATATTATAAATAAGTATAAAATATAAATACTTAATAATAATACAGGCTTTAATAAAATTTATGTAAAAGTCATAATTGTGCATGTTGTTCAATTTTATAAAAGTAAACAAATAAAAATTTATAGTGGCACCACTGAAATATAAAAACATACTGCACAAAAACAGCTGTTTATATTATTTGAATTGTAACTGCCGTCTTTAAAATAATTCAGTAGCTGACTACACGGCTCCATATGCAACCAGCAGCATTTGTAGTCGTGTGTTCGTGTAGCCTGCTGTGGTCTATGTGTTTAGAGCATTAAGAGATTAAAATAGAGTAGCATTAAGAGAAATTAAAATTAATTAACCAGGAATGGGGAATTTAATAATTAAGAATTATTTTCTTTTAAAATGTTTTTTAAAAAATAAAAAAAATCTTGCTTAGAAGACGTACAATGTGCAACATTAAAAACCCATTCAAAGAGAGGCGTGTGTTTTTGCATCGGTTTGTAAGCAACAAATGATAAAAGGATTTTTATAACTATTTGAAAGTAAATCAAAATTTTCAATATTTTTAATCAGGCTTAAGTTTATCAAATTTAATTTTTATTTAACTATTTTTTATGAAGAAAGGAAATTGTTAAAGTTAAGGCACGAGCTCTATGTGGACATTTGTCCTTCAAGCTGTGCTGAAAAAGGTCAACAAGAAAAAGAAAGACAAACATGAAAAAACAAAACTGTACTTTGGACTTCAAGAAGAATTCTTGACAAAAAGTACGAAAAAACAGAGGTAAGGGAAAAACATGTAAAATCAATTAAAAATGGATAAGCATTCAAAAAAGCCAATTTCGTTTTACCAAAGGTTAATATACAATTTGATTTAAGGATTGATAGTTGACTATTGACGTCAGCAGTCGTCGATGGCTGCGAGTGTAAGACGGCAAATCCCTCCGAGGAGATCGAGTGGTAGCGATCGAAACATGTCAGGGTAACCAGCTGCCTGGGTTCGAATCTCAGGTCAGTCAAGAATGAAGGATTATCAATAACAATTTTAATTATTTTTCATGTTGTAAAAATTCCTTTCTTCATAAAACATAATTTAATGAAAATTAAATTTGATGAACTTAAGCCTGATTAAAAATATTTAATATAAGGATTAAAAACCATAAATAGTTCAACAAAATTACCACATACTAATTATTGTAAATCGAAATATTTAAAGCGAGTCAAAGGAGTAAAATCAACACCAGCCCCGGTAGGCTGTTTGGTAGTCAGCTAGTCTATCAGTGCAAGGGTTGCGGGTTCGATTCCCACCAGAGATTTTGATCTCTTTTACTACAACGGACTGAAGGTTTATTGTACTATTTCTCTGTAAATACCCAACAAACCAAAACGATATAAAAAGAACTTTTAGCAAGCTTACAAACATACACCTTAAGGTTAGAAAAGTGTTGTGATTACTATTATTTAATAATGAAAACAGATCCCTTGCGATAATATTACATTTCTATAATATAATGTAAGCTTATAAGTCTAACTATAGAATAAGCTAACAGAAAAATACTTTTCTAATCTATAATGAGATTAAATTCTTTACGAACACTGTTTTAATTTATGTATATGGCATACCTTTTTATAAAAAGTTTTTTACTTATTAACCATGATACAAATACAGAAGGTAGTTCCACTCTCTCTTTTTATCGCCATATTAACGTTCTGACGTTTATGGGAATTATCAAAATTTATGCTACCATATTTTATTAAATAATCCAATTTTTCTGTTTTTGTTTTATTTATTTTTTGAAGTTTTAAAAAAATTGAATAGCAATCAAGGCGAATTTATTACAGGTGGTCTTAAAAGCCCTGCTGATAACTTTTTTTTAGCTAAAATCACTGTTGGATGTCAAAATTTTGTTTATTCTTTTTTATTATCTTTGTTTCTGTTTTGTTTTATTTCTGTTTTTGACATTGTACAATGATTTTACAAAAACAAATTGCTTGTGGTTTTTGTACGAGTTGTACTTGTTGTAGTACCGAGATTACCTGGGATGAATTCGCCTTGATAGCAATATTCAATTAATTCACAAAAGATAAAAGAAAATTTATATTTATTACAAAACTTTTGATATTTCTGTGAATAAATCAGACAAAAAACTAAAAAAATAAATTTTAATAAGATTAAAAAACTGCAATTTCAAGAAATGTGGGTTTATAAATGTCAGCCGCCGATTAATATATTTTACAAAATTGTGAAGCTCGAAACTTCGCAAGTCCGTTTTAATGCTAAAAAGTTTGTGCTAATGTGTGTAATATATAAAAATATTGGCTCTAGAGTCTAGACCAGTTAAATGTGCGAGCTATTACAAGAGAGCTTTTGTGCTTTCACACCGACGAGAGGACTACAGCCAATCGGATCGGGGTGCTTTAAAATCTATTTACCGCAAATTTCAAAGTATGTGTGTTTGAACGTAACTGCTCTAGACCCGTAATCACTTTCAGAATCGATCTAGCGACGTCCGGCTGGCTATCTGTCCATGTAAACATTGTGCGAATAATTGTGACGCACAAAGTACACAATTTTGGAGATAATATTTTTTTTTCGTATATACATAAATTTTAACTGACACAAGCCTTACAAATTATGAAAAACTGTTTTTAATTTCAATATAAATCATCCTTCCAAATTGTATGCAAATCGGTGCTTATTTGATTAAAGGTTTCACAAAAACCACTATCGAAATTGCATAGCTTTTAAGTCTATGTATTGGGATGTATAATGGTAGTGATAAACTATTTGGACATGAGAACTTTTGTAAAAGCTAAAATAGTATGCGAGTAGGTTTTGAATTACCCATAGGTTTCTACAAAATCCCGCTTCATAAACCAACTTTTTGACGAAAAAATCTCATATAGATGGCACAAAGAACTCTTCACCCATATTGTGGTTAGCGAATTATAAATACGCCTGCGTTTTTTTGGTAAAGTTTTGGTAAAGGATTAAAGAGAACCTGAACTTATTTACATTACCAAACAGTCGCAGGCGTATTTTGAATTAGCAAACCACGATAAGGGTGCTTATTTAAATCATAATTAATTTTGTTTAGTTAGGTCCATTATTGCCCAATAGGATGCACTCTCAAACCTTTATGTGTCACTTGTTAACTTGTTTAAAATGTATTAAGTAATAATTTAGCACAGACTTAAATCTAAAAAAGATATAAAAAATTTGTAAAAGAAATTACACATTTTAACTAATAATTTCCAAAAGAAATTTGTTATATTTTTTTATTTGTGGCAACGCTTTTTTAATTTTTACAAAAAAACTAACTTCAAATAATTCCGATAAACTTAAAAAAAATATTGTGAGAGAGAAGTAGAACTACCTTGTGTATATGATACAAATACACTACTACACTATTAACAATACAAATACACTACTACACTATTAACTACCCTGTAGTAAATTAAATAGTCAGTTGCAGAAAACACTAACTATAAATTAACTATTTTTCAAATTACTACAAATTGGTTTAATTCACATGCAGATATCAACCAAACATATTGCATAGAGGCACACGTAAAACACAAATAAAAGCAAAATAAGTAAAACAAGCATGCCATGAAGTCAAATGAAAAAAATATATAAACATTTATTAAAATAATTAAAAATTAAAACGATTCAAATCTGTTAATGTACTAGAAATTATGTAGCGTATTTATTTCAGCACCATTATACATTATAATTTAAAGCAATTTGATGCAAAATGTTCTTAAATATTATTTTCTATATAAAAATATGCATGTTTGTTCATAGGAACATATATTTCTTTGACAAAAATTATTTCAAATTTAAATAATTTATTATAAACCGACTTTACTATTAATTAACTACAAATAGGTTGAAAAATAAGTAGTTAGTAGTCAGTTTAAAAGTCATGCAAAGATGGCCAATTGACTACTGCCTATGACATGCCTATGTTAAAATAATGAGTCGGCGACAAGGAAAAAAGTCACTTAATCAACTAGATGTGGTTATTAATAAACCAGTTAGAAGTTACTTAATAATGTGTTTGACTTCCTACAGGGTACTTTTATTAATTTATTATTTACTTTTTTTAAATTGAGCACAGTTTAAAACTCTTTAAAACACTTCACTCTCTGACCAAAAGACGAATACTAAAAACTTTAACTAATAATACAAAATTTAGGCACGCGTTAAATGACGGGACATCATTCTCAAAAACACTTACAAAACAATTGCGAGAATATGTCATTTGCAATCATATTGTTTGTCATGTTGTAAGAAATCTCTTATGATAAGCTTATTCTACAACTCATTTATATTTTGCTCTGTTTTGGTCTGTTGGATAAAGCTAAAATTTAATTTGTAATTGTATTTGTTACTCTTTATTAATCAAACAAAAAAATGCTTAGATAGAAAACGTGTAACATAACAAATGGGACATCAGAAAAGCCGATACAATAGCGATTTGTGTTTTTAGTTTGTGAGCAGTTAATGATGAAGGATTTTACAATAGCTATCCCAAATGTTAATCGGAAGATTTAAAGCGAGTCAGTTTAAGGAGTAAAATCAACGATTTAAAGTTGGTTTTGCTTTAATATTTCTTAAAATGTTTTAAATCATTAAAAAAAAAACTTTGAAAATTTAAACGTAACACGCCTTAAAGCGGCCCATACACTTGCAATATTATTGTATTTGATATTCGCAATATTATTTCCATTTTTTTCCTATAAGCAATAAGTCGCACAATGGTTTCAGTTTTAATATTGCTCAACTTTCATTCAATAAAAAGGTGAACATAACCTAAAGGAATAACATAAACAGCATTGTACAATGTTGACAACACATTTCACTTTCTTTTCGTTGTGCAATAAAAATAAAAGGTATTTCGATTGTTGCCAGTATATTGCGCCACCTTCGAATATCACATGCACGTTGGCGATATATGTATATATAGTTGTACAATACGTAAAATTAAACAATTTTATTGCAAGTGTGTGAGCCGCTTAAGAAGTTGTTAAAATTACTTATCCACTTTTTTCACAGCGCCTGCTTGAATTTGTTTTAAACATTTTCAACTAAAAAAAATATGTCATCAGCCGGTTGGGGTGTTTGTCTGACAACACACAAAAACAACATTAAAAGGTAACCCAATTTGTAAAGAAATGACAGCAAAAAGTTATTTGTGACCCTTGAAGAAAAGAGCAAGAACACACACACCCACGCACAAATAGAAAACGAAAGTAATTTGTTATTTAGGAAATAGATAAATATAAGAAATTGAAAAAAGGAAGACTAAAATACTTAAAGAAAGATTTATTATAAAATTACAAGTGTTCAAGTTTTACGTAAATATTTCGTTAATAATTTTCTGTTTATCTATTTTCTTTAATTATTTTTAAAGTGCCAAAATTCAAATGAAAAGGAAACGAGGGATATTGAAACGTAAATAAAAATTTCGTGTAGTGTAAATGAAGGTATTTTAGCTTTAAGGTTTCGTTAAATACCCAATAAGCAATTTTGCTGGTAATCAAGTGCAAAACAATTGGTATTTAAGTTTAAATTTCAAGTTTAAAGGGTTAGGATATACTTTTGTTACACTTTATTTCAATAGCATTCTCAAGTAAAATTGGAATTTGAAATCAAGTGAATATTAGTTAAATATTTTGAAACTTGAATAGCATTTAAAAATACGTTTGAACTGAAGTTTGTATCCAGTTAAATTTTTAGGACTTGAAATTTTATTGGGTAAAAAATCTTTGCTTGAACTTTTGTATTGAAATCAGGGATGATAAATGAGAAAACCAATATCGTACTGCAGAACTTTTAAGATCGTACTTTTTCGACCCCAATAGTACTAAATCATTTTTCATCATTTTTTGTATAAAAGAAAAAGTCTCTTGTTTCGGTTAGACTTGAAATCGTTGGCACATATTTGTGGTCTATTTCGTTCCTTTGTTTTTATAATATGTTGGCATGCAAATTTTGTTTCCACATTCGCCGAAGGGTTTGGAATGGAAAATATTCATTTGGTGATTTTACTAAGCGCTGGAAACCACAGAATTCTAACAGAACACAAATTTATTAAGTTGAGAATTGTTTGCTAAACTGTTGTAAAAATTAAATTTTAAGTTTACCACATCACGAGTAAAAATAACATTATAAAACAAAACAATATTACTAAATAATTTTTTTCTGCACAAAACAAACGTTTGTTGAACTAATGCATTTGTTTAACGTGGTTTGTGTTTTGTTATTTTTGTTTTGATCACACGCCATTTGTGTTGATTGGTGCGGCCTGTTTTTACACATTGCCACTTCACTACCAAAAAAAGCTCTCTGTCTTTTTAATCGAAAGCAGCCTTCGATTGCGCTTCATTTGACAAAACAAAAAAATTTTCATGTGGAAATGCAAGTGCAAGTTCGAAAAACTCAATACCCTCACACGTTTTTACTAACATTCACACAATTTTTGTACATTCAGCCAATCGGATATTTTCTCGATTTTTCGTGGGTTTTTCATGTGTGTTTCTTTATTTTCTTAAAATCAGTTTGTTACATGAATAATTTTTATATATTTTATTTTTTTAGCAATTGTTTTTTATGTTTTTTTTTTATTGTTTTAGTAAATAAATTGAAAACCCCCGTTAATTCGTATTTATTTTATTTGACTCCGTTAAATCGCAACCCCACTAAATCGAAAACCCCTATAATTCGTAAGAAATGACCGGTTCCCTGCGATTACGAATTTTCGGGAATCAACTGTACTTTTTATTTGCTGTTTCAAATTACAAAGATGTAATTAATCCTTGTTCAGACTGAGTAATTAAATTTGGATAGATATTTTAAATGTAAAAATATTCAAAAATGTTTAGCCGTGTTTTGTAAGCCGCATTCGAGTGAAATTAATATTTAACAAATTTCAAAAACTTTTCTGTGTTGAAAGTTCGAAAAAAAATATTTCCCTTTTCATACCTTACACTTTGAGGACCACTTATAGTTATTAACTTTTAAAATCAGGAAAGCTACATTTTAAAAAAATTAATTTAAAATCTCCATCGATTTAAAATTCCAGAACATGGCCGTATATTTTGAAATCGATTGCTATATATTTTTCTAAATAAACTGCATAAAAAATTTAATAAATGTGTTTTGAAGGTTTATCGAAGATTTTTAAAATCTTGAAGCAGATTTTTTGATGAAAAATTATGGATTTTTGCTGATTTTACATCTTAAAGTTCTGGCAACACTGACTCTGGTGCCACGGGATCAATAGCAGGCACTTGTCCGACTTTTAGTTGAGGCTTCTGTTCGTATGCTTTTTCAGGATAATTGTCCTTGCGGGAGCCTTCCTTTTTGGATGGAAAAATTAATTTTTCCATGTTGGCAACAGAAGGGAACTTTCATGGCAAAGGGTTACTTTCGGGGATCACGTGGTGGCTGCGGCTTATACCCAAAACCGAGGGAAAGGAGACTTCCACATGGAAGGCTAATTTTTCAACATTGTAAGAAAGTTTAGCCTGTGTCTGTTTTCCCTATGTGCTGTTTCTATTCAACAGATGCTTCTAGAATTTTATATAGCAGTGGGGGTAAGATAGCTCAGGCTCCCAAAGAAGGGGCGATTGTATAATTTGTGTGGACTAAACACCCAAAATTGCTACATATGTGCGAAGTACCCGTGCACACATGTGGCATTTGGTAAATGCATAAATGGTCACCCAGGGGCTAAGATGCACCATGATTCCACATTTTTATCAAAAACTTAAAATCTGGCTGAATTACAAATGCAAACTATTTTGGACAGCACGCGATATTAACATGTTACACCCAGATCCCCATAATATCTAAGATCTTCAGAAAACCACTTTCATCATACACACGGACCAAAAAACCGACGGAAGGATAGACTGACATCGTTAAATCAACTCCGCTACTTATAACGATCCAGAATTTAATTATATTTATTAGGGGCAAAAATTATTATTGTAAAAATTACAAACACCACCTGTGGTTAATAATATAATTTTTTTTTTTATTTATCGGAATCTTTAATTGTCAAATAACGGGCCGATGTTGAATGTGAACCACAACTTGACGTCAAGTTTTTTTCTGCATTTCATTTAACATTTCTCAATTTCAGAATAAGTCAATTTGAATCATCGAGCAACGCGTTGAAGTTATTCAGGCTTATTATGAAAATGGGCGTTCACATCAAAATGCATATCGTGCACTTCGTGATTTTTTCGGCCAATTTAATCGTCCAAATGTGCGTACAATCGGAAAAATCGTGGCAAAAATTTGAGCAAACCGGGTCTGTAGGAGATGTTAAAACACCAGTGTATACTCGTACACCTCGTACTGCATATAATATTGCTGCTGTTCGCGATAGTGTGGCTGAAGAGCTGTCCACCTCAACTCGTCATCGTGCCCAACAATTGCACCTCTCACACTCGACGTTGATGAACATTATGCACAAAGACTTGCATTAACCCGCTTACAAGGTGCAATTGGCTAAAGAACTTAAGTCTCTCAATGGCCAGAATGGTGACATGAAATGGCAACAGTGGATGATCAATGTTCGAAGAAAATCATCTTTAGTATTGAGACGCTTTTTTACCTCGGAATGCACCCATAAAGCGTGACTGTTTGGTGCGGTTTATGGGCTGGTCAGGCAGTAACTATGAATGTTGTTCGCTATCGTGAGACGATAACGAACTTCTTATGGCCCGAATTTAAAGCTATGGAAGTGATAGATATGTTGTGCTACTTCCCACACAGCTAACGAAACAATGGCTCTTTTGCGCGACAAATTCAATGGCCGTGTTATATCACGTGGTTGCGATGCCTATTGGCCGCCAAGATCATGTGATTTGACACCGTTGAACTTCTTTCTTTCCTTAAAATTTAACCACCCATTAGAATCAAGCTTTTTCGCTTGAATGTCAAGTTTGTTGCCGATTTCGATCTGGAAAGCCTAATTTATCTACACTCTTTTGCCGACTCTTTTGCTCATTTACTATTAGAAGACGTATGAATGATGACATCAACAAATATCACTCATACGCATGTTGTTTATGTTGGTGAAACGGGTTTATTTGAATGTTACTACGTTTATACGTAGACTATTCGCAAATAAAAATTATTTGCGATTAACTAACTTACTGTTTATATGCCCTTTTTTGTTACTGAAAATTCTTATTTTTATGTGATGCCGGATGGAAAATTTATGCATTTGGTAGCACTGTATGTATAAAAACTTTTTATTTCTTAATGAATAATAAAAAAAATAAAATTTTTTGTGTATTTGTGAATTTTATTTCCACAATTTTGAATTAATTTTACTTTTGTTGTCGTATAAATGTGCCACATCGAAATAAAAACGTAAAACGGTTAAAAGTGTGGCAATGCTTTAAATCTTATTTGCAAATAGTGTCGTTAATCAGGAATTGTTTTCGTGATTTAGCTATTCGCAAATAAAAATTTAATTCACTGTTTATGCGGCAATTTTCTATACTTGCAATATTTTTATTTGCGAATAAGTGGTGCGTATAAACGTAGTATGTATCAAGTTGTGTTTGTATTTTTTTGTTTGTTTTTTTTTTTAAATAAAAAGTGAAAAACATTGTAAATATGTACCTTGTCCCATGGATGAACCTTCAACCAGGAGCCATAGAGAAACGACTCGAGTAGAAACTTTCGCCGAAAGACTTAAATAACAGTTTCTCTTCAAATTTTGTAAAAGTAAACTAAATAATCACATTTGCTACACAACATAATCATAGAGTTGGCTTTTTTCGTTCTCTTTCTATTCTAGTCGTTTTCTATGCCTGGCTTAAACGGCAGTATGTAGGAAAAAATACAAAAAAAATTCTAAAAAAAATCAGAAAAAAAATTTAATTTGCTAAACATAAAAATATTTTACAAACTTTAAACTTGAACTTTTTTTCTTCATTGCCGTTGTTTAACAACTTGTCACTCTTTTACTTCTCTGTCTCTCCATTGTTCAATGTAACAAAATGTAATATTTTTAACGAGATCTCAAAGTATTTATTTTATTTATTCACATTTTTTTATTGAAGAATCTTTGAAGTTCATTTTCATATTTAGTTAACTGTCTTTTTCAGTTAAAATATTTGCTCATTGCTGTCTTTGATGATGGTGAATATTTAAATTAATGATTTTTAGTAAAAGAAAACAAATCTTAAATTAAGTTTTTTAATTAAGAAAACATGGTTACAATTTACTTCTTAATGCGCACGTAAGCATAAACTAATTTATACTACCAGTGTACATACATTCACATACAAACATATAAACAAATAAAATATTTGAAATGTTTCATTTTATTTTATGGACCCTTTTTTGCATTTAAATATTTTACTAATCATAATGTAATCGACCCATATCAATCAACACTTTACTGATTCATGTTATTTTATTGGCAAAATTTGTTCCTTTGCTATCCTCTTTCCATTTTAATACCTCCCTCCTCTTTCTATTTTGACGCAGAGAGTTTATAAAAAAAACATTGTGGAAGCGAAAAAAATTATAAGGCCCGTTTCGTGTATTACCAACCGCCAACATAAGAAAATGTTGCCTCTCTTTTACAAAAAAAAAAAAAAATCAGTAGTTTTTTAACAATTAAAAAAATTTTTTAATAGTTCAACATTAATTTTAATTTTGATATTTTTAGTTAGGCTTGAGTTCATCAAATTTAACTTTCATTAAATTATTTTTACTGAAGAAATGAATTTTACACCTTGGAATTTTATTAAAATTTATTGATAATTTTCTGTATTTCTCGCATCGTGAAGTTATCCGCATGAAACCAGTGAATCGGGACAGAAACAGTGCAAAATGAAACAAAAAATGGTTTTTCTCACACAAGTGTTTCTGTTTCTTTCCGTTTCAAGAATTATCTGTCATTTAAATAATTTTCCAACAATTATTGGAAGGATGTGAGAAAAAGTGTTTCTGTAACAATATTTTGCGAAAATTTATGAATAGAGCGGATTCAACGCTTTGCAATTGGAAACCTCGTTTTTGACAGCTCGTTTTATGGTGAAGTTTTAGCTATTATTGGTCAATCTAGCGATTTTAACTCTATTTTTATTTATAATTTGTGGGTTTTATTAAACAAGAAATCAATCACTACTACTTGTGACACAACATTATAAGATTAAAAAATGAACGTGTTAGAAAATTTAATGTTTTATTCAGACTTTGGAGACAGAAAAAAATCGTCACTTTTTTGAAAAAAATCAGCAAATCGGCACTTTTCTAATTTCGGAATAAAAAATCGTAAAAATTACGATAAATCGTCAAATCTGGCAGCCCTGTGTTTGGGCTTTACCGATTATAATTTTAGTATTGATTTTTTTTAAATGTAAATGTTAAATAATTTGTTTTTAAATGAGCAATTTTTTGGGGCATATTTTCAAAAATATTTTCGAGTTTTTGGTGGGTATTTAATGCGCATAAAAAGCATTTTTAGAGCATATTTCTGGTTTCACTGGTGATGAGATTTGAAAAAAATTACCAAGCCAAAGGCTTGCTGAACGACTTCTTCTGAACTCTTATGTCTGAAACATATTTCAAATTGTATTGCTTAAAATTGCCATTGATTGTTGCTTATTATATATGAACATATGTATATGTTAGTACTTTTCCATTTTATTCTTCACAAAAAATTTCCCGGAAATAAAAGAAAATTTTCTGAGGAAACAGTCTGTCAGACACCTCTGTTCGCTTGTTATTATATTTTTATATTAATATTGTTTACTTACCCTGTTACACAACGCTTGTTTTACTTTTGTTGTACTGACATCGTTTGTTTACAGAAGAACTTACAATCATAAGAACTCATGACCGATATGGCTTCGCAATTATTTTACTTTAAAAATTTGATGTACTATTTAACTAAATCATTTTAACAAATAGAAAATGGGAATTTGTTACACAAAACAAGCACATCGTTTTTTAAAGAAAAGTAAAAACTAATTTTTGGAAGTCAAATTAAATAAAATAACTGAATATTCCATTGTTTTTTACGGATTATTCAGTTAATTTTTTGATAGTTTATTTATATAAAATAACTGAAAATTCATTTGTTTTACGGAAGATTTGACAGTAAAAATTAAATGAACTTTTCGTTACTTTAAAGTACATTTTCAATTAATTTACATAAAGAAGAATTTAACTTAATCAACGGACAATATTAACTGCCGTATTAATATGCCCTTAGTTTTTTATATAACTGTTCGAATCAGTTAAAAATAAATTTGCTTGGAATTTTAAATGTTTATTTATTTAAAAATGACTGAACGGAATACTTCTTAAACAAACTACAGTCCGTTACTGTAATAATATTGTGAGTGTAGAATAAGTACAAGGTATAGTCATTAGAAATTTTGTTCTCAATTTCAAAACCCATAAAACGCCAAACAAAAGAATATATGAAAAAAAAAAATCAAATAAATAATTTTGTCATTACATGGGTTTTCTGATCGATTTCGAAGATATATCGGGGGAAATTTATGTAAAGATATGTCTAATATGATTCCGACGGAATTTTTACAGATGTGTCTAACGAGACTTATTACTTTTTGAGAAAATAATGACAATTTTCATTAAGTTAAAAATAATTTTAATTTTTTTTTTATTGTTTCAAGATAAAAAGATTGAAAAAAAGGTACGTACGTGTAAAATTTATAATTACATATATACTTTTAATTATTTTGCAATAAAAGGAATTCATTCAGCTATCAGTTAAAAAACAATAAGAATCTCGGCTAGCTACCTAGCCAGCAAAATACTACGACATTGTCTGAATCAGACATTTCGTGCAAATGTCTAACTTCATTCTTAGAGACTTCGTTCAGATTTCTGTCAGACATTGAATATACTTACAGTCTGGCCGATTTCTGATCGATTTCGCATGGATATATCGGGAGGAATTTATGTACAGATATGTCCTACAGAATTCCGACGGAATTCATTCAGATTTGTCTAACGAGACTTATTATTTTTTTAAAATAATGACAATTGTCATTCTGTTGGAAATAATTTTAATTTTATTTTATTTGTTCAAGATAAAAAGCATAAAAAAGGTACGTACGTGTAAAATTTATAATTATGTGCATATTTTGCAATAAAATTATTTCTTTCAGCTATCAGTTCGAAAGCAAAACAAATCTCGGCTAACACATCAGAACTTCCCATGCCTTTTTCATTAGATTTCTGTTAGATATCTTTCAGAAATGCCGACAAAAACCAAATTTCCCAAGACATGCCGGTCAGAATTCGTGTCAACCATTGCATACGTTTTTGGGTCAGAAATCTGACAGAATTCGTATACGATTCCGACTTTTTTGCCGACGTTTCTCTCAGATATCTGAACGACGTCGGATTATTTTGCTGGCTGGGTCATCATTAATTATATTTCTGTCACATACATACATATGTACATACATACATATCTATCAGAAATGTCGGCAATAAAAAACCAGAATTTGCCACGACATGTCTGTCAGAGTTCGTGTCAACCGCTTCATACGTTTTTAAGTCAATAATCTGACAGAATTCTTACACGATTCCGACTTTTTTATTGACGTTTCTCTCAGATATCTGGAAGACGTCGGACTATTTTGCTGGCTGGTTATGTATTTATAAACACATGTAGTAAAAAAAAATATAGAAAACATAACTACGGGATTTTTAAAACAGTTTCAGTCTGCCAAACCAAACACTTCCGAACATGTCAACTGTCGATGTTCCTTGTTATGTACAAACTTTCGTATTTTGCTTTTGCCTTGACTGCGACTGTCTTCATTTAATGAATCAGAAGTTAAGACAACAGTTTATTCGTGTCCAATGACAAATGAAGAAGTCGAAGTTACAGCACAATCTTATGAATTTTACTATCTCAACTGCAAAAATAGCAGTAACTGGAAAAAGTTTTTATCATTTACCGTATTCACAAAACCCCTTGTATCAATTGTATGTTGTATTATAAAACATAGTTCACTATTGGTAACTGGAAAAAGTTTTTATCATTATGTTTCATTTAGAGGGGTTTTTTATTTTTTTCGAATTATCATATTCGGAAACTTGTTGTCCAACATATCAAGCAAAATAGGAATCGATTTTGGGGTAAATGTAAAAAAAATGCGAAAATCTGCGAATTCTAGTTGGTTGTTTTCCTTTTTTAATTTTTTACATTAAATAACATATTTTTCTTTTATAGCACTGTACGACAAATTTTAACTTTTGGCCTTACCCATTATCAAACTTACCAGATTCTAAAAATATAGTTAAAAAAAGTATATACTTATTTCTCGTTTTTACGCGCAATTCAATTTTTAATGTGAATCCACCTGTCTATCATTTGGGTAAGTTTCGATTACACCCACACCCGTTGATGGAGATGCCAGATTGTTTGCTTAAATACATCGCACTGTTCTCAGATGTAATGTGTAAAAATTAGAAAAAACGGTCCACGGGTTGAAAGATTATGATTACATTTCTTAAATTTTAATTAGTGTTTTCAATACGGCATTTCCCGGGACAAAAATCCCGGGAAATTTTTGCGGGAATTCCTCGGATTTTTCTTATTTCATTATGGCTACTTAGCTGCGCATATACTTGTTAATAAGTTGTGTCATGAAATAGATCTTAGCCGATTGGCTTTGATTCAATTTTGTTCTCTTTTGTTTGGTTTAAATCACTTTAGTATAGCACAACTGCTTCTAATCGTTGTAAAATGAAATTTTGCCCATGTGCACTTTTGGAACATGAAGATCTTAAGGAGCCATGAAGCACTTTTTCCTTTTTTCCACAGAAATAAAAAAGTTGAATGCATTTAAAAACTTATTTAATTGACCTCAGGAAATGTTATTTGTTTAAATAAATTAAAATAAATAATATGTTGTGTTATAATTAAATCATTTGGTTTGAACTATTTTATATAGAAACATAATATTTATTCAACGTAACATACAAAAAATATTCAATTAAAATAGTTTCCTTTTTTTCTATCTTTTTAAAAAATAAAACAAACACAACTAGATTAGGAATTTTCATTGAACTCAAAGTATAAAATTATTATTAAAGTATTTCCAACATTTTGCATCGGTTTGTATTGAGCGGGAATTCCTGGGATGCCGGGAAATTGAAAATAAATCCCGCTTTCCCGGGAAATGAAAAAGTCTCGGAAATAAAAAACTCTAATTTAAATACAATTTCATATATTATTATTATCATTATTATAATTATAAAGCAACATGGATCTTGTGCATAATCGGTGTAACATTAAATTTTAAGAAGAATTCCAATGTTACCAGCATATTACAAATATTACTCTATTAAACAGATTTTTGTAACAAAAATTATAAAAATTTGACTAAAAGTGTATTAAAAACAACTTCAAAATTCTTTCGTTTTGCGTTTTCGATTTCTAGAACACCCCTGATTATGTACATGCTAAAGAAGCGAGAGCGGAAGCCTTAACCCACAATGTCAACTTGTGTAAAAATGGCCTCTGTACTCCTTCTTCCTGCTATGTACATATGTTAATACAAATACACCTACATACATTTAATATCTGTGGTCACAATTCATAACAGCCTAAGATTGTTTTTCAATATTTTCCGTACAGCAGTTTTAAGTTTGGAATCTTCACTAAAAATCAGGAGACGACTTTTTTTGGAAAATTTTGCTACAGATTTCAAAGAAACGAAATTCTTTACTTAGTTGTTAACGAAAAATAGTTGTTAATTCTCGAAGTCAAAAGATATTACCGAGAAAGACACTTAAAATCTTATGAATTGTTAAACGAAAGAAAGTCAAAAAGTTAATGTTGAGTTTAAAGAATATCGACTTAAGTTGATTTAGGCAATAATGAAAAAATAATGTTTATATATGTATGTTGTAATCCTTAATTGACTTAGGAGGTTATGCCAAAACATTCATTTAGAAAAATAACTTGAGCTTTTAGGTTTTTTAGGATTAATTGCCATCCTATAACAGACACGAAAATGAAAAAATTATAGCAAATAGATTTAAACACGCCAAATACGATGGTACTAATAACTCAATTGCGTCCTAACTCGAGTTAGGCTGTTATGGGTTGTGACCACAGATATATACACATAAAAGTTTTGGAAATTTTTTCGATTTCTTGGCACGCGTGCTTGATCAAGCAAACTCTTACTTACATCCCAGTGGAAAAAATGAATAAATAAAAGACCTTTTTAAGCAGAAACAAGCACTCCTCGCCGTATCCCATACTTTTTTATTTTTGCATAGGAGTTTCCACACTCCCTTCTTCTCACTGGAGTTCTTAAAGGCTTTCAGATGACGGACTTTTAAAAGGGAATAAAAAGAATGTTGCGGTCGATTTCAATGGTGGGTAGTTACTTATAAAACGAAAACGTGTTAAAATGCGTTAAAAAGAAAACATACATCTTAGCTTTTGTTAATTGTGCATTTTGTATAAAAATATAAGAAAACGTCATGGACGTCAATGGAATGTTCGCCTTATCAATGAACATAAGCTCTGTTCCACATGCATAACGAAACAGTCCGAACTTGCACAAAGTTACTCAAAAGCGTTCCACATAACAATTTTTGTGCAATAAAGAGAGTAATTTTTTTCATTTCCTGTACAAATTTGCACGAACTTTTTCTTTGGGTAAGTTCGGACAGGAAAAAACAATCAGCTGTTTTTGTTTTCATATGAAACTGATAAATAATTCAGGAAATTTTCAAGCAAAAGGAAAAGTTTAGTTTTAATTAAAAAACATATTAAAAAGCAAAATGTAAGGTTTTTGTGAAAAATGAAAGTGGTTAAAACGTTATTGCATACATTTTTCCCTTAATCTTTAATATAAAAAAAAACAAAATATAAAAAATTACAATGATGCAAATGTATTAGTTTTATAATGTTATGACTTTTAAGCGTCTTAAATCACTTAAATAGATCTTAATTTGAAAAGTAAGCAGCATTAGTATTTGAAGATGTTCAAAAATGGTTTTTTGCGTTCCAGCAATTTTGGGTATTTTCGGCAAATTTAGAGAGTAATTTTCATTTTACTCTCATTAGTCCGAAGTTGCCCGAGATCTTGTGGAACACACCTATAATCAAAATAAAATTCTTTCACAGCTGAAATTTTTTTATATTATCAGGTTCATCCATGAAACAAAGAAAACAAGATAGTGCATTTAAATTTAAAAAACATTTTGGGCTTTCACAAGGTAGTCATAAAGTCATATACTATATGCCTTAAAATAATAACAAGAAAAAAATATGAGTGCTATGAGCAACCCTCATAATTTAGATTTATACTGAGTAATTATGATAAAACAATAAACACAGCATAAAAAGTCTAATGTGTGGTTTATAGAACACGAGCGCAAAACTCGTCCGTTTAACTTACATTTAAAACAAAAACAAAATTTCGAAATTTAATATTATAGGACTTTTTCGTTAGAAACACAACAATTTTTTTAAACTACATATTGAAAAATTTTAGGATATTATGAAAATATAACTTGATAGCACACCTTGTGAATCCCAAAATTATTTTGTTGCGCATGTACGTCATATCAGCCCTGCAAATAATAGGACCAGTCCAAACACGCGTGTAAAGAGTAGTCCACAAAGGACCAGGACTAGTCCAAAAGTAACCCAAACGTATGGAAAAAACCTGGTCTATTTAACATTACGATGTCCTAGGAGAGGATCATATAACCCACCTTTGGACCACTAAGGAGTAGTTTTAAAACTACTCCATGGTATAGAACCCACCTTTGGACCACTAAGGAGTAGTTTTAAAACTACTCCATGGTATACTCAAGAAGATTAGTTTTGAAGTCGTTTAAAACGAAAGCACGTCGTTAAAAAACGAAGACATGTCGTCTCACTACAAACACTTTTTAACAATGACATGGTCCATGCTTACATTACATCGGACCAGTCCATGGAGTGGTCCATTTTATCAAAATGGGTCAGGTGGTCCAATTTTATTTGTTGGGAGTAAATGAGCCCAAACATGATCACAGAAACACGTATCTGTAGTAAGTATGCTGAATGTGTGTTTACATCAGGGGTTTCCATTTCTTTGCACAATTGTGCATACCACTACAAACACATATTTTTATGCTCTTCAATTCAGTCGTCGGTGTGACTTCGACAAGTTTCAGCTTACACTCAAAAATATTGTGCGGTCAAAAATGCTTTTGGTAACATCCAATGCCTTGCGTGCAATATTTAGAGTCTAAATTTTAAGACTTAAATGCAGAGTAATATAACATTTCTATTTAATTTTAACATAATTTAAATTGTTGAAAATATTTAACAGCAAAGCTAACGTAAATTTTATTAAGTAACTTTTTTTAACAATAACATTTACTGCAACGTTTAAGCTAACGATATGTGTTTTGTTTGTGAAAAAAATTCTTTGATACCTGTAAAAGGGTCCCTTTTGCTTTCTTTAAAAAGACGTACCTAAATGCTTGTAAAAATATTTTGGTTTCTGTACCAATCACTTTTCTTAAGTAAGTAGAAATATTTAAAAAACAAGTAAAAAAGTTTTGTTTTGCTACAATTTATGTGTAAATAACCTCTACAGATAAAAGCAAATGTGACAGTAGGTAAAATGTTTGGGTAAGAAGATGTGTTTTATTGATGTATTAATGAAACTTTATTGTTTCGCACTATTTTTATTGCTTACTTTTTATGCTACAATTATTTGACCGAGCCCAAAGAGTTAAGGCTCGGTATGTTTTTATTTCTGTTCTGTTACGAACCAGCTGATTTGTTTTTGTTATTAAAAAACCTGTTAAATTGATTAGTTGTTCTGTTCTGTTGCGGTTCAGAAGTTCTTCAGTTTCTAGAAACTGAGAAAATAGAAAAAGTTTTAGTCCAGTGTTTAAAAGACAATAATTTTATTTTAGACTTAGCTTTTTTGGCAGATACGACAAGTATGTTAAATGGACTTAATCTGGAATTGCAAGGAAAGGAACGCAATAAATGCGACTTGTCAAAAATCATTCACAATTTTAAAACAACTTTTTCTAATTTTTTCCCAAATTAAAATTGGTGATTTTTCCAACTTTCCAAGAACTTCACTTGTTTACAGAAATCTCGAAATCGACAAAAGATATGAATATGCCGAAATATTTGAAACACTTTTCAATAATTTTCAAGACAGGTTTCAAGATATTGTAATTTTACAACCGATATTAGATCTTTTCGAAAACCCTTTTCGTTGCGATGGCAACTACGAATTTGATATTCAATCAGAACTTATCATACTACGAAGCGAAGTAAATGCCCCAGACGAAAATAATATTGTAGAGTTCTGGAAAGATTTGGATTGCGAGTTCTATCCTGAACTAAAAAAAAATTCAGTGAGATGCCTCTCTTTATTCGGCACTACTTACCTATGCGAACAAATTTTTTCGGATATAAAATTTATTTGTTCCAAGCAACGTAATAAATTAAGTTCATCCCATTTGAAAAGCATTCTACTATTACGAAACTGCCATAAAAGTATAAATTTAGAAGATTTTATTTTGTAAGTTGTATAACACAAGGGAAAAAAATTAAAAATTTTTTGTGTTGCTAGAAAATTTGTAGCAGTTCTTTACCAATTCAATGTCGCTGATTTTAAAAATTGCACTTTTTTTCTATCAGCTGTGATTTGCGTGCAATATTTATTTTTTACGAATTTTTAAAACATAAAAATCTTTAATTTTTTACAATTGTTTGATAAGATATTTGAAACTGATTTAGAGTCAAAAAGCTTCCGAATAAAAAAAAGTGTAGTTTTAAAATTAGCGACATTGAATTGGTAAAGAATTGCTACAAATTTTTTATCAACACAAAAAATTTTTGATTTTGTACCTTTGTGTTATACAACTTATAAAATATATTACTAACATTTTATTTCGGCTGTAAATAAATGCATTTTCTCAATTTGCTTACTCTCTGGTACTCACTAATACACAACCAAAAAAATTTTGGAAATCCCTGGTTTACATTTAATGCCCCTATTGCGGTTCTCCACTTTTGTAACAGTTTGGTTGTCTTTGGTAAATTCGCATTGCCATTCTCAACTCGACTGGCAGTTGGCTTTTCAGTTGTGTATCTGGTTTTTTCGTGGTATTGCCGTTTTCAACTTTGTTAAGCTGGAGGTCCATATCACGCGTTTTCGCCTCCACGCAGTGCGTGCTTTTCTAACCTTACATGCGTTTTCCTTTTCAAGTTACATGCAACGCTTTTTATGCAGCAGCAGCACAAGTAAAAATTAAATTTAATTTGTCAAAATTGTTACGAACCGTTTGGTCTGGCGAGGTTTCCCACTAGCTCTTGTGCATTTTTCCTCGGGGGGTTCCAACCCTCCTCACCAGCCACGCATTCGAACACGAAAGAAATATGAAAACAAACAAAACTGACAACTACACAACAATCTACCACCACATAAAGAATTTTGAGACTGATGTTGGCCTCATTTTTGCCCTCCCAACCATGTCATGAATGCATCCGCATAAATTCTGTCACATGACCCAAAATCCACTTGACCTCTCTCTCCACTTACCACTCCATCATAACCTGTACCATTCTAAATCAAAAACCTAGCTTTTCAAATTAAAATTTACATTATTTATTATAAACAAAATTTTAATAATTAACAATAATAATATTTACAAAAAAAATATAAAATAATATTGAAAAACACAAAACTAAGACATTATACACATATACTTTATTCCTCAATCTCAATCTGAATCTCAATTTATCTTTCTTTCACTTTGCCTTAACTCTTAAATTTATTTATATATATAACTTTAACTCTTTTCTTTCAATTCTCTTATATTTCTTTTATAATTTAAAAAAAAAAGTTTCCTTTATGTTTTCATCTACCTATATCTAAAAGAGCTCTCTGAGATATAATTTCTGCACTAAATTTAATTTTTCTATTAAATTTTTATCCTTCACATATATATAAATTAATTTAAGTACAAAAGTACCGGCAAACGAGGATTAAGTGTATATATATAAACACATATAACATGCACACAAACTACTACACTTGACACTCGTTTTACAGATTTTCTTCACAATTCACAAAACTACACTTAAAATTAACCTAATTCTATTCTTTAATTAATTTTTTTTTCTCTCTTCTTTAGCCACAATATTTTTTTGTTTGTTTTTACGTTAATTAGGAATTAATTTTCATTTTTTTCTTTTAGCATTTATATTTTTTTAATTTCCAATATTTTTCTTTATAAGGCCTTTATCATTAATTACGGCTGCTGTAACCAATCATCATCCTTACTAATTTCCTTTTTTTTGTTTTACTAATTGCACATGTTTTCTCGTCCCAGGCGTTAACAAGCAAAATGGGGACTCACGTTAAGGATTTAATAAAAAAACTATAACATCAAATTTTATTTTACCTGGCTATTTTCCTATGGTGTGGTGTTAGGGAAATTTCCAATAATGCTATCCCACGAAAATAGCCAGCTGAAAGAAAATTTTATTTTTATTTTTACACACTTAACATTTTTTATTAATTTTATTTTCCTTACGTTTTTTTCTTTTATTAGTTAACACAATATTTTTTTAAAAACAATAGATAAGGTTTTACCACACACAATAATTAAACGTTTTTACTCGTTAAGTTCTGTTTTGCTTCTGCCTGAATTTTCGCTTTCCTTGCTATCTTCCTACATTTAATTTATTGTTCCTATTTGCAGCCCTAGCGGTTTCCATTTCTTTATATAATTAATATACCTAAGTAATTATTTTACCGCCAAACAGCCATCTTTTATTTTAATCCTATTTATTTAAAATCTTATTTAAAAGCTTTTCGTATTCAGTTCACCTATTTTTTAATTAATTTTGGACCAGTCGGAGTTTTTTTTTGTATTCCTCATGCAATTTAGCCTATTAACTTTTTATCATACCAGGCAAGCATAAATTCCAGTAGATGTCATATTTTCATTCATAATTTTAATATTATTTAAATTGTGCGTAGGCAATATATACATTTAAATATTTGAATGAAAATACAACCCTACGTACTTTTAGACACTGCACTACCGACACACAAAATACGAAACTGCCTTACTATACAAACACATACATGTCAACATAAACAAATGACACGGAGGACGAACAAAACAAACAAGATAAACAAAACACATGATGAAAAATAATTTTACTAATTTTTTTTATTTTGCTTATGGACAGGACAATGGGCAACACACATTTAATACATTTAATAAAAGTAAGTAACATTTATTTATTGGACTACATTAATAATAACAAACATAAATGTTTTGATCATTTTTAGAAAAACGTACAAAAGCAACAACACTAAGGAAAACAATTGAATAACAAACAAAAAGAAAACCAACAGACACATCAAAGAAACACAACCAAACACACATAAAAAAAACATAGAAGTTCTAAACATTAAAGACATTTCGCACATATGGTCGATTCACCCGCAACAAAACTCCGGTTTCGCTGGCGTCAGCAAGAGGGAACGGTGTGCGGGTTATTAATTATCAAGAGCCCAACGTGGGGAACTCCCATGACCCTGAAAGAGTCTCATATTCTACCTTAAGTTAGCCGGGCAATACAACATTATTATAAGTATCAAAAACTTTTCGATATGAATACTTATGTAAAATTTCCCTTTTTTTCCCAGGAAACCTCGCAACTTGTTCCAAAGAGAATATTCCCAATGGCACGTATATAACTCAGCACTCTGCCGAATTTTTTTCTTGTAGGAAAAAAAACGTAGAGGCAACCCATCTAATATTAAAAATTATTCTCATGTTACTGGATTTACCAGCAGTACACGGATTGTACGTGTTTATAAAATCGAAGGCCCACAAAATTTGAAAGTTTGAGGCAAGACTTTTAAACTAAAACTAAATATGTATATCCTTAAATCTACTTAATCGGGCTACACCTCTATTTTTTTCCTTCCTAACACTCGGGTACTATTTACATTATACAAGCCACCCATCTCTGAAATTTTTTTCGCATAAAAAAAATCAGAGATTCTGGGAATATCCCCTGTTCTATCACCACTTCGTCTCCTACGGGAAGTATACTCAATCATTTGCCTATAATATTGAGTCTAGTCCGTGATTCCCTTTCTCCTTTTTTTTTCTTTTCAGAATTTACAAGATTGAATAATAATGCAATAAAGATTAATTAACCTATATTGCACCAAAAGACATTCTCAAACCACTAATAAGAAAAAGGACATCACAAATCAAACATTTATATCACAGATTTAGATCACAGTATATTCGTAAGACTAATATTGCGGTTTCCTAAAACTAATATTGCACTAATCGACTAACCTAAAATGAGTAACTAATCTAACCCTATTATAACACGCTTCCTCCGCCATCATGTACTTAAATCACAGATACCATATATTAATTTGCTTATTTTTAGCGCAAAGTATCACAAAAATATTTGAATGAATTTATTCATTCACAGACTATTTTTAACTTAAGTTCTACTATTGCACAAATTATTCCATAATTATTATTATTTGTTGGTAAATAAACATTTTGAAATTAATAATGATATCTGATGCTTTAAGTAGTCCAAAGTTCCTACTTAAGTATCCGAAGTCTATTCTAAATGAATCGTACCAAAATAAAACATTTCAAAATTATTACAATATTCTTGATCTTTATGAAAAGAGTAAAAAAGGTAAGGCTAATTTATGAAAAAAAATGGCTAGTTATCCTAGTTTTTATTATGGCTGTAAATATTCTTGACACAAAACTGAATATTTTGTAAAAACTTTTTTATACTAATGTACAATATTATAAAAATTAACATTTGTGGGTTGAAACTAGAATTGTGTGTGTGTGTATATGAGTGTTAAAAGTCTTATTTAAACGTTGATATGTGAATTGGCGATTTTGAAGTACATAAGTATTTATTTGAAAATTGCAAAAAAATAGATTTTAATATCCATAAATAAAAATAATAAAAAAAAATCCATGCAAATTATTAACACAATACATACAATAATCAATTGTTTTATATAAAAAGTCATGCAATAATAAATAAAAAAAATAATTTAGACATATACGAACAGTGAAATAAATAAATAATTAAAAAATGTATTAATACAAATAATTACTAAAAAAACCAAAACATGCAAGTGTATAAATATATAAATAATAAAAGTAAATTGAAATATTAAAAAAAAACTAAAAATAAATAAATATATAATAATCAAAATAATATAATAAATATATAAATAATTACAAAATAAATAAATAATTGATAAAATGAAACGTCAAAATATATAATAAGCAAAAAAAATAACTATAAAAAATAAGAGAAATAAAGCTTTAAAAAAAAACATCATAATCTTAAATTTAAAGTACTAAAATAATTTAAAAAAATTTTTTAATCTTACTAAATTATGCGTGCAAAAATTAATGGCATTTTAAACAAGCAAATACGTAACAAAAAAAATATATGTATGTTAATTAATTTTGGAATTAGATAAATATTGAAAAATAAATCATAATAAAAGTTATTAATATATATATTTTTTTCGGCTTAGGCAATGATGGACGGATGTGAAGGTCAATGCGGTAAACCAAAAACAATTTAAATTCTTCATGTGGTATACAATCAACACTAAATCAAAAAAAACTACACATTTATTTTAGAGACAAACGTTTATAACGCCGATACAACATACATCACGATACACACGATCATGACAGGCTATCAGACATTATGACACATTCAACACTAAAACAAAATCAAAACAATCATATTCAGAACGAATGAATAACTCTAATACTACACACTTCACGAAACATATCACGACAGGCTATTAGAGATTATACAACATTCAATACTAAATAATGACTTTACAAAAATGAACTCTAAAATTTTACCAATATACAAATGGAAACGAATACAATACATTTGGGGACACACCAGGTCACTCGCAAGTTACTGTATCACATTTCACTATGAACACATTTCACCGATCACCACATCATCAAGCTACATTCACGTACACATTCTATTACGTCCTAGAACTGTTACATAAATAACTTGCACAACATGATTCACGACTACACTAGGGCTATTACAAAAAACAAACTACTAGGCTATTGCCGCATGTTTAGATGTAAACACATGCCTTTTCTACATTTGATTGGGCGCCATTCTGTTACGAACCGTTTGGTCTGGCGAGGT